>MEHQ01003547.1:129362-306862 GCA_008828725.1 Saccharina japonica
GCGTTCCCGTGTGTGGCTGGGGAGGGTGGGAGGTGGCGGGCGGGGGGGGTACGAATTTGTTGCTTGCGTTAGTCATTTGACCGTTGGCCACGCATCGCTTTCAAGACGGAGCACCGGAGGGGGGGGAGCGGGGGCGGGGGGCGGGAATTGGAGGTTGGCCCGTTGAGCTTTTCGTCAGGACCTTTCGCTTAGTGTGCGAAACACAGGGCTCCCGGACAATATCTTGAGTCTCGAGCGGTGGCTTAGATTTTGCCTCTGCAGTGATAAGATGCTGAAGATCCGTGCTGTGATACGAGTACAACAGTACGTGTACATATTATACGTCGTATATTGTTATATCAAATGCGTACGAACATACACACATATATAGATGGAGCCCTTTGGTGCACGCGAGCTTTCTGAATTGTTCACAGCGTTTATTGTTTGCCCTTCGCGCCTCGTCTGTTTTCCCCTCTGGGGTGTCGTGTGTAACGGCCAGGTTTCTGACGCATCGGTCGGTGGGAGGCGTTACGGGGTTGGAGCAGAAGGTCGTGGACTCTTCCCCCATCCTGGAGTCGTTCGGTAACGCGAAGACGCTGAGGAACGACAACTCGTCGCGATTCGGAAAGTTCCTCAAGTTGCAGTTTACGAAGGGCAAGTACCGCCTGGCGGGGGCGTTCATCGAGACCTACCTGCTGGAGAAGAGCCGCGTGCTTTCCCAGGGGACGGTGAGCTCGTAGCTGGGCACGATCGCGCGCGCGCGGGCGTTGGTGTGCGTGGGTGTGTGTGTTTGGCGTGTCCGCGTTGGCTGTGTTTGGTGTTGAACACGAGCCGCGCGCCACGTGTGGGGTGCTGGGTTTGACGTTGTAGGCGTGCAGTACCACTCCCATGTGACTTAAGCCAGACGTTGTTGTGTTAAGGAGGCGTGTGTATTTATTAACAGAGTGTTATATTTTACCAGGTATCGTACGGCATTAGTGAAGTGCCAGCAAGAAACGCTAAGTCTAGGAAGCGGCGAAGCTGCTGGCATTGCGAGTTTTCCGGTTGGTGTGAAAGTATCTCAAACCATGTGAAGGTATACGGGCGCTGGTTCCTACTGTAAGTTTAGCCCCCCCCGCTCCTGGGGTTCGGTGATAACCCGACATGCTCCGTCTCGGCATTGTAGGGGTGCGAGGGTCTATGGTCATACGACTACGGCCATGCACGAAAATGAAGTACACCCCCCTCCGTCATACGATGTAGGAGGATGGTAGCCCGCCTCGTGACTGGTGTGGCGTATATAACTCTGGACGCGTGTGGCTGTACCGCACGTTAGCACACCGCATCTTGGCCCGATAAGCGTCCTTGAAGAGTGAAACGTGCTGTACAGCGCGTGGCATTTGGGCGCGCAGTGCGGTGCATGCATGGTTTGTGGAAGGCAGGCTCTTGACAGCGCCACCACCTTTTTTGTCGCGAGGCAAGGCGAAGCTTGTCGTTTGATCGTCGTGTCTCAATTGACAGGTGCTGTGTAGTGTAGCGTGCCATCCTTGTGCCCTAACGTTGTTGCCGGTATTTCATCCAGCCTGTTGTGTTTGTGCACACGGTGGAAAATCTATCGACGAGTCAGTATTTATACCGTTCGCGTGTTTCAGCTCTCCATATATGCGGACAGTAGTTTTTACCTCGGCCTTACCGCTGACTAGTCTACCGCTGGCACTGGTTTTCTCTCTCTCTCTATGTGGACTCCAGGGAGAGCGCAACTTCCACATCCTGTACGAGCTGGTTGCCGGCGGAGCTTCAACCGGCCTAGCTGAAGAACTCAAGGTGAACTGAGGGCACGTACGTAGCTGATTGGCTTAAGTTCCCCCGATTTTTTTTTCGAATCGATTGGGTCACGGCTCGCTGGATGGCTTTACCCGCCGCCTCGCTGTCATGATCGCTTGCCTGGTGTTCAAACCGATGTACATGAAGTGTTCATGCTCGGTTCGAAATAATCAGCGTGCCTAGAGTAGCATTTTTTGTTGCCGACTCTTGCGGTTTGTTTCACCCGTTATGATGTACATACCAGGTATGATATGATAGTCGCATACATATCATAGCAGCGCCATTAGATCATTTGAATCTTTTGTTTCCAATCACCCTCACTAACTTCAGGTAGTTTGCCCCGAAAATAGTCGATGCAGCTGTAGAGGGGTTATATATGGTAAAGCCATTAAAAAAACCTTTTATTTTTTGCTGCACAGTAAAACATCCCATACTAATTCTAGGTCATTTCCCCCTCCTAAAAAGTGAGTGCACAGCTCTGAAGTCATCAAGTAGTTGATACCCACCCTCCCAGCACCCCATTAAAACGACCTTTCTTTGTGCTTGTTTGGGACACGGGGCGGATTGGATGCTCGCTTTCTTTGGACGCGTGTGTGGCAGCTGGACAGCGTGGAGTCTTTCAAGATTCTGGCTCAGGGCGAATGCACCACCCTCCAGGACGTGGATGACGCGGTGCAGTTCCAGGGGGTGAAGGCCGCTTTCGACACCATTGGGATGGAAGAGGAGTCGCAGAAGCAGGTGCCGTGTGGGGGAGGAGCCGAGCGTTACGCCGTTTTGCCGGCGCGCACGATTGATAATCTACCCACCATTAATAGTACGGAGGCCCATACACAGTAAATAGGGGACCTACGGTAAACATAAAACCTATATTCTTCACGATTTTTACGAACAATACTTGGTCCTACGAAGCGACTCTAAGGGCCCGTATTAACGAGTATAAAATAAATTCAATTTGGAAAAATAAAAATAATAATTCGCTTTTCATTGGTCAACACACGCACCAGCACCAATTTTTATGCCCCAAGATCCTAATCTTTGGTGCTGGTGCGTGCGTTGACCAATGAAAAGCGGATTTGAATAAAAAAAATCCAAATTGAATTTTTTTCTTCTTCGTTAAAACGGGCCCTAAGGTCCCCCGTAATAGTAGTACCACTCTGTCCCTAAATATAAGCACTATTTTTATTCGATAATTTAATACAAATGGTGCTTATATTTCGGGACATAGTGGTATTCTACTACAAGCTTTCCGGTGTCCGAGTACGTACTTGCTGTGTGTGTTTTGTTTTGTCGGAAATGCCTGTTATGTTTCGCTGGTCTAAATATACTGCTCCTGTTTCTGTTGTTGCGGATGATGATGTACGGTGGCTTCTCCCTTCGTGCGTGGTCGGTTTCGGGTGCAAGCGTTTCGGCGTGGAAGTTTCTTTCGACGCGATGGCGTTTTATGTCGTGACCAATAATAGCGACCAAAATAGTGGCAAGCTTGGTCTTTGCCAACCATCTACGAGTAGCGGGAGCGCGCAGAGCACTACTGCTGTAGTGTGAGTTGTGTGTGTTCTTCACATTTAAGCCGTTCTTTTCTACCCGTCGACATCCAGCACACCCAGTGTCCGTGCCCATTCTTGATCCTACAGAGGGAAATGTTGGTAGCGGGAGCGCGCAGAGCACTACTGTGTTGTTGTGTGTGTTCTTCACATTAAACCGTTCTTTTCTACCCGTCGACATCCAGCACACCCAGTGTCTGTGCCCATCCTTTTGATGATTCAGATTAGAGATAAGTGTGCTGTTGATCACAAAAACAGGACACAAGAGATACACTACGTTGTAATGCAGTACGTGAGCAGAGCAGACAATGCAATGGGCACCTACGATAGGCACGGCCTACCTTGCTAGCAATCCAGAAGCGTTGAACCAGATGGAAATGTAAAAGTAGGGATCATGCTGCCCCCCCTCCGCCTGTGTCGTATACCTACATATACAGCATACAGCAGTATTCGACTCCTTGCATGGTGTGCCGGACACCAAACTTTCATACCCCAACCAATCTGTAACGGAATGCTGCACTCATACTTAGTCTCAGTATCATATTACGGGGGACCATAGTAAATAGGACTTACGGTGGACACAAAAACCAATATATTTTACCTATTTTTACTCGCAATATTTGGTCCTATTTACTATGCCCCCCCGTAATATTCGTCATTTTTTGCGTTGACTTTTCCCACGTGGAAGTACAGCAGTACAGAAGAACGTACTTAACTCTAGTTCCAAGTGATTTGCCCCCCCCCCCCCGAAATAAAAGTGGGGCCGCCCGCTTTTACCTTCCTTGCACCTGCTACTTTGTGGAAATGCTGCTGTGCTGACGTGGCAATCCGATCCGAACGTTTTTTTTTTTTTTTCTCAAGGTATGGCAAATGCTAGCGTCGGTGCTGCACATGTCGAACCTCCAATTCGACAAGGTGGACAACGAGCAGGGGGAGATCGCTTCCATCTCCGACCGCGAGGTGCGCTGCTCTGTGGCTGCTGTGCCTGTGCCTGTGCTGTTTTTTTTTGTGTCGTACGTCCCCTTTGACGCCGAACCAACTCTGGCACTTATTGGGTAGATCACCCGATCCCCGTATCGCGATCTAAATATTTCCGAGAGAAGATGTGTTCCTGATATGTATGATACGTATGATCTGTATGATCTGTATGATCTAGCTCATGTAACCGGGTGGGAGCCGTGTAAAATCTTGGTCTATACTAGCTCATGCTTCCTGGGCTGGATCTGTGTTACAGCAGTATGCATCATATAGAGATCCTGCGCATCATCTCATCACGGCAGATTACGATCTGGATGATCTTTAATACGGTAGATACTGTAGGTAGATCGTGATCTGTCGGATGTGGAACTTTCTGTCTTTTTTTACCGGTAGCTCTTGGGCCCGCGAATCAACTCTTGTGTTTGTTTTTTGTGTGTTTTGAGTTGGGCTGTCTGCTGGTGCTGCTAGTGTGCGGTAGTGCTGGTATTAATAGTGTTTATGACGTGGCCCAGCTTCTACAAATGGTTGGCAGCCCGCAATGCTTCCTCATCTTGTCTTGCATTCCCAAAAAAATCTCAGGCAGTCGAATTTAGGGTTGGGGTTTGAAGTCAAGTGTGACTCAACCATTTTTTGTCGAAGCTGGGCAGGTTAAGGTTTCTATGTTCAGCCCTCGTATTAAGTGGGCCATACTGGTGCAGTAACCAGCGCCCACAATGTTCCCAAAAAACCACATGCTTGGTATCCCCCTACGGTTTGCCTAAGCATGTATAATACCAATCTCTCTACGTTTTGCCTATATGTGTTATAATGCCAAATTTGGTTTTGATTGTTAATATTAATAGTATTTTGGGTACCACAGTAGGTCTTAATCTCCTAGACCGTACCGCCTCATTACCACTATCATCGTTCGAGGCCATCCTGACCCCTCGGGGGCACTCTATGAGGTTACCTCGTGTTGCTGACCCCCGAGAGTGTGATATCGCCATACAACCCACCCACCTCGGTGTGTCTCTCTCTACACCAAACACGAAGAAAGAGATAACCTGCTGCGGGATTATAGTGATAATGCGGCGGTATGGTCTGGGGGATAGGACCTGGTATCCGCAGTATGTTATTGGGGGGCATGTGCTGCTAGGGCCTTAAGTGTTAATACGTGAGTTGTGGCGGAGAGTTACCGAACACCGGCTATTGACGGCGAGGCTTGGTCCCCCTCTCGCTTGTAGGGGTGGCGCCGTCGATGGAAGCTTGTTTGTGGTGATCGCTGATTGCATCGTTGTAATTGCTGTGCGCGAAAGTTGTGCTATAGCTGTCTAACCCTACCCTAACCCTAGGCTTGTGCTTGTGCTTGAAGTGAAACCAAAGGCGCAAGCACAAACTCGGGAGGGTAGGAAACAGAAACGTTATGTGATACCATACAATACCATACCAAACCAAATCACTCTCGACGGACTTGCAAGGAGGGATGTTGGGTTTTTTCAGATTAATACATATACACTTAAGTTTATTAAACAAGTATGCGTAAGTCTTTTGACTCTGGACATGAATTTTTATGGACCGTTAGGTTCTTCATACCGTCTAACACTATAGTATTATTTATACTAATAATGCTATTAGTAATGTAGCACACCCCGTCGGCCGATGTTCCAGCCTGGTTTTTGTGGACAACCGGGAGAGTGCACACGCCGATCGACGCGCTTATGGAAATATCTGGGCAAGCTATTTTTCCAAAACCACTTTTTCTTGTTGCGTTGTGCCCAGCAGCTTTGTTGTGGATGAAAATGGGCTCCGAAAGTCATCCCAGGGAGTGTTTTATTTTTTATTGGTTACAAGTGAAACAGCAGTGGGTACCCCGCTATATGGCATTTTTGTGGAGCAAGGCAGTTGAACCTACAGTACCTTATTGCTATTTTTGCCTTATCATCCCGGTTTAAGGACAACGTTGCCTTATAATCCCGGTTTAAGGCCAAGTTTGCCTTATTTAAAACGGGGATAAGGCCGAAACCGGCCTTAACCGGCCTTAACCCTTTCAGAACTGCATAGCGTATCCCACACTAATTACAAGTAGTTTGTCCCCAAAAACGTTGGATCAGTTCTTGAGGGGTTAAAGCGGGAGAAATCGCGTGGACAACATTTTAAGCTTTAAATCCGGACAAGCCGATTTTGGCTTGCCTTATCAATTATCAAATAGTGCCTTATTGGGGGGTACCCACCGTATACTCGTACAGTACTCATGTATTTATACCTAAACGATCCTTTTATTGCTATCCTGGGTGGTGCCGGTATATATTCATGAAGTAATTATTTACACACAAACGTCTTGGGTAATGCGCAAATGTGGCTGTGCAGGCCCTGTCGACGCTGTCAACGCTTCTGGGGGTGAAGGAGGCCGTGCTGGAGGCGATGCTGACGCAGAGGGTGGTCACCACCCGAGGGGAGGTGTTCACCTTGCAGCTCGGCGTGCACGACGCGGACCTCACGCGTGACGCCATCGTCAAATCGCTGTACGAGGTGCGCTATTGGCCCGTTTAGGCATGCGGCTTATAATAATAATAGGACTGCTGCACTCCCGTTTCGTTTCCGGAACAAATTACTTGAAATTAGAGCCAGATGTTTTTGTACAGCAGTCCAGTTCTGTAAAAAGGGTGAATGAGATTGATAGCGCTTGTTCTCCTATGTGCTCGTGTGGCGGTGTTTTCTGTACTCGTAGACATTGGGGTGAACGGACGTTTCTCGCCGTGCCGCTGTTCAATTTACCGAGTGTCTCGTGTCTCTTGTCTCTCGGTAGAGTTTCGGGGCGTTTGATTGGTTGGGATATTGTCATTTTTGGTGCGGGGGGATTGTGATTGGTTTGGAGGGTGTGGTTGGCGGGCTTGCCAAGAAACGAACGGCTTGAAAAGCGACGAGTACCGATGAGTCCTGCGTGACGTTTTTGACCGAGAGGCTGCGAACGAAGCGGGTTATCATTCAGGCAGGCATTGATATAATATACTTTCGCGCACCTGGTATATGCTTTGCCCTATCGCGGCAGGGATAATGGTCTGGTGCATCATGTACATGCACGGGGTAGGGGTAAATGGTAGCGCGGGGGTACGTAGCCTCCGCAGGCCCTGCCCAGCAGAGACAGGCTCGAGAAATTTCAAGTCGCGCAAGGCGAAATTACATGAACTCATTGAAGCTGTCATCCATATGCAAGTCCGCCTCACGATCGGTTCTTAGTAGTATGCAGCTCACCCTTCATGCGACTCGCCGAACACCTCACGGCGCTTCGCGCTTGGTGCTAGCAATGTCTGCCTGGTCGGTGAAAACCCAACATGCTCCGTTCCGGCATTGTAGGGATGCGCGGGTCTATGGTCATGCCACTACGGCCGTGCACGACACGAGTACACCCCCCCCCCCGTTAGGAGTAGGAACGGTGCTCCGTCTCGAAAGGGATGCGTGGTCAATGGTCAAATGACTTAAGGCAAGCAACAAACGAGTACCCCCCCCCCCCTTCCCGTGGTTCCACTTCGGCTTATTCCTGGCTTAATTTACCCGTCTAGAGCTGCGCCCAAGCTTTGTCTTCATTTATTCGTGTAGAACTGCGCCCAAGCTTTTACTCGCAGGGACAAAATACGTACGTGAAAAGTGTGTGGGATTAAGTTGTTGCAGTGTTTGTAGTACAAGGCTCATCAACCACTTGACGTGTGCTTTCGTTTCTTCCACGCGTGTGCCACGTGAACCCTCGCAGTCCCTGTTCTTGTGGATCGTGGCGGTAATCAACACTTCCCTCGGGAAGGGTGCGGACGACTTGCCCTTCATCGGCGTCCTGGACATTTTCGGTGCGTGCCAGTTTGCTGGGCACCCATCGTGCGCAAGCTTGTGTAGTAAGACTTGTCGTTGTCATTTGTCATTACGTAGTCGCGAACGGCTTTGCGACGATTGCGGCTGGCGGGACGGATTGCGGTCGCCCGCCGGCAAGCCTCGTCGACTCGAGGGCGCTACGAGTAGCACTAACTACTACGGTTGCTGTAGCTGCACCATTTAAAAACAAAAATGTTTACAGAGTAAGGAATCGGTACCCGTCCCGAGTTTTATTCTTTCTGTATCATGGGAGTGCGAAACGTGCTGAGAACCGTTTGATTCATAGGTGTCCGGTATTATATTATGGTGCCTGGTATTGCTGTGGGGTGTTTTTGTGTGACACGTGCGAGACGTGTGGAGGACCGTTGTTGGGTGTTTTGTGGCAGGTCAGATGGGTGCAGTATTTTGCTGCTGTATTATTCATTTATAGGGTAAAACCGCTGTCTACCTGTCGCCAGGACGTCGGTCGGGTGGTCTTCTTTTAGTTTTATGTTCTTCGAAGAACGTTTGGGTTTCGCAGTATCGATGCGCGGCAGGCACAGCCCGGATAGAATGAGAGCATGAGGGCTGTTTTGGACTCGGTCCAGCAGCTTCGATGGAATGGTTGGAAACATGGATTTTTACATGACATAACACACTATTAATAATATCCCTAACCTCGACCTCCTGGGAATTTTTATTGGAATGAAGATGTCATGAAGGCTTATTTTTTTTCAGTGTTGACTTGACTATCAATGTCAACGACTTTGTCCAAACTGGCCCGAGTTGTAAAATTTGTACCTTGAATAACCGGTATAATGTCGAAGTTGTGTGGTGGAAAGGCACTCTGGTACTCTCTCTTCCGTGCCTCATGCGTCGTCGTGTGCATTCATCGCTCGTCTCTTGTCGTCGCCAGGTTTCGAGAACTTCGACACGAAGAACGAGTTCGAGCAGCTGCTGATCAACTTCACCAACGAGAGCCTGCAGGACACCTTCAACAAGCAGGTCTTCAACAACGAGATCAAGCTTTACGAGGAGGAGGGCATCGACGTGGTGGTGTCCACGTGCCCGGACAACGCGGAGTGCCTGAAGATGCTCTCTAGCAAGCCCAAGGGCATCATCCCCAGGTGTGGTGGTCGGCGTGAAGTGACTTGCAACGGTGTCAAAACCCCCCGCCAACGAAAACGCTTGCAAGGGTTTCCATGTCCCCGCCAACGAAAACGCTTGCAAGGGCTTCCATATCCCCGCCAACAAAAACGCCTGCAAGGGTTTCGAGGATGAACAATCGTGATATATGCCCTGATGGCCGTATTGACAGTGTTGTATTGTTGTTTGGGGCGTCGGAAGGGCCCCTGCCCTTGATTCCACGAACGCGTGCGAGCTAGCGATTGAAGCTCTTTTGCGGCAGAAGGGCACTACCTGTGGGAGTGGCCACCGATGTACCTCAATGCGTACCGCTGCCGTGACGACTGGGTACCTATTCTCCAAAGAGCGATCGAAAACCGCGGTGAAAATATTCTGCGGCGCTGTGCCGTTTCCCCTCGTTTATGTGTCGCGGTGTGTACATCTGGTCGTAAATGTAAGGGAGTGATTGATTGAGACGTTGTTTTATGGCATCTAACAAATGCATGCCAAACCACCATACTATACGTGTACGTAGTAGCTTGTAGGTGTACGCGTGGTTCGTCTCAGCTCGCTTTCCGTTTGTTTCGCCCAAACGCAGCCTGGACAACGTGTGCGCCGAGCCCAACCCTAGCGACTCCCGCTACTTGGACGCCTTGCACAAGAATTACGCGCGGCACCAAGACTTCCCGCGCACTCAGCCAAGGGACATGGTGAGAAAAGGCCTATGATAGGGTGCTGCTTTGGCCGCGTAACGGCTCTCCGGTCATGTCTTTCCATTTGCTGCAGAGCGGAGGGCGGGGCTCGGTAGGACGCACCGTAGCGAAAGAGCTCGAACATGCAAGCACGCGCTTTGGTTGACCGTAGGTTGGAGTGAGTCCGATGAGCTTCCTGTGTGTTTCAAGAGTTGAGTAGGTTACAGGTTTAGTTGAGAGCTACCAATCAATATACCCCCTGGCGGCGTGAGCGCCTGTAGCGTGTTTTTTTACGCGAGAGGCGTGTGTGTGACGCGAGCAATATTTCGGCGTACAGATGGCGTCTGTGGCGACCCAATCAATCATCACCCGAACTCATTCGTGCTCCCTTCGTCCTCGTATCGTCCTCCCTCTTTCTGCTCGACCATTTTCTCCACTGCCTTCTCCCCTTGCCGTCCACCCCCTCCCTGCTGACTCCTCGCCGTTCCCCTTCGCTTCCCACATCATCTGCCCTTTTTTTGTCCTCCCCCTACTGCTGACTCACTTTCCCACTTTGTTTCACGTTGTGGTCCTCCCCCGCCTGCTATAACGCCTGTTTACCCGGACAGCGCGAATGCTTCTGGGTGAAGCACTACGCTGGCAAGGTCAAGTACACCGTGGAGGGGTGGGTGGAGAGGAACATGGACCGTATACCGCAGTCCTTCAACGACACGTTGCAGAGCAGCACGCACAAGGTGAGCCAGCCGCCTGCGTCGACAAGTCGATCAGTTAGCGCGCGGAGCGAGGCAACATAGAAATCGCCGGCTTTCCTTGAGTGAGGCTTCAAGCTGTTCCCGGGGAGAACAAGGCGATGCGTGTGTGTGTTTTTTCTCTCTCGCAGGGACTGGAAACCTGAATTTTGTCGTGAGTACCTAGGTTCTTGGTGGATGCCTGTTGTGTTTTTTTTTTCTGATCCGTGCCGCGTGAGGTTTTATTTTAGCACATCTTTTCGTGGCGCTTGTAAGTGGTTTTGGGAGGGGTGGTGGATTCTCCCCTTCCCGTAGGCGAAGGAAGAATAGCGGTGGACGGAATTCGCGTTGTGCATGTTGTCGTTGGCGCCTACCTGGCTTATCGTGCTTGACACTGTGGATGGTGTGACCGGTGGGATGAACCCTCGTCTCCGTCGTCTTCTTTGTGTGCCCCTTCTTGCGTCCTACGAACAGGGACGGCTTTCTGAGATTACGATCAACCTTGTTACAGTTGTTTTTGTTTCCTTCGCCATAATGTATCTAGTTCGTGGCGACAAGAAAAGTTCCGTTAGTTCTGGGTTGAAAGAGTACCGCAAATCAGGAACAACAAACAATAGTAGAGCAACCTTGAGAAAATCGCACCCATTAAAATTTTTATAAAAAATAAAAGTCAGTTCCAATCCGCCAATCCGCCCTCGCCCGCTGTGACAAACGTTTGGCGTTGCGACAAAGGTGGTGACGGAGGCCACGACGAAGTACGGCAAGGTCCCCGCGGGTTCCACCGGCAAAGCGAAGCCCACTCGCAAGGTGATGGATGGATATGCTGTCGTGGTGCTTGTGCGTATCGTGTCGTGCCTTCCTTTTGCGAACCTTCCCGTTGACGAACCTTTCTTTTGCGAACCTTCCCGTTGACGAACCTTTCTTTTGCGAACCTTCCCGTTGACGAACCTTTCTTTTGCGAACCTTCCCGTTGACGAACCTTCCTTTTGCGAACCTTTCATTGACAACCCTTCCGTTGACGAACCTTCCTTTTGCCAACCTTCCCCTTGACGAACCTTCCCGTTGACGAACCTTCCGGTGGCGAACGTTGCCGTTGACGAAGCTTCCCGTTGACAAACCTTCCTTTTGCGAACGTTCCGTTGACGAACCTTCCTTTTGCGAACCTTCCCGTTGACGAACCTTCCCGTTGACGAACCTTCCCGTTGACAAACCTTCCTTTTGCGAACGTGCCGTTGACGCGTTGCAGACCTTGGTCAAGCCGACCGTGGCGAAGGCTTTCTTGGGCTCCATGCAGGACCTCAACGTGACCCTGCTCAGCACGACGTGCAACTTCGTCCGCTGCATCAAGCCCAACGCGGCTATGCAGTGTGGCCTTTACGACAACCGGTGAGAACGGCAGCCAAGAAACGCGGGGGGCATGGCAGCGGGGGTAGCTCTCGCTGCCTTCTGTTTTGTACGGCCTGTCAAGACGGTGCGGGCAGGGCAGGGCGTCTTGCTGCTGTATAGTGTATGGGTGCGCTGGGTAACGCTCGCTGTCTACGTGCACGATGGTGTAATATGGCGCCTTGCTGTGTTTGTAGTGTATGGAGGCTTTTCAGTTTTGCGCCCATCGTGTGGTATTTCGGTATTTTTTTTGTTTGTCCTACGTGGTGTAGCGTTCGGGTCGGTTGCAAGATGGCGTGCCGCTAAAAGGCAGAAGCCGAGAGCCGACCCAAGGCAGCGCAAGGCTATGCAATGTGACGTTATGCTCGTGAGAGATCATCACGTGGCGGTGGGGAGCAAACGCTCTTGCAGTGTCTTCCCCTGCTCTTCGTTACGTTCCGTTCGGTTCCAATGTGTTTCATGGCGTTTTGTACCCCCCCCCCTAGCAATGTGCAATGTCTGCCTGGTCGGTGAAAACCCGGCATGCTCCGTCCCTGCATTGTAGGGCTGCGAGGGTCTACGGTCATACGACTACGGCCATGCATGAAAATGAAATACGCCCCCCCTCCCCCCGACCACCTTGAATGTGTATATTGCGCGGCAGGTACGTGGTGGATCAGCTGCAGTGCTTGGGCATCTTGCAAACTTGCGAGGTGCTGAAGGTGGGGATGCCGACGAGGGTAACCTACACCGAGCTTAAGGAGGTGAGGCGTCGAGACGAGAAGCAATGGACCCGTTGCGTCGGCGCTTGTGTAGCGCGAGCTGGTGGTACTGCGTGTGCCAGTAGGTTATCCAACTTGCGACGATTAGTCAATAGGGGAGGTAGAACTTCGCGTTTGACTCGGCCTATGTTTCTCGGTCTGGCTCGCGTGCGAGAGATTCGGTATACTTGTATGGTCTATTCATAGTGGGAAGACGCCGTGTAGGAACGGCTTCTCGCAACGCGCTTTGTTGTATGTTTTTTTTCTTTCTTTCCCCAAGGCCACCTAGTTTTTACTAGCAACACGTCACATGCTGTGGTTGACCTACATGCACGAGGGCCGCTCTTGTGATCCTTGATCCTTTCAACTCGGTGTACTATATGTAGTACGACTTTTTAACAGCAACACATCACATGCTGTGGTTGACCAACATGCACTAGGGCTGCCCTTGTGACCCTTTCAACTCATTGGCCCATCATAGCGTGCCACAGCCAGCTAGCTCTACAGCAGTAGATTGGCTCGAGTCGGTCCTCGCATGGCTGCAACACTGCAACGCACACACACTACTAGCTCCCGCATAGCTGGCGTATCACTTATCATGTGTTATTCCTCTCCGCGCGGACGTGGTGCTGTGGTGGTGGCGGCGGCGGCTACTGCTCCAGGTGCTTGGAGACAACGCGGCAGAGGCGGAGACCCTGTTCAAGGGAGAGCCGGAAACGGCTTTGATCGCGGCTATCCTGTGGGCCTTCGAGGTGTGTCGCCTCACCCCTTGTCTCTGTTTCGGGCGTGTTGGTTTTTATTTTCAAGTCGCCGTTGCGCAATCTTACGCCTCGTGGCGGGTGGTTGCACCGCCAGGAAGTAGGATTCCATATGGTACGGTAATCGTAATATTTACACTCGGTAGGTTTGACCAAAGTTCATTTCTTGTTTTTTCCTACAGAAGCAGGCACTGCAGCCCCGAAAATAATCACTTTATACACCACACAGATCACTTGTTGATCTAGATCCTTTAGGGCAGATGTATTCCTGATCTGTATGATCTGTATGATCTGTATGATCTGTAGATTATCTATAGATGATCTGTAGATGATCTGTAGCTCATGTTGCCGGGTGGGAGCCGGTCTAGTCTGCATGATCTATACCTGTAGCACATGTTTCCTGTGTTGGATCTGTACTATACGTACACAGGTCCTGCACAACATCCGATAGCGGCAGGTTAGGGTCCAGATTATCTACAGCAGGATCAGTTCGGAGCTGTAGTGCGCACGCAGGTTGTTGGTTTCTTCGCCCCCTGCGTATTCTTGCCCTCCCTCGTGGCTCTATTTGCCTCGAAATCGGGGCACATGGTTGCCCTACACCGTCCTCCACCTCTCTCATGCCTCCGTGTGATGCCGTAGGTCTGAAGTGTTAAAATGGGAATTGAGAGATGAAACATGCAGCCAGCCTTGAAGGGGTGCACAGTATTAATAGTGGATGTGGAAGTGTGGCATGCTTAAAAAGCTTTAATGTCTCCCACCCGCCGGAAGTTTTTTCAAAATATGTTTTTAAAAAAGAAAAAAAAGGGGAGCGCACAACTCGTACGCGTATTGTTGTGCTTTATAGATGGGAAGTGTTGGGCGTGGCTGCTGTTGTTATTTGTTTTTGTCGTATTAACCCATCGCCAAAAATCTTGTTCATGGTCACACAAGACAGCAGTAACTCTGGAACGGAAGAAACACGTCAGGAACAACATATACCAACATGACATTTCGTATACATACGAAGCGCAGGGGTTCATTCACTGAAAGCGTCGTTGTCGGGTTTTCCAGGTGCCATCAGAGGCGTTTCGGCTGGGTCGGACGCGTGTCTTCTTCCGCGCCGGTCAGATCTCCACCCTTCAGAAGATTCTCAACGAGACCAGCGCGGACCGGGCCCCCTGGATATTTGGGAGGCTGCAGGAGGCGCTGGAAAACAGGAAGAAGGCCAAGGCGGCCGCCGAGGAGGCTCAGGTAATTTGAACCAACCAAAGCTATTTTCGGAGGACTATAGTTAATAGGGCACCAAATATCGTTAGTAAAAATATGTAAATATATAGTTTTTTGTGTGTAACGTACGTCATAAGACCAAATTTTGTTATTAATAGTAAGAATAGGTAAATATATAGGTTTTTGTGTGTACCGTAGGTCTCTACAGGACCAAATATTGTTGGTAAGAATAGGTAAATATGTAGGTTTTTGTGTGTACTACCTTAGGTCTTAATAGGACCAAATGTCGCTAGTGAAAATAGGTAAATATATACCAGGTAGGTTTTTGGGTGTAATGCAGGTCCCCTATTTACTATGGTCCCCCGTGATAAGAGATGATTGACGTTATTAGACGTCGACGGCTGATGTTACGGTTGTTTGGTAATCATGAACACGAGGGGGGGGGGGAGAAATCTGTCGATATGGTGTGGTATCCCTCTTTTTTTTTTTTGACTAATTCAATAGTAATTTCGTCCGTGCCCTCGCTATGATACCCGTACGAAAAAGGGATGGATGTACGCGTAGAGAATTAATTAATTAATTTTGCTAACAGAGGGAATACGATATCTCGGAGGCAAGCGCTAATGCTACGAGTATAAGTACATACGTATACCACTGCTGTGGACGGAACTGCAAGGGCCGTTTATACTGCGTATTTGTGTATACACGGTCCTTGTATTCCAGTCCAGACTAAATTGCTACCGTGTAACACGCAAGTTTAGCACGCCCCCCCCCCTTGGGATTGTTTCCGAGCCGATTTTCTCCCAAAACCCACGAGGGGGCGGGGGGGCGCACACGACGAAAATAGCTGGCTTTGGGGAGATCTCGTCGAGACATCTCCATTGATTATCTTATTAATAGGAAGATTCACTGTCAGGCGATGTCCACTGGCGTGACCGGTCATGACCGGTCCAATGGTTGCTCGGCACTACAAGTAGCACACTTCCTGTTGTCGATAAAACCAGCTATAATATTACATCACTCTGTTCCGAAATATAAGAACCTTTTGTACATTAATATTCAATGAAAACGATGCTTATATTTCGGGACAGAGTGGTATCATAATGGGTAACATACACATTCGTCCGATGGGTGTGTGTTATCTTGAGTACCAGGTATACTATGAATATTACGGTGGACCATATATAGTAAATAGGAACTATATACGGTACACACGAAAAAACCTATGGTTAACATTTCCCTACGCTCGTATTTTTACGACAACATTTGAGCCTCTTAATAGTTACTATGGTCCTTCTGTTATTCTAGTGTACAAAAAGTATCACCCGTGTGGTACGAGCGGTAGTCTCTGCTGGTGGTGATCGATGGCGTTCTCACACAAAAGCGACTAAAATTACCTCAAATCTCGCCTGCGCTAATTCTAATACGCTAAAAAGTGTCCCGTTCGATGAAAAACAAGCCCATTCAAACGCGCACCGCATTCTAACCCGCAGGCGATCAACAGCCCAGTGAAGTGTGTATGTACGGTGTACGAACGGTCTTTTAGTTTTTTTTTCAAGTTTTTGTTTTTCACCTTCATGCTCCCCGTCTCGGTGCTCACCACGAGAAATGTTTCCCCTCCCCTATTTTGTAGTGGATCAGCACAAAGGGCGGGTAAATTGTACCGGGTATATACTACCGTTTTACCCTGGTCTTATATATTTTGTTTGACCACACCATTGCCCGCCGTACCCTCCCCTATGTTATTCTGCCTTGTCTTATCCAGTCCTCTTGTCCGGTTCCATTTTTATCCTGTTCTATCTTGTCCGATCGCACACCCTAACGCCCGCCGAACCGCCTCTTATCCTATACCCTGTCTTACGCTGTCTTCTTGTCCTGTTTCCATGTTATCCTGTCCTGTCTGGTTCTATCCCCCACCCTGCCTCGCCGTACCCTCCCCTACGCTACCCTCTCTGGTCATCTCATCTCTTATCTGGTCCCGTTCCTTTCTTTTATCGTGCCGTGTTCCGTTTTTATCACATTCGTTTCTATTATTTCGTGTCTTAAAATTTGTTCCAACTTATTATTTTCATGTCTAATTTTGCTCCATTCCGTCCTCTCCTATTTTGTCCTGTCCTGTCCTGTCCTGCCCTGCCCTGTCCTGTCCTGTCCTGTCCTGTCCTGTCCTGTCCTGTCCTGTCCTGTCCTGTCCTGTCCTGTCCTGTCCTGTCCTGTCCTGTCCTGTCCTGTCCTGTCCTGTCCTGTCCTGTCCTGTCCTGTCCTGTCCTGTCCTGTCCTGTCCTGTCCTGTCCTGTCCTGTCCTGTCCTGTCCTGTCCTGTCCTGTCCTGTCCTGTCCTGTCCTGTCCTGTCCTGTCCTGTCCTGTCCTGTCCTGTCCTGTCCTGTCCTGTCCTGTCCTGTCCTGTCCTGTCCTGTCCTGTCCTGTCCTGTCCTGTCCTGTCCTGTCCTGTCCTGTCCTGTCCTGTCCTGTCCTGTCCTGTCCTGTCCTGTCCTGTCCTGTCCTGTCCTGTCCTGTCCTGTCCTGTCCTGTCCTGTCCTGTCCTGTCCTGTCCTGTCCTGTCCTGTCCTGTCCTGTCCTGTCCTGTCCTGTCCTGTCCTGTCCTGTCCTGTCCTGTCCTGTCCTGTCCTGTCCTGTCCTGTCCTGTCCTGTCCTGTCCTGTCCTGTCCTGTCCTGTCCTGTCCTGTCCTGTCCTGTCCTGTCCTGTCCTGTCCTGTCCTGTCCTGTCCTGTCCTGTCCTGTCCTGTCCTGTCCTGTCCTGTCCTGTCCTGTCCTGTCCTGTCCTGTCCTGTCCTGTCCTGTCCTGTCCTGTCCTGTCCTGTCCTGTCCTGTCCTGTCCTGTCCTGTCCTGTCCTGTCCTGTCCTGTCCTGTCCTGTCCTGTCCTGTCCTGTCCTGTCCTGTCCTGTCCTGTCCTGTCCTGTCCTGTCCTGTCCTGTCCTGTCCTGTCCTGTCCTGTCCTGTCCTGTCCTGTCCTGTCCTGTCCTGTCCTGTCCTGTCCTGTCCTGTCCTGTCCTGTCCTGTCCTGTCCTGTCCTGTCCTGTCCTGTCCTGTCCTGTCCTGTCCTGTCCTGTCCTGTCCTGTCCTGTCCTGTCCTGTCCTGTCCTGTCCTGTCCTGTCCTGTCCTGTCCTGTCCTGTCCTGTCCTGTCCTGTCCTGTCCTGTCCTGTCCTGTCCTGTCCTGTCCTGTCCTGTCCTGTCCTGTCCTGTCCTGTCCTGTCCTGTCCTGTCCTGTCCTGTCCTGTCCTGTCCTGTCCTGTCCTGTCCTGTCCTGTCCTGTCCTGTCCTGTCCTGTCCTGTCCTGTCCTGTCCTGTCCTGTCCTGTCCTGTCCTGTCCTGTCCTGTCCTGTCCTGTCCTGTCCTGTCCTGTCCTGTCCTGTCCTGTCCTGTCCTGTCCTGTCCTGTCCTGTCCTGTCCTGTCCTGTCCTGTCCTGTCCTGTCCTGTCCTGTCCTGTCCTGTCCTGTCCTGTCCTGTCCTGTCCTGTCCTGTCCTGTCCTGTCCTGTCCTGTCCTGTTGTCGGGGGGGGGGGGGGGGGGGGGGGGGGGGGGGGGGTAGTGTCGGGTGTGTGTGCATACAGGGGGTAACTCTTTTATTTTAGTACTGCACTCTTTAATTCCAAGATACACTTGAATGGCCGGCGGAAGCGCTTCGCAGGTGAGACATAAGTTGGGGCCGGGGGGGCGGGGGGGCGTCGGGTGTCTGTACATACAGGGGGTACACTCTTTTAGTACGGTACTCTCTAATTCCAAGATAAACCTGAATCTTACTCTTATTCCAAGTGTTCTGTCCCCCACAACTGGAATGCATTCCCACTTTAAGGGCTAATGGGGATCAGCTTGGTTTTGGTCGGCTCTGGCTTTTTGACCTCGCCCTTTTAAAGGGCTGTGAGCTGTCCGTCCGACTATCATAGAAATCGACGACTAGGTAGTTAGTTAGCATTAGTTGGCGAGGTGTTACAGTTATTGTGGTTGCGTGCGGTAGTTTACGGAGGGAGGTCTTGCGCGTTTTTGTATCTCGCTGGATGGAGCGCTTTTGACTGGCCGTGTGTTCTTGCTGAATTTTTTTACCCTAATATCTATAAAGGGCAGTTTATTGGCTTAGTTCGCTAGCCAACTAGTATGATAGCTGGCATATTACCCTGGTAGGTCAGTTGTATAGGTGGCTTGTTTCGCCACGTATCCCACTACCAAAATGGCCGCGAAGAACCAGCCAAGTCACGACCCTAACGGCTGTTGTCCTTTTGGTTCGGTTGTCAGGTGCGAGCGTTTGTCCAGGCGGCGGAAGAGGACGAAGTCGGCAAGTATGCGGAGGGGGCGATGGAGCGTGTCCTGACAGCATCCGAGCGCACTCTCAAGATTATCAACGCATCGTCTTCGATGTAAGTCTTGGATGTTTTGTTTCCGGGCGATCGGCTTATAAACCCTGCAGCTATGATATGATATTACGCACAGTAGTAGTTGACTCAGGTTGGAACTTGAAAAATGCGTCGGTCCCTGATGTTACGCTTATTTCGTTGGGGGGGGGGAAGAAGAGAAAAACATCGTCTGAAAGGAAGGTCCCTTTTGCTTGCCAAGTAGGTTGTTGAGAGTGGTGGGACGGAAGCGCCCCTAAATGCCCTACTTCTTAGTACGCGGCGCGTCCCCCCCCCCCCCCCCCCCCCCCTTCATGCGTGATTGGTACTGATGTTGACACGGTTCACGCACGCTGCCCGTACTTTCCTCTCGTGAGAAAAAAAAGAGGCTTGAAAAAAGGTCCTTGTGTCATGGTTAATATAGGGTAATATAGGGATTGCTCCTGCGCGAAACCGCGTATAGGTGCGCCGCTGTACACGGAAAACTGCCTGCCGGAGCGTTGCTTGATTTCTAAAAAATTTGCTACGAGTGACGGTCGTTTGGTGGCAGCTGTTGTGTACGTATATCATATCTGGTATATACCTTGTTTCGATGCCCTCCTCAAGAGTGGTGTCGATGCTGCTGCAGTACTGGCCCCTCTATAGTGCCGGTATGCGCCAGCCAATAGTACCGGCACTAAATGTAGCGGCAATCGGCACTAACTACTCTGCAACACTGACACTGGTTAATGCCATACCTGGTATGTGTCAAGCGTTTTCACAGGCAATACGTATAGCGGGCAGCCGGCACTATAGAGGGACCACTACTACTACTGTACGATAGCGTGCTCTGTGTGTGACGACTCAATCCGCTCCGGAAGCCCTGAACAGCTTCGTTTTCTTCCTTCGTGGTTCGACATGACTTGACTTTATCGCTCGACCTCGCAGCGTGAATGAGCTGTTACTACAGTAGATTACGTACGAGTACCGTCGGTCGCTGGTGGCAGCTTTTCCTGCGGTGCCACACGAATCCACTCCGAACGCCCTTGCATCGCGTATTTTTCTGCCTTACCATACGTACGTGTTTCGACTGACGGGCTTGTCCCATCGTTCAACCTTTGACTTCGCAGCGCGGATGAGCTAGACGCGGCGACGGTTACGGCCAGGGGGGGCGACGCGGCCGGGGAGATGCGGAGGCTGGAGGACGCCCTGAAGCGACTCCGCGACGCGTTCGAGGAGACGAAGCGGCTGGCGTTGGGCTCGGAAGAGGCAGCGGCCAAGTGTCAGGTGAGGATGCACGCCGTTCTCGTCCTGGTTGGCCTTCTTGAGGCTGGAAGGAGGAGCGTCAGCGGTGCTCGCGATCGTTTTCTGGTGGCCATGAAAACTTGTCGACGAGGGTGGAATTTTCTGAATGGTCGGTCGGACGAGTACGGGTTTTTATTCGTTTTTCCCGGTGAAAGTCGTGAATAGTAGATGTATACGATAGGAAATGTATCGTACTTGTGGGAGTTTTGAACCGCTCCTAACTTGGTCTTTGCGTAGTTTTTTTCTGTTGGAAGCCAAGCAACCTCAAGCATTTTCTATCTCGGACACAACCGCCACGCTGGGCTGCTACTTCGTAGCTGTTATCGATTGTGTGGATGGTGTCGGGAACAATGTCTGGCTGTTGCTTGGAACGAGCACGGCACATTTTTTGGCTCCCTCGGCGAGCTCTTGGTGATCGGTTGAGAAGGGAAGGGAATCGGCGGCGCTTCGAGGTTCCGGGGGGGATGGTGCAAGTGGTGGGAGTGACGAAGCTCCAGTGCCTTCTGGAAGCGAGAGAGGTGCTGGCGAAAAGCTCTTCGCGCTGCCAGCCGCAGGCGACGGCTGGATCCGAGCTTGCGGCACACCCCGAGGAGCAGAGCTCAGCCCATCGCGTTGCTTGGCCTGCCGTGTAGGCCTGCTGTGTAGCTGCGTTACCCTCAACTCTGACCCTTACCCTTTTGCCCAAACCTTCCCCCTTACCGCTACCGTCACCATTATACCTACCTACCCGTCACTTTGACTTTGACCTTGACCTTGTCGTACGACCTGATCAAGGTCGAGACCTGACCGAGACCGCGACCTATACCTGACCTTGACCTGACCTCTACCTTGTCCTACCCTTGCCTTTGCCGGAGACCTAGACATGACCTTGACCCTTGACCTTATCTTACCCTTACCCTTACCCATGTGGGGCCTCGTGAACGTTGGCAGGTGGACAAGACCCAGGACCTGATGCAGAAGGCGAAGCAGAAGGCTACTGCTGTCACGGGGCAGGCCGCCGCCGTATGCAGCGGGGCCAAGAACATCGAGCAGGCGGCCGAGCGGCAGATAGAGGCGCTGGCCCAAGCGAGAGCCCTGTTGCCAGGCGCTTCGGCCGCGACGGAGGAGGCCCTGTCTGCGTTGAGGTGCGTCGCGTCTGTGTGCGTGTGCGTGTACGTTTGTGTGTTTGTTCACATGAAACCGTTATTTTTACATACCCGCGGACATCCAGCACACCACCCAGTGTCCGTGCCGAATCTTCGATCCTAGAGAGATGGAAAGGTCTCGTGGTCACAAAACTGCGACACAAGAGAAACTACATTTCAAGAGAAACTACATTGAATTGTTATGCAGTAAGCAGAGTGGACAATGCAATGCCCCAAGTCCCTTATTGTGTGATTTGGAAGAATTCACACATACGGTTACGACAATCGATCCCCACTTGATGTAGTGGTACAGTAAGTAGTAGACCTTTTGGGGCAGATAGATCCCTGATTTATATGGTATGATCTGCACAGTATAGATCATGTTTGCCCGGGTGGTGGGATCTGTATGACACGGGTCTTGCGTTTATGTTTCGCCGGGTGACGGTGAAATCTGTACGATTCGGCTCTTGCTCTACGTCTCATTCCTTCCTTCCTTCCTTGCGCAGCGCGTTCAAGGCGTTGGTTGCCGAAGCGAGCGAGGAAGAGACGAAGGCGAAGGAGATCAGCGACGCCAAGGCGCGGGCTGAGGCCGAGGCGAAGAGGGAAGCAGCCGCCGAGAAGGCTAGACAGGCGGCGGCGGCGGCGGCGGCGGAGGAAGCTGCCAGTTCGGCGCGGAAGGTGAGCTGTCGCCCAACCCGCCTCTCAGAGCCGCACGCACTTCCACTTCGAGAACAACACACCTGGATTTTGGCTTAATAGATGTTCGGTGATGTACATGCATACAACGCACTAGTAAAAGGGTTATAGCTAAAGGTAGACGATATTTTATATAGGTCACCCTATCATAAGCCTCTGCCGAACGCTTGCAATGATATGTATGTGTGCACGCGTGGCACAGATGATGAGACCACTCTATGCACAGATCGCACAGCTCATTTTCACTGATCTGCGTCATCCTGGTCTGCAGGATCTGCTTGATCTCTTGATGTTTGCGCAGTGGTGACCTGCAGAGTGTGGCCTTGTTTATGATGCCTGTGCCCGGGGTTCGTAAGCACATTGTACTCTTGACCTGGTCTGGTACGTACGTTTTGTTGTGATCTGTACACGTTTCCACGTGGTGATCTGCAGGATATGCATGATCTATCCGTATGTCCCACCCCACTGATCTGTACGATCTAGCCCAGGCAGATCATCAGATCCTCATGAGATCATGATGAGATCATGATGATGAGATCATGATGATGAGATCATGATGAGATCATGATGATCAGATCATGATGATCAGATCATGATGATCAGATCATGATGATCAGATCATGATGATCAGATCATGATGATGAGATCATGATGATGGAATCATGATGATCCGGGCGGCGTTGCTTCACGCCCCACGTTCGCCACTGCCAGCTCGAGTCCCAAGGGTTTTCTCGGGCCGCTGGCGCACTTGTCTGCGCCTTCGCTGCAAACTAACTTGGCTGCGACACAAAGCGTTTTCAAGCTACGTACGTAGCGGAAACCGGTGCGGTAATCGGTGCGGTATTCGGTGCGGTAACCCGGTGCGGTAACCCGGTGCGGTAACCCGGTGCGGTAACCCGTTGCGGTAACCGGTGTCCCTCCCCTGTGTGACCCTGGATCTGAGTTACGAAACGGAGAGAGCTCGAGGAGTAGGGCAAACATAACAGATAATAGATGGGGTTGGGCGCTGGTGTCTGCGGTCGACGTATTTGTGATTGCGTGTTGGTACTCTCGCCTTGGTGCAAGGAGATCGGAGTGTATGCTTGTTGCTGACGATGCCTGGACGCCCGCGGCACGATGTTACTTCCCTCGTCGTTTTTTTTCTTCTTCTCTTGTCCTTTTTTCCCCCCCTAGTTGAGTAACATGTCGCTGGACTCGCAGGCGGCGGAGAGGGACGACAATGTGTCCAATCTTCGACCTTCGGCCGCTCCGGCGCGGGGAATGCGCGGCTCTTTCATGCACAAGATGCCGTCGCAGTCGATCAAGAACCTGCTGGAAACCGTGGAGACGCCGGACACCAGGTGAGAAGGGTTTTGGGCGAGGGTGGGGCTTGACTGGGCTGGGCTGTGTTGACGTGCACGTGTGCGGACGATTTTGACGCAGGAACGGATGGACTGGACGGGCAAACTGACGCGCGACTGCCGTGTTCTGTTGTGTTGTCGTTTTTTTGTGTTCGTATGCGGATCTTCACACCGTAGGTTACCGGAGACTGGCCATCTTATGTATGATGTTTGTCGTACTGTTTTCGTATGTACTAGTTTTTTGTTGTTTTTTTCCCCGTCCCATTTATTATCTTCGCACTTCTTTTCTCTCTCCCTTCCTAGTCGTAACTTAGATCCGGGCTCACAAAATATATGCTCTTCTCTCTCCTCCCAACTATGGTCCGTGCCTTGCATTTTTATCGCGAGAAGACTTCGGCCCTTTCTTCCCTCGTCGACTCTTATCGCATTAGTTACTTGTAGACTGCGACTCGTGTTCATCACAGGATAAGGCGTACTCGTCATCATATGTTTTCTTGGTACTGCTGTTTTCGTACGAAACACTTTCTTGTAGACTTGGAGGCGTCGTTACAGGACACGAGGGACTTGCCGTAACGTGGTGTTGTCGTACTGTTTTAGTAGGAGGTACGTACTTTCTTGTAGTCTACGACTCGCCATCATACCATACGGGGGACACGCCATCAACACGCTGCTGTCGCACTG
This sequence comes from Saccharina japonica, assembly GCA_008828725.1. Taxonomy (NCBI): domain Eukaryota; class Phaeophyceae; order Laminariales; family Laminariaceae; genus Saccharina; species Saccharina japonica. The sequence continues at coordinate 153,586 of MEHQ01003547.1, forward strand.
TGTCCGTTACGAGTTACGTGCTTGCAGTCGTCGTTATCGTACATTTCCGCGTGCGCAACGACGTTGTACACCTTTTCTTGCCTTTGCCCGTCGATGACTAAGACAAGGTTCCGGAATTGTGTCTATTTTTCGACCGCGACCGCGCGCGCTGCTGTAGTACTGCCGCCATGCCCTCAGCTCGCTCAGCACCCGTCAGAACGCCGGCCTTTTTTTCGCTTGCTTGCGTTTTTGAGAACACGTCAAAGCTCTCTTAAGATGTCCGGAGTCCAGTTGGTGTGTGTGCGTGTGTGTGTTTTTTTTTCTTCAAACTTTTTGGGGTTGATGTTCCTCGTACCGCGATGCCTGCGCGAGGATTATCGTCGTCGTTTATAAATGTGTGCCTTGGTGCGGGGGATGTTGCTCGTGTTTTCCCTCCAACTCATTGAAGCTGTCATCCATATGCAAGTCCCCCTCACAAGCGATTCTTAGTAGGATGCAGCCCACCCTTCATGCGACTCGCCCAACAACTCACGGGCGCTTCGCGCCTGGTGCTAGTAATGTCTGCCTGGTCGGTGAAAGCCCGACATGCTCCGTCCCGGCATTGCAAGGAGGCCAGGGTCTATGGTCATACGTCTACGGCCATGCCTGAATATCGAGTACACCCCCCCCACCCTTTTCCTTCCTTTCGCGGCAACAGCGTTTCGCCCAACCACAAAACGGAGAGCGACGACGGCAACATGAACGACCCGTCTGCCGTGGGCCCCATGCTCATGACCACGGGGCAGCGAGCGTTCCAAGAAATGTTCCAGGAGGCTATGGCAGGCGGCGTCATGGAGGTACGTACGTACCGATTTGCAGCAGCCCTCCGTAATCGGCTGCACCACTCTGGGCGGAAATGTGGCCCCCGGTTGAAGTTTGAAGGCAGTGTCGAACGGAGATTGTATTTCCGGACAGTGTAGTGTGAGATTTGGTGAAGGGACGACGTTTTTAGCATGTACCTGGTATACATTGGGGTGTCGCGTGTTTTTGTCTTTCGTTTTTTTTTTCAAAATTATGTTGCAGTGAACACAGGTGACCCCTACCCCCGGGTTTGCACAGGGCTTGGTTTTTGTCCCTACGGTGGTGATAGCAACAGTGCGTGGTCCTTGGGAACTACTGCCGCTGCTGCTGCTGCCGCTAGGGGTCAGCGGTTTCCTCCGCGTTGTGCTGCGTTGGAGAATACCTCAGTGGTAGCAACAGTGGGGTGGTCCTGACCTGCGGCCAATACTTCTCCTGCTGCTGCTGCTGCTGCTGCTGTTATTGTTGCTGCTGGTAGCGGTCAGTAGCCTCCTCGACGTCTTGCTCCGATGAAAAATAGAAAATACACTCGTTGTATCATAGCAAAAAAATGTGCGCCTTTCTTTGTCTTTGGACTTTTCAGTGTGTCCATGGCGTACTCGGCGTGTTATCCATGTCCCATCGTGTGCCCTTATAGAGCACACCTTGTGCGAATGGGATTTAGGTCTTCAAAATGGGATGCATGTACTCACCCGCGCACTCCACCCCTCCCTCGATGCGCTCTCTGTTTTGCCGGTGTGTTTTTTCACCTCTACGTCAGGGTCACTTGATGAAGCAGAGCAGGTTCTTCTCCAAATGGAAGCCGCGCTACTTCCGACTGGAGGACGGCTTCCTCACCTACTACGACAAAAAGTCTCTCGTTGGCACGCACAAGAACAAGGTGGGAGATTCGGAGCCGATGCTGTACATACATGTCGATAGGATAAGTGACTGAAGTTGGGGGGGGGGAGGGCATGCCTCGGGGAGGCTGTACTCATTTTTTTTTTTTGCTTTTTCTAGTCACTTGGCCTTTGACCACGGCTCCCTTTCGAGATGGAGCAACGTGCCTCAGCGGGGAGGGGGGGGGATGGGGGGGGAAACTGACCAATAATACGCCGCATGGGTTGGAATACCCACCGAATACAAAGCACAAATTTAGACCAGTTGCGGCGGCCAGCGCACATCGCCTGTTTTGCTCAAACGGATGCCCGAAGGCTCCAAGGCCGTACAGGCCCAGCCGTACGAGGCATATGATGTGTCTTTGCGCCGGAACCACTCCCGTCCTCCCACGAAGGAGCAAAGAAGCGCGACACACACCGTATCACCACCGACCGACTACCCTTTCATCCTCTTCCACTATAATAGCCAGCGACGTTTTCGAATGGGAAATGGCCGGCAGTTCTCGGTAGCGGCTAGGACCAAACAAGCGGCCATAGAGTGATTCATTGCTGCGAATCGGTCGCGCCGTGGCACAAGCACCACGTCGCCGCGACACCCGCGGTTGTCATCATCATCCTTATCCTTATCTGAACCCCTTACCCGCGGAGTAAAGAGATGCGCTCGACACCACTTCCGTACGAGTAGTTGCGGCGGCGGCGGCGGCCTTGCTCTGGACACAGCAATGCCACTGCGTCCGACTCCCACCGTGTGCATATGATACAACGTTGCTTCAAGTTTCTTGCGTGTGATGCGAGTTTCTAGAGTAGTTTATCACACCGCGTCAAAACCCAAAGAGACCCGCTTTCGAGCTGGCTGAAGCGGGTTCTACGACCGAGAGGGTTTACGACCGCCGACCGAGATTCGTACTGCTGATCATATCGTACCCTGGTACACGATTCCCCAATTTTTCCCAACGCCCACAAGTTGGCGGCATTTACCAAAATCCGCTGGAGGATTAAAATATACCAGGTATCACTCTGTCCCGAAACACATAGAGGCCATTTTGATAAACTATAACTATGTATGTACATCCGGTCCTTGTATTTATAGGGACGAAAGAGTGGTACTACAGTAAATAAAAAAACAGTTGCAAAATACTCTGCTATGTTACTGTAGCGATAGCTACGAATACGTTTTTGTTTTTCCCTCGGCAAACTCGGCAGGCTTCACGCACCACCACCACCACCACCACCACCCCTGTCGTGCCTTCCACACGCCGGGCCTCCCGCCTCTCCAACGTGTCGTCCCGGATCCGTTCCGCTAATTCTATGCTGCCGCGTTTCGCGGCCTTCCGTGGGCGCACCAAGCACGCGGAGTCTTCCTGTGTCGACTCTTCCTGTGTCGATTCTGACGGTTCGGAGGTCCGCTGGACGTTCTCGTACGACATGCAGATGTGTTTTGCCATTTTTTCTTCTTTTTCTCCGATTTTTGTGCGACGTGTTTTGTGTGTTGCGCGCAAATTACGTGTACGAACTCATTTTTTTTCCCGATTTTGATGCCACGACGGGGAATCCCAAAATATGGGGTTTCCGCTTGTTTTGCCCAAACGCGATATCCGTTTTTTTTTCACCAATTGGCTTTCTCGTCAGGTTCGTTGGCCGTTCTCGCCTATTGGTTTTGCTCGTTGCGCGGTATTCACCGGGGACTCGAAAATCGGAATTCACATGCCGTGGAGGCGTGTTTTTGTATTTGACACATGCATGCAATTCAATTATCTCACATTGTCGGGGGTTTTTTTTTCGTTTTTTTCGTTTTTTTTTTTCGGAACCGTTTGGAGATGACACATACCAGGGCGAAAAATAACGCGTTTATATGTTGTTGTTGTTTTCCCCCCACGTGCAGGCCATGGAGCTCACGGCGCACTCTATCACCTCCTACACCAACACCAAGAATTGCTTCTGCGCACGAACTGGAGAGGTGAGAGGCGCGACATGATCATCGTATACCTGGTGCTTCGTACAAGACGAGTGTCGTGACGTGAATGAATTCTTGAGAGTTTGCGTTACGGGGGTCGTTCTGTTGCTGGCTTTTGTTCGTTCACCCGTTGCCTACAGCCTTGATGCTTTATGTTGTGCTGCCGTTGGTCAGGTCCGCGCGTGGTACGGCAGCGTCGAACGCTGACGCTGACCCCCTCCCACTCTCACAAAGCGTTTTCGGTTGGTTTTACGTAGTTTTGTGTGCATTGTGTTATAAGGGTCTGCTCGGTTATCGTGCCTTCGTTGTCGCGAGACCAGACTACCTCGTATTACATGCCAGGGACCAGGTACCAGTTGTTACCAGTAGTTGCATGCATCGCCAGATGTACACCAGGTATGATGTACGGTATCTACACTACGCTCACCAGCTGCGTTGTGCCATGCTGTGTCTCAAGACGCCCAACTACGAACTTTTATGCCCTCAGCCGCCGACTATATACGTGGCGAGTGCATAGATAGCTATGTGTAGCGGTGAGGTCCTTGCGACTCTTGCGTCTCCCTGGTGTGGTGCAATGCAAGCTTTCCCCGTTTGTCGAGTGCTTATCCCTCCTTCGTGCCTTCGTTTTGTGTTGTCTGTTGTTTTTGTTGTTGTCTGTGGGCTGTAGGTGGTATGGTTCCTGCTGGCGAAGGACGAGATCAGCATGAACAAGTGGATGACCGCCATCAACGCCCAGGTCCACGGGCTGTTCATCAAGCTGTACAATGTGCCTGAGGACAACTACTGGAGCCAGGGGTGAGAAAAAAAAAACACGCCAATAATGGAATTCTGTCTTTTTTTATTCCCCCATGTTCTTTGCCCTTCTCTCTCTCTCGTCGGCAGCGCATTCGCACGTGGAGTTTTAGTACTAGCGACGGCCCTCGCGAGCGTCATGGGTGACGTGTGCATGGGCTGTTCAGCCAGCTGTAGTGGGGAGGGAGGGAAGAGAAGAGCCTACTCAGTGACCCCGGATCTGAGTTACGACTAAGAGGGAGAGAGAAAAGAAGGGCGAAGATAATAAATGGGACGGAAAAGAAAAAAAGAAAGAAAAAAAAAGTGACCGATGATGGCCGCACTAATTAGTGTTACGCAACGCGTACCTCGAAGCAACGCGTACCTTGAAGCAACGCGTACCTTGAAGGTGCTGGGAGGTGCCGCCCGATGCGTTTCGAAGCGTCCTTGGTTGCCATCATTGTAGCCGACAACACGATGCGCCAGCCACCCCCGCCATACAGGTCGGCCTCGCCCCGCGTAGTTATCGAAATCACCCCTTGGTACCTGCCTCGCAAAAAAATTGAAAGCATCCTTGGCACCTTGGGTGTTTAGGACATACCAGTACTTCGCACCACTCTGTGCGGATTTTTATGGACCGTTTTTTGCTATTCATATACTTGGTATGCCCAAATATGAATGAAGCCCATGGTACTACAGTGCGTGACGATCATTCTGCGTTCGAACCTTTCCCCGAAAACCTGTCCTCCACACAAATGGCCCTTACATCTCCGGACTGATTGCTTAAGTTTTTTTTCATTTGTCGGGGAGGAAGTGTCGACAATATATCACTCCTACGTGCCCCTGGCCCTGGCCCTTCCCGCCCTCTGATCGTCAACTCTTCCTTACAACCCCTTCTTTCATCGTCGCTTTTTGTCTGTGTGTGTGGTCCAGACTGAGAGGTCGATTCTTCTACCGCATGGTGGACGATTCTCTGCCGCAGTGGATCCGTACCTATCCCGAGGACGCTGCTCCGCGCACGGGGGACGGTTTGTTCCCGGGAGAGGTTATCGAGGTTACACAGGTGCGCGTGTGCTATACATACGCCGATTGGGTTTGCGCCCGTTCTCGGTATAAGAGGCAGGTAGGTCGGTCTGTTAACGGTGGAAAACGCCGTACTCTAATTTCAAGTAATTTTGCCCCCAATTCCAAGGTGGAGTTATATACCAGGTATATGACGATACACTTCAATGGCGGCGGGGATAAGTATATATATATGGCACGCGGTAGGCAGACAGCACCCGACGTTGTTTTGGTGTTGGCGACGATACTTTTTGGTTCAATGGTACATTCTTCGATTGCACACAGCGTGACAGGGAATATACCTGGTAGATATAAGTAGCACGCGGCAGGCAGGCAGGCAGGCAGGCAACACCCGACGTTTTTTTTTTGTGCTGACGAGAGACCCTTTGTTCGATTACACGTTATTTCTTCGATTGATTGCATACACACACGAGGCGACGCTGTTCGGTGTTGATACTTTTTGTTCGATGGCACATTCTTATCGGATTGCACTACTGTAATGTATTGCACATTTTAAACGGCGCAGGTACTCTCCAACGGCGACAAGGTGTTCCTCCGTATTGCAAACGACCGGGGGTGGACGTACGCGCGGGACCCTGCAAACAAAGCCGTTCTCTTCGAGGAGATCCAGGGCGAGGTCGCCGAAGACACGTGAGCTCCTCCCACCGCACGGCTTTTTATTAGTTCCCATCCAGTTTCTCCGAATCCTTTTGTGGTGTGATGAGTGTGATATGACGGTCGTGCCACGAGAGAGGCCAACGCATACTTGTACATGTACGCTATATACAGTAGAGGACACCTATTAATAGTAAGATAAGAAACAGGCTAGTGAGAAAGCCAGGCTGATATGTAGAGGAAATAAGAAATTCGGGAGTCGTTATCATGAAATTAGTGTAGAAAGCAGCCTCTCTCAAATAAGAAATCCAGCCTGGACCAGATTTCCTGTTTCTCATTAGGCGTCCTGTACTGTACTCGAGCATGAAGCCGTTTATAAGTCTAGTCGGTTACTTCATTCAGACTCTGGACGGCAACTATACTATACTATATGAAACGTTTCTAGGCTTTTCATATATATGGCATGCAGACTAAGCGGTCCTTGCATTTCCGTCTGAGTGGTTTGTCAGCGTATCTACAGCAGTAATGTTTGTTACAATCGTTGCTAAACTTAATATTAATACTCGTATAGTAGGCACAATTCGATGCAAGTCGACGAGGGAAAAAAGGGCTGAAGTCTTCTCGCGATAAAAATGCAAGGCACGAACCGTAGTGGGGGGGGAGGGAGAGGAGCCTACTTTGTGACCCCAGATCTGAGTTACGACTATTAATAGGGAGGAGAGAGAAAAGAACGGCGAAGATGAAAAAGGGGATGAAGGAAGGATAGTAAAGGTGTCTATTAAAAACCAGGTAGTTTTTTTTTTCGCGTCGCGGCTGAAAAACGCACGAGTAAATGTGTCGGTCCTTGATTTTGCTTTCGCAAGGCGGGACATTTATTGTTTTTGGCTCAACGGAAGCTGGAAATTTTGAGTGGGAGGCCCGCTTTCGCTCGAAGGCCAAGACGAGGCGGGGTTTGGATGGTTACTTAACCAACCAGTTCCCGGGAGTTGTCACCGACCTATATTTCACGTGGTTTCATATATACTGTACACCTGTAGCGCACACGATCGAAATAACACACAGCTTGCAAAATATGAAGCTTCGACGGAATCTTGATGGCGCTGTGACGGTGGTGTTGTTGGTGTTAGCGCGTTGGTGTTAGTGGGTCTCTCGATCTTACAGCTGTGGTGTTTTGTTTTGTTTTTGTTTTTCTAACAGGGCGAGGAAGCGCCTCGGGCAGACCTAGCGCAAAACCCAGCTGTCGCTTGCTCCCAAAGCGAGAAACTTGTTGCGTTTTTATTTTCGAAGTGTTTGCCAAACTCTGCTGTTCGTTCTCCGTGTTGCTGTTGCGATGTCGTTGTGTCGTTCTTTTTCTGCCGTCCCTGGTGATCCCCCCCCCCCCCCCGCGCTCACTTTGTTTTCCTCATTTTTTTTTTTTCGTTTTTCGTCCAGGCGCAAATACGGGTTCCCTCCCACAGCGAAGGACCCCGTCCCGATTCTGTTTGGTCCTGGGCTTGATTCGCAACAGACGGTAAGCGAGTGGTTCTGAAAAGCTGTGTGCTTGTTGTTTCGTTCCTCCCTACGCAGCAATTGCTGTGTGTCAGCTTTGTGCTTGTTTTGTTCTGTCCCTTCGTGGCAGCTGCTGTGTGTCACTGGTCCTGAAGAGCTTAGGTTATTAGTTTATGTTTTTTGTCTATTACAGCTGCTTTATCTCGGTGTGGCATCTGCCGATACATGTCTTGCGCATCCGTCAGGCAGTGGCAGAGCCGAGGCGCGGTTATTTTGTTTGCTTTGCAATTTATTGAACGGCAAACACGAAGTCACAAGGCAGGTCGCGCAAACGACCCAGCAGTGTTTTACGAGTTGAACCGGCTTGGACAGCATAGGCAAATGGTTGATAATGGTCCACACTGTCTTCTCGTTACATCTTGATCTCCGACTTATCGCCCAGGAAGTCGGGGTTAGGGCTATCTATATTATACAGTACGGCTTCGGGTAAATGTTTTAGGCTATAGGGGAATGTGTAGCTTTTTGTTTCAGCTGGGCCAAAGTTTATGATAGTGATGATGTTCTCGTATTCGCTCATTTCCCTGATATATCTACAGTAGGCCGTTGTCACGAAAACACGCTATAGAAAACAAAGCCGGACCCGACGGAAGGAAATACGTTCAAAATATTACCTGCCCAGCAGTACCAATGCGCAAGGGGACGGACGGACGGTACTACGGGCTGTGGTTACACCAATATTTCGTATCACTTCCAAGCCGAATATTGAATATTGCCAGGAATATGTCCATGGTATATACCAGGTATATACGGTTATGTATTATATTAAAAAATAAAAAATAAAAAACCACAGCTGTGAGATCGAGGATTTGATCGAAACTCATCTTTGCAAGCTGAGTGGGATACTTCCATCGCGCGAACTACGGGTTTTGAGGGGAACAAAATCTGACATATACGGTCTGTCTCTACAGCCCTCCAACGGCAGAGCCCCATGTGGCCACCACCCCACTCTTGTTCCGACAATCTCGTTCTCGACGCTTTCCCCTTGCAAACGACCCACCCCGTCCTCGCTCCCACAATGTCCCTCTCGACGTCTTCCGCCCCTCGCAAACAAACGCATCGCAACGTGCGTGTATGATACGCGGCCAGGGCGAGGCGCTCTCACCAGGCGAGCGCGCGGAAGCGGTGGAGCGTTTCACTCCAGCAGACGGGTCGGGCGTGGTGTTCATCAAGCTAGCGGACGGCCGGGGATGGGTGCCCGTACGGAAAAGGGGCAGTAGCTTTGGCGTATCTCCGAGTGATTCTTGAAAGGTCCCCTCGCTCGCTACTCGTACGTCTGTAGTACTCGTGTTTCTTTTCCTTTTTGAGTTGAGGTCTTTTCTCTTGGAGTTGAGGGCCTTTTTTTTGGAGTTTGGGGCTTTTTGGGGGGTGGAGGGGGACCGGCTGGCTGGCTGGCAACGGGGGTTAATAGCCACCCTCGGGCGTGTGATGTCGGAGCTAGCTGTGTCCATGGTGTTTCGTCTTGCCGGTAAAAGTGTTTGTTTCCCCCCCTCCACATTGAACAGACCAGCACCTGATGGTTGTTACACGTCGGCGGTGCTTGCTTGCATTTGCTTGCTTGTGAGGGAGGGAGGGAGGGGGGGGGGGAGAGACGTAAGGGACACGGGAGGCGCGTAGAGACAGACAGCCGTGTGGTTTTTGCGTTTTCGAGGAGGAAGCCTTTTTGTTTTTTTTTGTTTTCTTCGTTGCTGTAGTTGCATGTTGTGTGTGCGGCCGACCCTCTCTCTCTCGTAGAGATGGGGGACGACATACATAGGCATGTACGCAGCTTCTTCTACAATTGACACTGTCGACCCTAGGGGTGAGTGTCAAATCAACCCCGCAGTCTTCCTCACATGGTAGATCCACCACTAAAAGACACGGTAAAATCAGAGTTGATGGTCTGCGGTTTTTGCACTCCACCCACAGGGCACGTCCGTGAAAGATGTGCGCATGTTGATGGGTTGGGTGGTAGGCCGACGCTCTTTTCACCGAGGGCGGGGACGTATTGTTTGGTGGGTTGGATGGATAGTGGTGTTTTTGCTATTCTTGTCTTGGTACTGCGTGTCCATGGCCCACACTGGAGAGGGGGGTGGTGTCATGTTTTTGCGGTCGGCCAGACCCTCACAATGTGCGATAATATTTGCAGTGCATGATTGTGTGACCCGAGAGAGATTGGAAGGGTTTGCGAAAAAAAGTGGGATGTTGCATTGCCGTGCGTGCTTGTATTTCCCGGAGCGTGTGCTGTACCCCCCACACCCTGTTTCGTGTTGGCTGAGAGCCGAGGTCATATGATACCAACCTTGAGCTGTGTCGATCTTGTCTCATAGGCCTTTTCCGTTGTTCTTTCTATATCGCGGGAAATGGCGGCCCAAACTTATGTTTTTTTGAGGGTTTCGAGGTTTTGATGGTGCGGCCTGGTTGATTTTGCTTGGCATGGCGTGGCGTCGGTGGTTAATAGATACCCTTCCGGTATGTACGATGGGGTGGGTTTCGTGCCCCACGGTATTGTGAGACCAAACCTCGAGACCAAAAAAAATAAAAACGATTTTTTATTTTGCTGGAAGGGAGCCAGTCGGCCTTGAGCTTGTTTGTTTGTGGTTGCCTCTAGCAGAAGTTCGAGACAAGGAAGATTTTGTTTGCTGGAAGGAATCGGCCTTAAGCTTTTTTGGGAGTGCCTCTCTCGCAGGGGGTGTTTAGGTTTTGTCGTCGTCAACGCGGCGGGCCGCTTTTTGGTGTCACTATTATTAAGACGTCGCTCCTTTGTCCCGTGACGACTGACAACCCATACGGTTGTTTAGTCGACGGGTAGCTCAGCGTGAGTAAGGGATGTTTGTCACACTTGGTGGAATTTCTACATACATACAGTACTGCTACGATAGTTTTATCTCCAAAGCTCATTTTTTGTTTTCACTCCTGTAATTAAGTAAGCACTTCTTTTTTCGATACGCACGCAGCTCCTGGTATATCATATACCAACTTGCAAGTGCTTGATCCCCGTCTGAACGGAACTATATATGGACTATTTGGGCTTTCTTCTCTATACCTCAACGTTCCTTTTATTCCCGTGGTGACCTCTCGCGAGCGTCCAACCTCTTCTTAATGTTGCACTACACTTGGGAAAAGCAGGGCAACGTATATCATTGGTGCTGATCTACAGTTAAGTAGGCACTTCGGTGTTGCTGCAGGTGGCATCACTGCTTGACAAGGCATGAAATCGGCACGGCCGTTCGTACATATATGCTGCGATAACTTTTACCTTTTTTGGACTTGAAAGTTGAAAGGGAAGAACTGACCACGGAAGAAACTGACGCTCACAGCAAGGAGCATCGGGCGCTGCTTGGTCGAAGCATATGACAACATTGATATCCCAGCGTAATGGTGCAAGGAGTCGTACGACATGGGCGATATATACGCTGGTCCTACTAACTACTCGAGAAAAGGATTTCGTGCCCGCAGTTTTCTGATACTTGGCAGCGGTTGAGGGACAATTGGGTCCACAGTCGGTGCCCGTCGTCTTGACAAGTCGACAAGTCACATCATCATTGTCAATGCTGGGTACACTCTTGACTGTGCGAGACTGTTATAGAGGGGGGGGGGGGGGGGCATACTCATTTGTCGCTTGCCTTATTAGTCATATGACCATTGACCACGCATCCCTTTCGAGACGGAGCACCGTTCCTACTCCTAATAGACACCTCCAACATTTGGGCGCTCATTACGTTCGTCGTGTATTCGTACTCGTGGGTTCGAATCCCACGGTGGTCACCAATGTAATTACTAGGCTCCAGCCGTCGTCGTTGCCGCCGCGTAGAAGTCGCAGGGGAGAGGTCCCGGAGCGATGGTCCCTTGTAGCCGTCGTTACGGTCGACGTAGTCGACCCTAATTATTTTGTCTTATTTAGCAAGGAGATGCTATTCGCCCATCAAGAGCGAACTACGATTGATTGTGCTTCATGAGGGCCTCATCGAGACTCGCCTCAATCGAGCTTTAAGGTGGAGGAACATCGAGTCAGCTTGAGGGGAGAGGTCAACGTTGTTCATGCAGCGGACCTCTAACGCCCCCAGATCCGGTCTGGCCGAATCTTTTGTGCTTGACTTTGGGATGTATCCTTCCATGCATGCGTGTTCTGATATCTACGATAGATATTATACGTCTAACCCTAACCGTCACATTACGTTGTTTCGATAAGTATTACAAATAAACTTTTTGCTAATATTCCTATCCCCTTCCTGCTTCGCCTCCTTTGGCCACCATCTATCTCCTAAGATAGCGATCGTTTTCTCGCTACTATCTAGTGTACCAAACTTCTCCATGTCACATTAATCTATATTCCTCATTTCCTCTTCTAACTCATCCCGTTCCTTCTTGTACATTTCACATTCTTCCACTATATAAATTCTACTCTCTTTTGTTTTGCCACATGATCACATTTGTGCATCTACTTCCCCCTCCTCCCGGCTACTGGTATACCTCTTTCTTCTTTCTGGCAGGTCCAGGTCCCCTACACGAAATCGCAGTGTCAGCGTTTTCGCGAAGGATATTGGGCCGTGCAAATACGTTTTCATTCCTATCCCTTCTCTTAACCCCCCGTGTATCTCTGGGGGGGGGGGGGGGGGCATCGTTCACTCTAATGACAGGAAGAAGCCTGGGGGTTGGTTCGTGATACTGCATCATGCACGTGACAACCTACTGCATCATGCACGTGGCAACCTGTTGCGTGCGTGAGGGTGGTAATGCGTGTGCGCGTGCGTTCACTACCAGCTGCGAATGAATGCAGGCGGTTCGTTATACACAGTAGTGACGATTGGTCGCTGGTTTGTATTACCAGGTTCGTTCCACCGTGCTGACAAATTCGCGTCGTCGTTCCAACAGCCCTTGTTTTTTTGTTTGTTTTGGGCTTAAAACCCCTTTGAGGCCCCGAGATAGCGACCTATAAAACGATGACGTTTGGTGCTATCAATCGTCTACGAGCAGAATATGTCCAGCAGTGCAGGTACATCAACTTGTGGGGCCGTGCCCTACGACTCCTCGCATTGTAACTTAGACACCAATCTCTACCACCCTCCAACCTCGCAGTGACCGTTGCTACTGAAATCGACACTTTTCACCGTTGATTTTTCCTTCTCACAAGCCCCCAGAGGGTTAAGGCGGAACTCTGCCCACACTGCTTACAGCCATTCCTTTAACACTAGCCCGTTGCCTTCCAAATTAACCTTTTGAGGTCCTCTTCGTTAACCAAACAATATGACGTGCAACGTACGTCCGCGTCCATCCGTCCACCTGGGAAAGTCGCTGCCGTTGTTGAAAAATTGAATTGGTTGCCGTCTCGCACGCCCAGGAATTTACGGTTCCCGGAGACGAGGACTGGCGCACGGCAAAGTTACCACATGAGGACATGCACGGCGGGCGGATGGCCTAGAAGGGAGACAGCCTCCCGGCGTTGCTGCCCCCCCCCCTGCTGGTGGGCCTCGCTGCCCTAGACGGTCATGGTTTTGAGCCGCAGAATGGTTCTCGCCCGAACCCGTTGGTCGAGGACGGCACAAGGTCCTGTTCCTGGTTTCAGCTCCGTACGCACGTCTATTCCGGCTCCGTACGCACGTATATTCCTGGTTCTCGTATTCTATTCCTGGTTCGGGTTGGTATCATTCCTCCTGGACCGGGAGTGGTACCAGTACGCGCCCTCATCGAGTGCTGAAGCCATAGAAAGCTCGGGCTTCAGAATTTTCGCCCGCTGGCGCGCAGCAGTGAAGTGGTCTGGGTGAACGCCGAGGATTTCAGCCTTACGCTTGGCCGTTATCTTTGAAGGACCATCTCCGTCGTACGCAGCCGCCGTGAGAAGTGTCTGGAAATTTCGCCTTCCGTCGTTGCTTCGCCCACGGACTGCAGCGTCCACAAGGGCCTTCTTGGAGGCGGCCTGCATCTCTCTCGCCTCCGCGCGCTCTGTTTGTAGCTGCTCCGCGCCCGGCACGTCAAGGGATGCGAGGCAGTCCAACAAGCCTTCCGTTGTCATGGCTCTCATCGCTGTCAGGAATGCTGGAGCAGAAGTTCTCCAGTCGTTTTCGTCCGGTGGCTGTGCAGTCAGTAGCAGCGGGATAGCATAGCACAGCAGTGCGATGTGGTGGGTATACAGTCAGTAGCAGCAGCCATAGCAGTACACTATTTAGTCGATGGAGCAAGCAGCAGCAGCAGCAGCAGACGATGAATTCCACTATAATGTGCTGTGCTGCAGCAGCAGGATAAGACGAGGTGGGTACCTTCTGTACAGTCAGTACATCAGATTGTAAGTTGAAGGTTAATAAGGTGAATGAGCCAGTACAGCCAGTACGAAAGTCTAGGGGGCTTGCAGTAAGTACCGGGGTACGGCAATAATGGTGCAGTCTACAACAACAACGCCCCCTCTGTTGTTGTGGGTATACTCGTAGCATCAAGAGCAGTGCAGTGTAAGTACAAAAACACGGTGAGTACTCGCTTAGTCGACAGCGGCAGTACGAGTGCAAGATGAAGTGGGTATGATGAAACAAGCTTGTGGTCTGGTCAACATAGGTCAAGGGCAGTTTATGGTACCTGTTTCCCGTTATCGCTTGCCGCTCGCGATAACCGACATCAGGGGGTCCTCATAAACATCCTATCTATGATAGACACACGACGTAGCTTGTGCCGAGCTCGTGCATTGACACTACCTGGATCCTCGTGGTGAATAGGCTCCAGCGTTGATGACCTTGCTGCTCTCGTCTCCTCCAGCTGACGAAGCTCCAACTCGCAGAGCGGTTGGTTTAGGTATGGCTCAGATATGTCAGGTGCTTGCTCCACTTCATTTGTGTGCAAGGGGGCGCTCCTTACGAGATCCGGGTATAAACCGGTGTTCCACGTAAAGAGGCCTGTTTCACGAGGGCACTTTCATTCTTCATCGCCCTTGAACTGGGTCGTCCCTTAGCGCCTTCAGATATTGAGTACTATCTAGATGCACTGTCGTAACATCCCCCCCAGCTGAGTGGCCAGGAAGGGACAATCACGCGACACTTCTCGATGGTGCACTACATATATCGGAAGACGCTATTTCGGCAACTTGCTTTCAACCATAGGTCCATCGCTTATCAAAAGTTCAAGGGTTGCCATTGGTTTGGGGGGGGGGTTGGCTTGGTACTGCACGTCGGCCTTTTGTCGATGATTTGTACTGTCGCCCGAGGCATCGTACTAGTCCGCACCTCACGCTAGGATTTGATAGCGTGCTATGCTTTCATACGAACGCCTTTGTCTGGGCTTGGTGATCTGCGTCGACCTTTTGTCGTCGTTTTATACTTCGCCCGGATAGTTGGGGGGGGGTATAGTTTGCGGGAGGGGGTGGCTTGGTACTGCACGTCGACCTTTTGTCGATGATTCATACTGTCGCCCGAGGCATCGTACTAGTCCACACCTCACGCTGAGATTTTGCCGGCGAGTTGTGCTTTCATACGAACGCTTTCTTTGTGCTTGGTGATCCGCGTCGACCTTTTGTCGCCGTTTCATACTTCGCCCGGGGAGTTGGGGGGGGGTATAGGTTGCGGGGGGGGGAGTGGCTTGGTACTGCACGTCGACTTTTTGTCGATGATTCATACTGTCGCACTAGTCCACACCTCACGCTGGGATGTTGCCGGCGTGTTGTGCTTTCATGTGAACGCCTTTGTTTGGGCTTGGTGATCCGCGTCGACCTTTTGTCGCCGTTTCACACTTTCGCCCGTGACATCGTACCTATCCGCCTTCACGGTAGCCTTTTGCCAGCGTGCTGCGCTTTTGTACGAACGCCTTTTAGCTCGGTACTTCGCATCGACGTTTTGTCGATGCTTTGCACTTTCGCCTGAGTAGTCAGCATAGTTCTGCTCATCGCGGTGGCCTTTTGCCAGCACACTGAGTGACATGCCAACTCTCCATTCGATCACCCGCTACATACCGATTGCAATCATATACATAAAATATGTATGACTACACCAAACCGTCGTACCTTCCCCCCCAGCCGGTTGACCTGGCACAGGTCAGCCACGCGATACCATCGACGGTGTACGCTGATAACATTATTAATTGTCGGCTTAGATCTGCTGCTTGAGCTGGTTGTTTTCCGGCACACTAAATGACCACATCAACTTCCCACTCGATCACCACCTACATACCGCTTGTTTTATCTATCTTATACGTATGACTCCGGCAAGATGTTGTATCTTCCCCCCCAGCCTGTTGGCCTGAGACAGGCCATATACGCGATACTGTACCCCGTGTACGCTGATAGCAACAATATTATTTCATTTCTATACGGAAGTACTCTTATAAAAACGCTGCACTCACTATGAACTTACTGAAGTATCATCTTATTCGTACACTACGCAGCACAACCTGTCAACTTTTGCTATGGCCTTGTCAAGAGCAAATGGCGACCCGCGGTGACATGGTATACTCCCATCATCTGGCAGGCGCGTCTGCGAATCTTGGCTCACACTCTTGCTGCGCCCTATAAACCAATACGACTGAGTATAATCTATTGTCGTCCCTTCGAGGATGCCGTCGATCCGTCCTGACGGGATGCCGTTACGTCCCCTCAGTAACGCCCCTCTTAGTTAACGCGCTGGGACATCATATCTGTGCATCTTGGCCCTGTGGCTAGGTCTTCCTCCGTTCTTTACTCCCCGTACTAGTTATAAACTATTTACGTCTCTTCAAGGTTTCTAGCACTCGGTCTCGATAACATGTCGTCGCGTCATCTAGCTAGTACATCGCTAGGCTGACGCGCGGGGACATCATGTCGTCGCGTCTAGGTCCCCTATGGCCAGCTCTTGCTCCGTCCTATGAAACCAATGCTATTACTTGTTCTAGGGTCTTGCACTTGTTAACGGAACTCTACCGACGTTTCTTTTCATGTACGCTAAGAACTACACCTCAGTAAAACTAACCCTACCGGCACGTAGATGTTAGGGCTGCCACAGGCGAGGGCGACCCGACCTTGACATGCACGAGAGGTATGCAGCCGCAGATGACGTTGGCATTGCCGCTACAGGTGCCAATCTCCTGAAGAGAGGGGCTCCCATTGAACGCCTGTCCAGCGCTGGCACGTCTTGCAGCGAAAACTATCTAGATGCACCGTCGTAACAATGATACCGTGGGTACGTTGAGCGAGTAGAAGGTACAGAAGTACTGGTATACTCTTTGTACGTACGACGTGCAGTATACCAGGTATACTAGATACAGCAGTGGGTACAGACGCCTGCCTCGCCAACGCAGCAACAGTAGTAGCAATAGCAGCAGCAGCAGCAGCAGCTACGTTCGCGTCGAGAGTATCACACATATATGATATCACCTCTTCATCAGCCGGTGGGCCAGCGGGCGGCGCGGGAATGCCAGCACGAGTCCTAGCCCCCCCGATGCAGCCAGGGTGCAAGACCCCCATAACGGGGCAGGCGATTTCTCTGTCTGCCTCCCTTTTGCTGCTGCTACTACTGGCTCCTCGCACGCCGTTCTTCCGCATAATGACCCTTTCGTGCTCGTCCCGCTTTCCCTTGAGGATATCGTTTGCCTTCTCGAGGGCTTTCGAGCTCAAAGCTTCTTCGGTGGCCGCTACGTAGACGGAGGTCTGTGCTCCGATCCTGCCTCGTCGATTTGCATCTATGAGGATAGTAGTGAGCCTGATACCTCGTCGGTGGGGGAACCATGTTTGCTTCACGACATGCTCGGTTGATCCAATCTTTACGATGCGTTGGCACTTGCCGGTCGTCGTAGCCGCCGGGTCCACATGCCCAGCCTGAGAGCTGCTCATACCAAACAGGCTTTCCCACCTAGAGTGTTTCTCTGGTGGAGCTTCTGAGTGTGGCTCTACCCCTCCAAACACGGCAAGCCGAGTCGATAGAGATTGAGACTACGTACTACGCTAATTGAGACGAAGGACAAATAAATGCGGCGAAAAAAAAAGTTCGAGGCAATTTGTTTTTGGTTCTCTTTTCGAACCTTATTTTTAGACGTTTCGAGCGAACCAAAAAGCCAATTTTAATTTTATATTTTTTGCTTTTTTCATGGTGGGAAGAGCAATCAGTAGGGTTGTGTACCAGCTGTTGTGTACCACACCCAAATATCACGCGTGATACGTTGATATAAGTTGCGGTAGTTGATATTGCTTTTTTCATGGTGGGAAGGGCAATCAGCAATCAGGCTTTAGCGCGGAACCCGCCCGTGGCTTGTTTTGAACACGAACGAACTATGTCCATTGCGCACTTCCCCAGTGTCACCGGGATTTCTATTTTTGAAATAAATTCATTTTTTGGAGGTAAAAGCCAAAAATAGGTATACCTATACGGCATTTTGAGCCATTGATAAATATCGCACTCGAGAAAAAATACTTCCTGATCCTCCCTCTGATTGGCCACCGCCCGATCGTACCTATTATTATTGTTAGATGTAAAGTTCCAGGTATTATACCTCTTTATGGCTACTCCAGTTGTACCACATTTCTTTGCGAAACTGAATTATATGGCCACAGGGCCGTGGGGACCAGGTGACCCGAGCTGTCAACGAAAAACACGAATAATATGGTGCGAAATTGCCTTTCGAGAGGGGACGTGTGTACACTTTCAGTGAGAACTAACTGTGCTGTTGGCTAGAAGATTGCTTCCTTGGGCAAGAGACATTTTGTAGGTACAGATTGGGCCATTTATAGGTACAATTGAAGCCAAAAATAGGTGAAGCCCAACTTGAGTAGCCACAGACAGATATACCAGCAACTTTCCGGCCAACAATAGGTACGACCGGATACTGGCCAGTCAGAGGGAGGACCAGGAAGTATTTTCCCGAGCGCAATATATTTAGTGTACCTATGAATACTGAATACAAATGAATCAAAATGCCTAGGTATGCCTACTTTTGGCTTTTTCCCATTTTTTTTTCAGTTCCTCCGTGTCCGATTGCCATTCTTAACCCCTCGAGAACCGGTCCCCCGTTTTTGGGGGCAAACTACTTGAAATTAGTGTGGGATACTGTTTTCAGTTCTGAACCGGTCCCCCGTTTTTGGGGACAAACTACTTGGAATTAGTGTGGGATACTGTTTTCAGTTCTGAATGGATTAATTAATGAAAAACTCTGAAACCACTATAAATTGTTTGTCCGATGATCACTCACTCTGACCGTTATTGATTATCCGATGATTACCCACTCTGAAACCATGTTGATTGTTCGACGATCCCTCAATCTGAAGCTACTGCTGTACGACAGCGGTCCAATATTTAGCGGTACCCGTCCGATAGTAATTAGTGCAGCGCCTATTAGTTTCATTGATGTGCTAATCTCTGGTGTGTCGTTCTTAGTTCAGGTTGGACGGTCGTGTAATATGAGCGACCCCCCTTGCTTTCGTGTGCTCCGTGTGTATGCACAATTGAATGCAAGTCCACGAGGAGGGAAGAATAATCTGAATTGTTCTCGAGATAGAAACGAAGGCAGGCCCCGTAGTGAAGAGAGGGGGGGAAAGAACCTGCTATGTGGTCCCGGATGTGAGGTACCATGAGAGGAGTTGGGGAAAGTAGTGCGAAGATAATAGATGGAAAAGGGGGGAGGGGTCCAAGTGAGATTGCTGCGAGGGAAACTGCCCGTTCATACTGCCCGTTCATTTGCACCAGGTAGCGATTAATAGCGGTGTTGTCACTACGCTGTCCTCTAGATGTGTCGTAGCAGCTTTGTTCGCCTTGGTGCACTCAGTCGAGAGTCCCGCCGATGTTGCCAAAACTCATTTATTATGTTTTCCGAGATCGAGTTTTCTCTTTCAAAGATGTCGCGTGGCTGCCCTTTTTCTTGCCAACCAGCTGGGGGGGATGTTTTGATTCAAATACTGGGATGATCGACCTCCATTACGTCCCTAAAAGCGAAGGGGGGAAACGCCATGATGACGTTTACGTAAAAAAGGGTGGCGTGGTAGGGTACGGTAGAGGCAGATATTTCCACAAACAGCAAAAATCCTTGGGGGCCTCCTGTGCGTATCTAAGAGTGAACGAGAGATCCCTGTTTGGACCGATAGTGGTCCGTTTTTCTGGGCTTCCAATACCAACTCAGGCGCCGTTCGACTGGCTTAAATAAACCAACGTAATATGACCCAAGAAGCATATATATGCTATCAGCCCTACGCACCTGTTGACTACGGGAACGCAGGTTTCACCGGTTACGCTGCACGAAGGCGGCAAGCGCAAGCATGCTCACAACCCTGCGCGTTCAAAAACTTTCAAGTGTGCTAAACATACGCGTGTAACCCTGTGCTTCTCGTATAGGACGCGCATGCAGAAGGATATGGAAGCACATGTATGTAGGTATATTTTAGCACTATATATCTTCAGAGATAACTCAACCGTCGCAACAGACGACCACACACCCCTTGTTTTGTCCACGACACTTCAGTACTTAAAACTTGCTCGCTTCGCGCGCTCAGGCAATAGAGCCATGCACCTAGCATGTTCTTCCACAAACACGCAAGACGTTTCAGGACGATGCAACGCCCCTTATCCCCCCTGACCTACTCAATTCCAAACCATGCTGTTATTTATGCACTATCGAGGCCCAGCACTACTTATGACACTCGCCGACTCGCGTCGACTTCTGCGTAGTATGTACAGTAGCAGAGTGAGTGTGGTTTTTATGCCCAAGCACTTCCCGCAGCGCAGTGACCCGACGGGAAAAATCGATGCGGACGGTGTACGAGCAGTGCAAAAGTCTTATCCGGACGTCGATACCATGTGAATGCCTTGGGTGTTTACTACTACACGCTTCGCCCGTTTGCCCACCGCGTGCACTCTCCATCGCCACCAGGGTTTCCATGCTTACTGCTATACCTGGTAGTATGTACCGTCAGGTCAAATAATCTACCTGGTACATATCGAAAGCTCTATCGGTCTACTCGTACTGCTCCCACAATGCGTCCTCCCACCTCCCACCCGACGATCGCTGCACGCTTTTCGGACGTTGGTAAAGACACCAACACATGTGCAAGGAAAGGGCACTACATGCCGTGTATCCCGCAGTGTGTCTCACATATAGCTACGCCTCGCCGCTATTACTCAAAACACAAATTTGATGAACTACACCGAAAATATGTCGCTCAGTCGCCTCCAGTTGTACAGCACAAAAATACGAGGGGAACATAAGCACTATGGCATGATCGGTCCCGTGGCCTCCAATGAGGACTATGATCACCACAACTTCAACGCACCCCGAAACAAACGAGGCAAAAAACCGAAGAGGGCGATGAGTCATCTCAATCAAGAACAAAAGAACAGCGTGTGGACATTGCTAAGGGCTTTCTACGTCGTGTACAGCATGTTTCTCCTGTTCTTTTTACCATCAGAAGGTGATACTTCATGTATCACAGCAAGGGAAGCGTCGTTCACGACGAACTATAAGAAACAGGGACAATTGTCGTGCCGGCAGTGCCACGAAGTGCCGAAATGGCTTGATAACTGCCTAATGATAGGGGCTGTGTCAACAGTCAAAACAACTTGATTGCTGCCAATAGTGACAGTACCAAGGAACGCAGTATTACTAGGACTGGTGCCACTACAAATACTACTCTCTGGGATCTCCTTCGGAAAGTATCCACCTTACGGTGCAGTTTGAGCGAGTGGTATTCGCCGCTGTGCCTAGAGATACGTTCTACTGCTGCTGTGGCTGACGTCACCTACCACTTGCTGCAAGGCCTGTAGTGACGATGCCGCCCGCAGCATCTATCTACGTTGTTGCATGACCTATAGTTCGTCTCGCCTCAAGCGAGCTACTGCCGGTACCGCACCTTTCTTTTTGCGTAAAACACATCCAACGATAAAGACAGCACCTTCTTCGACATACACACCAAACCCGATTGGAAACAAAACCAACCCCACACGTGGGCAATACGCCTGCCCGACCACCAAGACTCCGATTACCAACACAGCACAACAAAGCAAAAAGAGCAAAGTAAAAAAACATAAAAAGGACATATCCACAAGGCTCGTTCCCGAAAGCACCATTAACGTGAATTATCCCAACAAGCAACAGGCAAACATCTGCACAAACACACAACATAATGACTCGTTTCGGTGTAACCGGACGGCAGGATGTGCCGACCCCGCCCTCAGGCAGTTCACCGACCTAAACGCATGCCCAACCGGACGGCAGGATGTGCCGACCCCGCCCTCAGGCAGTTCGCCGACTAAAACGCGTGCCCACCTTGCCTGCGTTCATCTAAAAGCCCGCTTCTAATCGGTCAGCGATAGTCACGTTTTTCCCGCAGCGGGCCCGCCTCGCAACTGAAAAAAAAAAGTGGAGTCAACCGCAGTTCATGGGCGCGAGGCTGCTTTGTGTCTCAGTGCAATATACGCCAAAGCACCCGCTATTTTGACGCAGGGGTACCCATCCCCGTCCGTCCGCTAGCTTGATGAATACCGCACCCGACCCGTCAGATGGACTGTAACGTTCCCTCCCTTCGCAGCACTCGCCTGGCATGAGCGCTTCCCCCTGAGGAAGCGGGTAATTTTTTTCGAACGAAAAGCACCGAGACAAGGGAGAGGGGTCGCCATGAGACGGTCAGCCGACGTTGATCCAATGCTTTTGGTGCCGCCTCCACGAACTATGTGCAGTGACCACGCTTCACACATTTCACATAATTGGCGACCGTCGTGGTCCATTGTTTTGGTGGCCCATCCTCAGGAACCACTGTGACAAAGTCTTACATGGAACACCATTGGCGACATGATCGAAGGCATCCACATGGCTACACACCTATGAGCGAACACAACGCTTTAGCACATATACCAAGGGTGGGGCGCAACAGTGCTTACTCACCGTCTGTTGAGATGCTAAACTGGGACCAAACAAGCCCGGTACGGGGCTCTTCGCGCACCCGTAAATGTGCCTGGACAGGAAACGAAACGCCGACATACGCGCGCGAGGGGCAAAGTAGACCACAAATGCCTCGATTAGAACACCGCCCGAGCACAGGTAGGGATGCTGAAAAATGAGTCGCGGCACCGAAACAGCAAGTCTGCACAGAAACGGAACGACACATAGTAGTCGCCAACCATTGTACTGTTTCAGTTCCCAGTCACGAACAGTAGGACTTGACGTTACTCCCTGTTTCGAGCACAACGGCGCGTCTTACAAACACGTTCTCGACCCGAACGGGCCAACTCTCAGCTTTCTTCTGGGCTTTGCAGTTGACAAGGTCCCAACTAAGCGAACGTCAAGCTTCGCACACACGTCACAGGTGGGTGTACGGAGTATGCGGGTACACGCCTATCGTCTTCATGTGACTTACCAGGTATCATTGCAAGGTCTCGATCGAGTGGGCTCACCTGTCTTCGGCGATCTCGCCCTGTATCTCCTCGAAGAGCGCGGAGTTGTCCGAAGGGTTGAGGGCATGCATCCACCCCCGGTTGCTTGCAATGCGAAGATATACCTTCCCCTTGTTGGATATGGCCTGCAGTATGCAATGATATAAGTTGCCGTCAGGTATGGTTGAATGCTGGTGCGTGCTCCGCCCGGCTGTTGCACCAACGCATGCTCGGGGCCTATGGCGGACATGACAGCAGTACTTAATATACTTGTAGGGTATCGACAATTCACGGAGACAACGTTGACGAGCATATTGCCGGCCCGTGTCCGCCAGCCCCCGGAACATTGCAAAGCCGATGATCGCATGATCGCACACTACAGTGTCTGTTTATAGCTCATGGCATGAAAAATGCCTTTCCCGAACATTACGAACAAGACCCGAGCACATGTAGCATGGATACCTGTGTGACCTCGATGACCTCTCCCGGGAACACCCCATCCCCAGTGCGCGGAGCAGCCTCCTCCGGGAAAGTGCGGATCCATTGTGGTTGTGAATCATCCACCATGCGGTAGAAGAACTGACCCTTCAGCCTGAGTTAACGAGAACGGTTCCGGGACGAGGGACAAAGCACGGGGTGGGTAAGAGTGAGGCGGTGTCGGTGGGAATGTTTTTTGCTGTCTTCGCGCTTTTCTCCCGTCTAAGCGGGAGGTGAGATCGAGTTTTTGCTCGGTGTATTCCTACACTGCTTCCGCGGCGAACCCATCAAAACAGAACGCACGCGCTCCAGCTATTTTTCGGCGAGTTGTGCGCCTTAATGTACCGCCTGTTTCTTGCTGTGCTCGCTCCGCGTGGGTAGCGTCGCTGTCGGCCTCACCCTACTCGTAACAGCCACCATGCCTTTTTCCCTTCTCGGTATCACCAAAAGTTGCAACGTGTGAATGGTGTGACGGGTTAATGTCGACCAGCGGAAAAATTGCGGCTCTTCGGAACACTGTGCTCCACGCTTGAATAATTCAACACTAAGGCCGACGTGGCCATGATTCGCGAGCTATATAGTACGCGCCTTAGGCGCAAATACCCCCCACGCTGTTATGGTAAAAAAGACGAACGACTTCCGATACACCGTGCAAACTGTTTCATCCGGCTCTGCCTTTGCCTTACCCCTGGCTCCAGTAGTTGTCCTCTGGCACGTTGTAACGTTTGGTGAACAGCCAGTGAACGTGGGCGTTCACGGCCGTCATCCATTCGCTCATTCTCGCGTTGTTCTTCGCCTGCAAGAACCACGCAGTCTTCATGCGAAAACCCATCCAACGGCGACAACGTCCAGAGCACAAAGAACAAGCGCTGATTAATACGCAAAGAGGAAGCAGCAACACTAGCCGCCGCATGTGTACGGCCCGACCGCTATAACGTTTTTCGACAGCAAGCGAAACAGTACCAGGGAGCTCCAGCAGAACGCAACTCCCCCAGGTATAGTCAAAGGAGAACGAGGAAAACATCAGGGGGGTGTCCACAATTTTTTCAAGCTTTGTTTGGTCTACAACGAAGGTGCACGTAGACTTCTACCATCAACTCTACACCTAGAAGTGCATATGTCCTTTAGTAAAAATTAGCGCCCTGTGTACGTATAATCACCCGTTTGTACGTCGTCCATGCACATTGACTCGCGCACGTATATAGCAAAACCATCGCTTGTGTGTCCTCACCTTTCCAGTGCGCACGCTGAAACAATTCCTGACGTTCGTGTGAACGGTGACGGAGTGGGCCGTGAGCTTCATGTACTGCGTGTGTCATGCCATGGCCAGCAGGAGAAAGAAGCACGCGAAAATAGGCCGGCGAAGAGATCAGACACATGCATTTCAGACAGTCCTGCGGGAGGAAATCTCGACGCACATCGATCGGCCCAGCACAACATCAGTCTGAAAATCACCAACAAAACGATTATGACCGCCACATATTATGCTCGGCACTGAGCAGAAAAGTAGGAGCGAGAGTGGCAGCTCTACATTTGTATCCAGGACGAAAAATACATTATGCGCACTCACACCCTGATATCCAGCGGTTGCAACAACAGTAGCGTGATGCGCTGATAATTATTGAATTGCGCATAATCTTGGCTTTACGCATTCATTCATACCTCGTTTTTGCGCGTTCTGGCGAGAAACCTCTTTTCGTAGCATGTGAAGAACCCGTCCTCCAGCCGGAAGAAGCGGAGCTCACCCTGGGAGGCGTACGTGCTGAGCTTTATCAAGTGCCCCTAACAGAACGCGCCATGACGCCGAGAACAAAACGATGGGGAAGGAAGGGGTTAGGATGAGTACCTTACGCATCGGTACTCCTGCCGTGTAATACGGTGGTATGCAACATGCCAAGGTTGCGCATAAGCCCGACACACCAACCGTACGTGGGGAGCTTATATCATCGACCGGGAAACGTTTGAAGGGCGGCACAGTACACTCCGCCAAGTACGAATAGCCCTGCCCCACAGCAAAGTAGGCAAAAAAAAAATGGGTCAGCACTTGCTCCGTTCACCAAGACGACACGAGCGTGTGCCAACACGATGTTATACCCCTGTTCCAACAAAGAAGGAAGGGTTGAGAATGCGCCACAAACCTACATCATGGCATCCTACCTCCATGCAGCCGCCTTCCACTGCTTCCTTGAACATGTGTCGGAACGACTTGTGTCCTATGCACATGTCCGCCGCGCCGGTGTTTCCCCCGGCGGTGGAGGCGTCGGCCTTACCGTCCCCGTTGCTTGCGATTAGGATGGATGACGCGCTGCGGCTGCGGTATACACGGATGGGGCAGAAACAGCATATGTAGCAAACAGTTTAGTGGCACCAGAAGGACCCGTGCCGAGACGAGGGAACAAAAAACAAGGAAGGTCAGGAACTGTTTATACAACAACAATGCGTTTTTTTTAATTCAATCTTGAATGTTTTCGAGGCTACTTTTATAAAAACTAAGAAACTGAGCAGTGAGATCGAGAATTCCGTCAAAACTCATCTTCTCGTAGCTGTATGTATGATAGTGGAAAGCATACTTGCAGTCATGTGGACGAAAGCGCCCCGAAGCAAACAATGCCCAATGAACAACTGCCAATGACAAACTACTACAACATCGCGCCAAAACAGGATACTTTCGAATGCGAGACGTCGGCACAAGTTACCTCGTATCGGTCCTCCCAGCGGTGCTTGGAAGGTTCTCGACGGACCGTGAGAGTATCGATTTCACGAGGCCGCCGCGAGGAGAGGCGGGGCCGGCTGCTTGGTCTGGTGCTTCGGACGTATCCAGCGCCTGCTAGCACACGCAACACACGCCGCGCATCAATGCCAGGAACATGCGTGCACCCGTTTGGTTGTGTGGTAAGACCCGAGGTCTCTGAATTTTGGAGTATAAAGCGTTTCGTTGCTCACAGCTGAGAAAGGAAACGTCAACGTACAGCACTGTTAACCATAATACGAGCGCACTACTTACGTAAGAAGCATTCAAGCAGGGCTTGATTGGCGGGCAGCAATGTGTGCAACAGTAAGGCCACGAAATACAAGCCGAGTGTGTGAGTGGCATTCAAGCAGGGCTTGAACGGCGGCAGCAATGTGTAAAGTAGTATCGCTGCACTGCTGTATACTGGAAAGTACCTTTCGCGCTGCATTTGCGGCCTTTTCCGCCGCTCCCTGCTCGGCCTTCTGTGCGGCCGCATGCCTCTTCGCCTCGGCCTCGGCCTTGGCGTTGCTGGCTTCCTTTGCCTTCATCTCTTTTGCCTTTATCTGCTTCGCCTTCGTCTCCTTCGCCTTCGTTTCCTTTGCCTTGATCTCTTTCGCCTTCAACTCCTTTGCTTTCATCTCTTCTAAGCTTGCGTCGGCAACGAGCGTCTTGAAAAAACTGTCAGAGAAAAAGGCACCAACGTAGAGAAAGAGTTAAGACATGAAGGTATGGGGACGGCGCTTCTGAAAAAGCTGCGAAACGGCACCAACATCGGGGAAGGATGAACAAATATGGGGGGGCTGCTTCTGAAAAGGCTAGGAAAAAGCACCGACATGAAGAAATAATTAACAGATGTGGGGGGTGGTGCTTCGCTTGCACGGAATGAGAGTACTGAGTGAAAATGTCGAGCTGCTGCAACGAATGTCGAATTTGGAAACATATGTGCCGTGGCCGCTAACACACGGTACGCGAAAGGCGTTTGTCTTTCAGAGTGGCACCGACTTGCAAAAATAGGCCACATCATTTGTTTCAATAAACAGGAGCCCGGCAGACACAAGCACAACTATTTGAGGGCGCAACAACAGCGTACGCCTATGACTGTCTCTGCAGTTGTTCACTACCAAAACGCCTTGGTTACACTTTTCAAAACACGCTACGCGGAAATAGCACCTTAAGGCGGCCAGAGCTTCCTCCGTCGCGGCCGCGACGCTCGATAGCATGCTCTTGGCCTTTGCCAGAGCCTCCACCTGCCGTTCGGCAGCCTGAGCGATGTCTTTGGCTGCGTAAGTCACGGCGCTGGCCTGTGTGGTAACGGTGACAGCCTTTTCCTTCACTTCTTTCATCAGGTCCTGGGCCTTCGCCGCCTGCGATAATGGTCATGAAAACAGTCCGAAGCGTGGAAAAGAACAGTGCGGGGCTCGTAAAGCAAGCCGTAGCACACAACTTCCGCTCGCGCTGTATACCTTCAAGTATGGCCGCCGTTGTCCCTTGACCCGCACCCGATCACTACTTCGTCATGACCGAGTACGTAAGCGAGTCCCACTCAGAGCAGCAACCTACAAACATGGAATTGGAAAGTCTCTCATATCTTCGACAACAACAACAAACACATGCGCGAATCGTACTTGACACTTGGCTGCTGCCTCTTGAGAGCCCGCAGCCAGCCTTTTCGCCTCTTGGAACGAGTCGCAGAGTCGTCCCAGGGTGAATTCCAGCCGCCGCATCTCCCCGGCCACGTCGCCACCCTTCGCCGTGATTGTGGCCACCTCCAACTCATCCGCCCTGCAATACAACGCATCCACGCCAAACACGAAGCGAGGCACATTCCAGGTGAGCGTTTGTCTCGACAATGCTTTTAAGTAGCGTCCAATTTCCGTGAAGCTGCAGCAGGGGGCATTCCAAAATCCGCAATTGATTCATCACAGGGCGCTTACGAAGATGTTTTTGTGAGGAGATTTTGTACGAACATCCAGAGGTGTGAAAAATACAGCGTACCAAAGGCCCACAACGCGTTATTTTCTTATTTTACGGCCAGATCAATGTCATGCCAAAATCTCGACCCCATGTACTCGGACGCAGCGATTTCTATTGTGAGTGCTAAGGTCTACGGCGATCTGCTTTGTTTCCTCGTGGCAACACCAGCACTTGTAAGAATACAGTACGCGGTCACATATGACATTGTTGTAGCTCGTATATACCGTAAGTAAGAACACGGCTTGGCAAGAGCCGACAACCGGAGGAAACGCGGAACCGAACGCACGGCGAAAGCACCAAAATTCTACCGACGCACGGGAACTCGAGGAGATGGAATAGATGTTTCGCGCTCAAAGGCGCTAAATCTAAGTGGCATCAAGGGCTATGAATTGGCCACAGGAAGCAGGACAAATACTATCGAGTATCCTCGCAGACGGTGTGCCAATATTTTCGAGGAAAAATAACTCGAAAATATTGGCACGAGCGCGCAGCCCGGCGATCGAGCAAGGCGATCTCCAAATCACCACCCCACCCCTTCATCCCACTGGTAGGTGAGAGGGCGCTGTACTAGATGCCGACGAAGGAAAAACATACATCTCGCGTCACGTACTCAACGCGTATAGCGGTACCATGGCAAGGTACTGGCGGATATTCGGCAAGGAACGCAGCTGCACTTCATCCTGGTCCGGTTCCTACACATCGAGCTCCTCACGCGCGCATTGCGTGCACTCTCGCGTCAAAGCCGGCACATGTTTATAACCTTTCATTACGCCTGCGCGGAGCGTTGCTGCTAACTAGCGGACTAACTGCGTGGAATAGTTTCTGGGAGAATGGACTCCTGCCAATGTTTTGCTGGCTATGATAAGACGCCGGGTGAAGAGGGCCGCGAGTGCACCCGCCTTGCGCTCAAGTCACCCAAGGTGCTCGCGTTTCAGATAGAATAAGAGTTGCGCCACCCAGGGCAGATGTACTTGCACCATTCATCGTATTTTGCAAAGGTAGACTTCGTGGGGTTGTCTTGATATTGGCTTACATCGCGGAGGACGTGTTGATGGTCCTGAGAGTTTCCGCGAACGCCGTGGTGACGCGGTCCATGGCCCCCTCCGCGTACGTGCCGACTTCGTCCACTCTCGCCGCCTCGACACACGCGTGCAACTGATGCATTAAAAACAAAAAGGCGGCAGTGTCACAGCACGAAGCAAGGGTAAACACGGACAAGCAATATTTGAGAGACGGCGGCTATCTTACAGAGGGCGGCAAGTCGCCATCACCGCGTCCATGGTGGTCGATTGTCCCCCGCATACTAGCACGAATAATACCATTCCGAAAATTATCAAAATTTTGAAAACCTGAAAACAAAACAAGCGACAGCTGTATCCGCTGCACGCTGTGCTTGCACCATGAACAGGAGAATCTGCATGCCTCAGCAGGAGCAACGCAAAACGTTATCACTGGTGGACGTGCGATTCGTGTCTACCGCTGCTAAAACAGCACTAACGTCGCCCAAAACGACGTCTTCCGAAACGAATGACGCCAAACCAGTCCGTAGCATAACCGGATACCACCCGCCAGCCCACCAACCATAGCACCTAAAAAATCCCACCACCCATTCCTTCGCACCTGCAGAACGCAGTTGCCGGCCGTCCGAGCTCTTTTCGCGGCCGACTCCAGCTCGTGCTGTCCATCGTCGCCCGCCGACCCATCCCCGTCGTCCTCCTCCGCCCCAAGGGCCTTCGTGGCCTCTTGCTGCGCTTCGTTGACTGCCACCTCGGCCGACGTTACCGCAACCTTGAAGGTGGGACGGGTTGCAGAGTTTGGCGGGGTCGAGAGGCACGGAAACGCAAGTACGCCGCATAATTCTCAACAAAAAAAGTTGTGCGTGAGGACGGGGGTGAGGGGCAAAACGGCAAAGAAAGCGCGCTAATACAAGGGCTCGGCGTGATACGCTGTACGCAGCAGCGCCGCCACCCTATCGTCGTATTTACGCACCTCCGTCTCAGCACGTTTTGTTCCTTGCTGGGGTTGGGGAATTCCAGAGCGAACGCGGGAGCGTGGTGAGCGGAAAACCAAGGAAGCGAAAAGTAATCTGCACTACGTACCAACGGTGTGAACGCGTGAACCGCCTTGGTTCCGAAGTGAATCAATCTGACGGTGTGTTGAACGAACGCATGCTACCGTAGAGGGGTGAACCAAACAAAAAAAATGAGGGTTCACAATTGAAGAGTTTTCTGCACACTTACCTCACCCAAAAAATGTTTTGGGCAAAAGCTTAAAGTGCGCCTGGTGAACAATCCCAAAACCTTTACCATTGTAGGTGTATCACGAAAAATGTTGTAAAAAACACTACTACGGAGGACCGTAGTAAACAGGACCAAATATTGTAAGTACAAATAGGTAAATATAAAGGTTTTTTTTTGTATCGTAGGCCCTCTAATTTCTAGTGTTTACTATGCCCTCCCCGTAATAATGGTCTTCCTTAATATTACGACGTAGGCGATATTGGGTAAAGGAGCCCGGTCGGTCAGAAACATTTGCCTCATAAGGCAAAAAAAGTGCTATATACTGTGCTCCTATCGTACGAATAGCACGCATCATTCTTGATACCTGAGCTTCCTCGGCCGCACCCTTGGCCGTGTGCCTGTTGGCCAATGCCTCCTGCAGCCTCCCGAGGATCGCGGGGCCTCTGGCAGCGCTGGTATCGTTGAGGATTTCCTGAAGGATGGATATCTGACCCGCGCGGAAGAAGACACGCGTCCTGCCTAACCGAAACGCCTCCGACGGCACCTGGAAAACCCGACCAATGCAGCAGTAACAGTAACCCTGAAACTTAAGAACAGCTCGAAAGCAGATAGTAGGACACTTCCTTTGTCCCGTAAGTTAGGTCCGCTTTTGTGGTGCGCAGATCGTCACCATAACGTTCAAGATGCTACAGCAGTATATTAGGCATCATTAGAAACATACCAGTACAAAGTAGGTTTTGTTTAGACCGCCTGCGTGCCGCAAGAGTGCGGTGTGCTTCTTGCAGTTTGAAAACATGGTATATATACCATGCTAAGGGGGAGCAAAACAATGGCGCGAAGCATCCCCCCCCGCAACCTACACTTCGAATTTTTCTTCCAGTGTTAGTATCACGGATGTTGTCCTATATAGGGCGTTGTCACGCTCGCTTTTGCGACAATGAAAACGGCAAACATAAATAGACCTATCTGAGTCCTTACGTAGGCTCATCGGATTCGTGGATATCTTCGGCCACCGGCCGCCTTTCCGCGCGGTTTAATCGCCGGGGCGAGCCCCAGCCTCGTGTGCACCGGCTGCGGCGCCGCGGATCTGCTCGCTCCGCCCGCACGCGTCCCGTGCGTGGCGTCGCAGACGGGATTTCCGAAAAATACTGTGCTGTCAGCGTTTTGGTGCCTCCTGTGACTTGTTCTCATCCCAGCAAGTGCGATTTTTTTATTAATTATTTCGAGTGGGTGCTCTCCGACCTCATATCTACAGGGGACGTCGGATGCCGTGCCGATGCGCCATAGTAGGGCACCTGTGTTGCTCTCCCCACAAAAAAAGCTTCGATTCTGGCTCTAGGTATTTCAGCCCAACGTCTGGAAGAACCTCTACCACTGCTGTATTTTTTCCCATAAGACATTTCGTAATTCTGCTCTAGCTCCATCCTCACAGCTAATGAAAAATTCCACCACCCTGCGATGGGCTCTTTGGTGCTCTCACTACTGTGTGGCAAAGCGGCAGCAGTTTTCGTGTCCTCTACGAACAGCGACTACGTCGCTGAAGTTTGAAAATGTGGTTCCAGGCGGTTGAATTACGCCGCTTTTTCAAATGGCCATGACTTCCGTTGGTGCATGTTTTCGAGAACTCGTACACGTACGTACAGCATCATATTTCGTACGTACGACCTCGTACACTAAATCTGGTACGTTTCGGCCGTTTTTTTTGCTGTTTGTGAAGGCACACTACAAAGGACGATTGCGGCCGCTGTTGTGCTAATAAAAAATTCCACAACCCTGGTTATTCTTGCTTGGGTCTGTGCAGACATACAGGAGGAGTTCTGGCCGATTTCATGTTGGTCTAGCACAGCGACTACTTCGTTGAACATCGCCTTATGGGGCGGCGCGACTACCTAGACGCTCGAGCTGCGAATTCGCTTTCAGCAACAGCGGGCCTGAATTCTCGAAATCTACAAATCCCATCGCCAATGTAGCTTCGGTTTTGGCTACACCAAGTATCACTTAGGCTCGGGCCTTAGTGCTGTGTCTCCTCGGTGCCTTGGTAGGGAGAACGCAGGGACAACGACGAGTGCATCCAAGTGCCTTTTGAGGGGCTGATTTTAACCAAATCCCGGTTTCAATAATATTAGGCGTTATGGAAATACATCATTTTTGTGATTTGTGGGGAAAGCAACACAGGTGAGGGGCTCGTGCGGGCGTCCGTTCTACGACATACATCATAACCCCGGAAAAGACACACCACCAACAGGTTTCGTTGCCATGACGACAGACTGAAAAATCCTCTTTTCTTATCTTTCGTTTCTAACATTACATACATATTATGTGAGTATCATATTACTTGCGGTCATCTCAACAACTACCCGCTCGTACGATCATCGTGTTATACTATATCATAAGAACATTCGGAACCTTTTACAAACTGAGCCCTGCGTCCTTCGTCCCTGACAGCAGTATTCGGCAGGTACACACCAGTGCATGCAATGTGAAGAGAGTATCTATTCTACCATACTCAGGTTAGATTCAACCTCACGTTTCGTA
Organism: Saccharina japonica; assembly: GCA_008828725.1. NCBI lineage: Eukaryota > Phaeophyceae > Laminariales > Laminariaceae > Saccharina > Saccharina japonica. The sequence continues at coordinate 186,462 of MEHQ01003547.1, forward strand.
CGAGTAAAGCAGCAGCGGAAACTCCGAAAACGTGCCCAACAGGCCATACTCTTAAGTACGTACAGCACTATCTGATTTTTTGGGTGCGCAAATCATTTCTTCTGACTATATCTATATTTTCCCTAAACAAACCATTTGTTGCCGTGCGTTACATGTTCAACCTTTTTTCTATTAAAATAGTACTGCAGTGTGCGGAAGAATGCATCTGACTCTAATTCCAAGTCGTTCGTCTCCGAAGCGTAGTCCTACATCTGAATAAACGCCTAAAGGGGTTTTAAGGCGCGTGAACCTACGAGAGAACACCCGTTTTTTGTTTGTTTACCGCAGCCCTCGAATCGTGCTATAAATCCCGCGGCGTTGTCTTCGAAACCACATACTACAGTACCTACGTGCAGTAGGGCGCTTGCGTGCAGTAGGGCGCTTCTAAGCGGTAGTTAGCGCTGACTCAAGGGAAGCTACGTATTATATATTGTATATATATGTGCGTGTGCGTGTCTTTCGTCCGACGGCATCAAGAGTAAGTGTGTAGAGCACTTCATCGAATATGGTGGGACAGCAGAAGTGGCGCGACATTGAATGCGTATGTATGCTCGTGGAATCTAGCAAGAAATTTGTGGCCATGGCGATATATTCTTGCGGCAGGTATGTAAAAGGTACGAGATTCGAGATTTTGCCTTTTTTGAAAAAACTGATCTATTTGAATTATTTGCTGCGGTACTCCCGTCACAAAATACTTTCGGATTCTTACTACGTACGCGTACTGCTGTTCGGTGTACATCACCATCACTCTAAAGAACATTTTACCAAAAATTAATTCTTACCATACGTAACATTCTTGAGGCACGCGAGGTACCGGTTTACGCGTTCAGCTCGCTTACCTGTAATAACTACTGTAGTAGAGGGAAAAGTGTGTGCACTGCAGCACAGTGATAGTGTAGCTGTTCCTTCTAACGCATGTCAATTTTGTTTTATTTTTTGGGCAACGCGTGTCCTCAACTGACATGGGGATTATGGGAAGAGAGGTGCCTCTGCACACCGGCCCCAGCGACGCACTATATATCACGAATTGCATGGGTTGGTGTGGTGTAGGAGGCATACTGACGCGTAGTTGATGCTGTCAAATCGAAGAGCTTTGTTACGACTGCTGTGTGTAATGTGTGGGGTCTACCTCTTCCTGCTGTGCCATAAGGCCTGCAAAATCAAGGCTACCAGGTGCCAGTACTATAACTATCTCTGCTGATAATGCCTGTTAGACTCCAGTCGATATATATATGCTAGAGGGTTTCGTGGGAATCCATCTCATCAACACTCCACGAAGTCGCAGAGACCACCCTCGTCCTGGCAAGAACACTGACTTGTCAGGGGCGCGCCTCGCCTGGTGTTTGGTGGTCAATTATTATGTACCGATTTTATTTCGAACTTTTCGCTTACTACAGCATGTACCGATATGTACAACCAAGTTGAACTGTCACGCGCCAAAAAAGTTAAGAATTAACGCAATAACCCAAACCTCAAGTTAATGAGTCACATTGTAAAACCTGAAAAATGAAATTCAATCAAATGAGCTTATTACTGAAAGCATGTACCCACTCTAACTCCAAGTAGTTTGTCCCAAGAAAAAGCGTGCGCCGTTCTGACGGGATTAACGATTAAAAACTTGTGCGAAACACACCACAACCTATTTCGAAGTTTCGTATGTACCATAAAAGGACAGGCGCTACGTGCCGTAGGTGGGTCGCATTTAAGTCCTTCATTTTCAGCCGCTCAGAGCCGTCAATCCGGCCAAGACACTGCGCTATTTATTTGCAGTCTTAAGCCTTTTAAGGTTCTCATTTTCACGATATGCCTCGCCATCTAGTATATATCGTTTGCTACGCTGCGCCAACAAAATACGTTTTTTTTTGTAAGTCCAATTTTCGAGCGAGGTACATAATAAGCCACTCGCCCTTGTGGCCTAAACGCTGCAGTGAAAGTAATGACATCATACCCCCCCCCCCCTTTATGCGACTCGCCGAACACCCCACGGCGTGCTAGCAATGCCTGCCTGGTCGGTGGAAACCCAACATGCTCCGTCCCAGCATTATAGGGATGCGAGGGTCTATGGTCATAGGACTACGGCCGTGCATGACATGCGGCTAATAAGTACATCCCACCCTACCGTGGCGCCAGTCAAACGTCGGTCGAGTTCTAACGAGGTTAAAAGCTACTCTTGAGGGGCTGGGCATTTTTATTCATTGTCTGACAGACCCCACCACCTATTTATACAACAAGCAGCACACTTCGCGACCCTTTCAAACCAACTGTTGGCGCATAAATCTGATTTCCACCCGGCGACGCATCTGTAAATATCTCTCAACATCTCGGGGAAAACGCGAGCCGGCGACCGGCGGCCGTCCAGGCCGCCGGCGAAGCCCCTTGTATGTCCCACAACATCGCCTTCGGACTTCAATTTTCATTCGAAGGACACGAGTTGGCGTGGACCCTACCACAGCAGCATGCAATGAGGGTAAGGAACACGCTTGAACAGAGAAGGGGTGACACCGACACACCTCGAAGGCCCACAGGATAGCCGCGACCAAGGCCGACTCCGGCTCCCCGGCAAACAGGGTCTCCGCCTCTGCCGCGTTGTCTCCAAGCACCTGGAGCAGTAGCCGCCGCGGCCACCACCACAGCACCACGTCCGCGCGGCGAGGAAGTACAGATGTTAATCGGCGCGCCGACTACTAGTACACGGAAACTAATGTAATCCAGTGTTGCGCGAACCATGCGGGGACCGACTGCAGCCAATCTACTGTAGAGCTCAGCTGGTTATGATAGGCTATGATAGGCTATGATAGGCCACACCGGGTTGGGAGAATTACAAGTGCAGCCCTGGTACATTCAGGTCAACCATGGAATGTAAGGGCATTCGAACATCCAAGAGAGGCAAAAGGACAACAAACGCTTAGCAAGAGGCCGTTCCTACATGGTGTGTTCCCACTCGGCGATATAACCAACTCTCACGCGTGAGTCAGACGGAGACACACAGCCAGGCGCAAAGTTCGAGCCATACACCTGGGACCTTACAATATGAGTAGCCGTAAGTCAATGAATACTTTGGGTCCAGGGGACTGGTAACAGAACTTAACGCCGTGTGCAGTACAGGGAGTCTAACCGGTCCATGGGTTTCGTTGTTGCGCATCGCGAAACGGATGGACCAATCGCGATCGATCATCCAGCCGCCTACCTACCGACACACAGTACCACCAGCTGCGCTATATAAGCGCCGAGGCAACGGTCCATTGCTTCTGGTCTCGATGCCTCACCTCCTTGAGCTCGGTGTAGGTTACCCTCGTCGGCATCCCCATCCTCAGCACCTCGCAAGTTTGCAAGATGCCCAGGCACTGCAGCTGATCCACCACGTACCTGTCGCGTTTTATACATATTCAAGGTGGTGAGGGGGGGGGGTCACAAAACGCCATAAGACACATTGAAACCGAACGAAACGTAACGAAGACCAGGGGAAGACACTGCGAGAGCGTTTGCCCCCCGCCGCCACATGATGTCGCACAAGTTGCATGGCATTGCATTGCTTTGGGTGGGCTGTCGGCTCCTGCTTCTTGGCGGCACACGATTTCACGACCCAAATCTACCTGCAGGACAAGCGAAAACACCATGCGGTAAGCGTAAGGCTTGAAGCGTACACATACACTTTACGGCACCGCTTCGACACGCCCTAGGCAGCAGCAAGAGCTACCCCATATGCATACCCCGCTTCCGTGCCCCCGCGTTTGTCGGCCCCTCTCACCGGTTGTCGAAGAGGCCGCACTGCATAGCCGCGTTGGGCTTGATGCAGCGGACAAAGTTGCACGTCGTGCTGAGCAGGGTTGAGTTGAGGTCCTGCATAGAGCCCAAGAAAGCCTTGGCCACCGTCGGCTTGACCAGGGTCTGCAAGCCGTCAGCGACAAGATAGACGGGTATAAGAGCGATCACATGGATTATATGACGAACATGGTAGCACAGGAACGTCCCGACTGCAATTGAAATAGCGCATGAAAGTGCATGGCGCGAATCAGTTTGATGATGCCCAGCGGTACAGAACGGCATCGCCGGCTTTCGCAGAGGTTGCCAAGAAGGGAGCTGACAAGTTAGCGCGTGCAAAGCAAGGAGTATAAAGGCTAGCACGGGATTTGAGCAACGCTTGGTGGGGTATAATTACAACATGTTTTGGAGCTTGCCAACCCCTTGAACCACGGCTAAAGTTATCCAATCGCCAAGTCCAATTAGCTTGTTCTCAAAAACGTGCGCGTAGTTGTAAAGGAGTTATAAGGCAGTACTGGTGTAGCGCAGCAAGTGTCACGACACGTTGTCTCAGGCCTCCGGCAAAATAATACCGCGATCACCTGAAACAACGCAACGATATATAGTCGACACGATCGTCTATCCTACGGAAAAAAACACTGGTGGAAAAATCCGCCCATCGCTGCTACATATTCAGAAAGCGACGCTAGTCCGGCCGTCACCTGGCGTCTGGGCTTTACCGTTCTGGAAGAAGAACCTGTTGGAGCCTGGCCGTACTTGGTGGTCGCCGCCATTACCACCTGTACGTTAAATGCGTGAAAGGCGGAGAAAGAGGCCCAATTTAAAGGGGAATATTTGGGGTCATGTCACATTCCCTCAATAGCAAAACGGCTATAATATGAAAATAATCCTTCGATCACTGGTACCGCAGTCAAAACGTGAGTAGCTAGACATATAGGCGCAACCATCCACCACTTTTCTAACGATTGTAGACGCCCGGAAAAGATCCTTGCAGCAGACCAACAAAAGAAAAAACGCACTGAACGAAAAAAAAACGATGACATATAGTGGTGGATGGCTGCTACGTGTGTCAGTAAGCTTCACCAATCCCACGTCTTGCTGTACACAAAACTATCTCAAGCTTCTTCGCTTTGATGAAAACTACATCTATCTGACGATGGCAAATTTAGCGGTGTCTGGGCGTGCTATCAATCATTTCGCACCTTATGCGTGCTTCTTTGCAGCGTGTCGTGAAATGATAGCGGGACGCGGTCCATGTTCCTCTCCACCCATCCGTCCACGGTGTACTTGACCTTGCCAGCGTAGTGCTTCACCCAGAAGCATTCGCGCTGCTCAAAGAAACGGTCGAGCAGGATGACACAGGGTGGAGGACTTCGCGTGATGCTGGTGCTCTCACACGACATGTGGTGGCGTCAAGGTGACATTTCGTACAGACACACGGCACGACCGTTAAGAGCTGGGGATGGCACCAAGGAGGGTTCGTACAACTGCATATCGACAAGAAGGTGAAAATCATGCCTGTTTCTTAAGCCATTGCACGCATGGCACCTTAAAAGGTCAAGAACACCCTGCATGCAACGCGCAGTTGCGTGCGATACAGGAAGCCAATGATTGAACACCCTATGCTCTACCAACCTACACACACAACGTGGAAGTGGTCGATGTCCGCCCCACGCTGCACGCGTAAAACGGCGGCGCGGATAAACCTGGATCACGTCTATAACAAAAACGAGCTCGTCGCATCGGTCCCCGGATACATGCATTATAAGACAAGCTCGTTGTGTTCACCTGGACGCACCCCCCACCGCGAGGTACGACACGCTGAAGTTAAAGAACTCACGTATTCACAGGTATACTCTCCACCTCTCACCCTATTCTTTGGTTGTGTACGCGGAAAGTCTTGGTGCCGCGCGTAGGTCCTGTGCAAGCCCTCCAAGTAGCGGTAATCGCTAGGGCTAGGCTCGGCGCAGACGTTGTCTAGGCTGTGTCCGATCAACCGAGTTGGAAGCAAGCAGGGGAACAAAATATAAATACGGCGGTCGTCTGCCCATGCTGGCAGGGAACGTACACCGCGGAACCAAAACATGCGACGCACTCTATATACGATGGCGAGTGACCTAAACATCTGACCGTCGGTCTAGCCGCCCAGCCGTCAGGTCAAGACTTAACATGTACATATCTCGTTCGGTGCTACCGACCGCCACGCCACGGTCGGTAGAAGGGATCATTCGGGGCCCGAAAAAAAATGACCGACGGGGGCTATATACTCAACTCAACTGAGGAACTAACCAGTTCATTGTAATCCCATTTTTTTAGCTTTTCATTGGTATTCGCTGCCCAGTATGTGCCTACGAGCCCATGGGGGGTAGTTTGTTCAAACGGGTTGCACACAAATTCATTGCCAAAGTTGTATTAAGGCGATGTGTAGAGAGCTCCTTAACTCCTTAACCCTTCTAGGACTGCAGTCCCGTTTTGGGGACAAACTACTTGGAGTTTGAGTGCTTTGTCCCCAAAACGGGACTGCAGTCTTAAAAGGGTTAAGAACTGGTCCCCCGTTTTTGGGGACAAACTACTTGGGATTAGTGTGGGATACTTTTTTCAGTTCTGAATGGGTTAAGCTAGGAACCTGAGGAATATCGTGTATGGGTATGTATCATGATGTATGATAGGTACCCCATCTACAGCAGTAGCAGGAGGACGCCATTTCCTTCAGCAAAAACAAAAAAACAAAGGGCCCATCTGGCACAATCTTAATGTTACTTAATATGCAGAAATAATAAGGTTTTCGCTTTCATGATTCATGATAACTATTTACCAGATAGTACATCTGTGCTTATGTGCCCTGCCTGATAGTATGCAGTCACTTGCAAGGGCCATCCGTGGTCACGAGGCAAGGTAAACCTGATCAAAATAACTCGTATGGAGATGCTTGCAACTCACCGGACTTAACAGCAAAATCAGTACAGTATTGCCACGATGGTCCACGTACCTGGGGATGATACCTTTAGGCATGCTGCATAGCATCTTCAGGCACTCGGCGTTATCTGGGCACGTGGACACCACCACGTCGATGCCCTCTTCCTCGTACAGTTTGAGCTCGTTGTTGAAGACTTGCTTGTTGAAGGTGTCTTGCAGGCTCTCGTTGGTGAAGTTGATCAGCAGCTGCTCGAACTCGTTCTTCGTGCCGAAGTTCTCGAAACCTGTCGTCGAGAAGAAGGACGAGGCGACATTCGATTAGCAACTAAATGTTGGTATTTTCCAAACATTTCGTGTTACGAGAATACATGGTACAAACAGTGCCCATTGGGCAACACGCCTTCCTGTCCACGAACCGACAGCATTGTCCACGAACCGACAGCATGCCGCACTCGCGCACCCCGTTTAGTAGACCAGTTACGGGACGCCAAGCAGGGTAGGGTGTTGGTAAGTTCGAATAGATTCAGTTGATCGAACATGAATCCCCATCCGTGAATGAACAGGGTCAGCAGCGGCAGACGCATACAACCCCGGCCCACCCATGCCAGCCGAAGTACTGCAGATCATCGCAGGCTCCCCCGACAAAGACTATTACGGAGGACCATAGTAAGCACTAGTAAATACGACCGAATATTGTTAGTAAAAATAGGTAAATATATAAGTTTCAGTGTGTACCGTAGGTCCCCTATTTACTAGTATTACTAGTGTTTACTATGGCCCCCGGCAATAGGGTTAATCACCATGCTCAAGGGTGCGGAAGGAACGCACCGAAAATGTCCAGCACGCCAATGAAAGGCAGGCTGTCCTCGTCCCTGCCCAAGGAAGAGTTGATGACCGCAACAATCCACAGGAACAAAGACTGCCCGGGGTGTGAAGAGCATCGAAGGGTCGAAGGGTAGCAGGGACAGCAGAGACGGGAATCGAAGAACGGCCATCAGGAATGAGTCGTGAACATCGTTAACGCGGCCCCATGACAGACATTTGCTAGTATAGAGTGTCGACATGTTTGTACGTGTGTACTAGAGCTGGGTATTGGGTCGAAAATTGGGGGGGGGGGGGGTATGATATGGATGTATTGACCTCCCAACAAATGGATGTATCCTGATTCTGGATATATCATATCCATATTTATGTGCTTATCATGGTATCCTGGATATATTTGGATGTAAATGTGGGATTGTTGCTACATTATCAGTTGGCGATATCTGCCATGCAAGATCGTGCATGATCAGAAGATGTTCCTCCATTATCGTGGTTATTAGATCTTGTGCTAAAAATGGTCGTAGGTCTCCGTAGGTAGCTGAGGCGGGGAATTACCCAGCCTGGTCACCAGGTAATTACTTGTGACAGCTGTCGTGACTCTTGATATGATATAAGCTTGTGCCTTGCCTCATGTCACTTCTGCTTGGCTTGCCATGCCGAGCATCACCGATACCTGGCGTGTCCTACACCCTACAAAGCTAAGAGAGAGAAGCTTGCGGCAGACCCAAGTCAAACCTGAGACACAAAAGTCCCATAGATATGTTTTATCATTAAACAGCTCCGGGTATATTATGGGGTTTACGTGGATAATTATGTGATATAGCCATGATATTTCCGACATAGCACGTGATACATCATTGTTGTGTTATTTTTTTCGCTTGGGCATGCGTTGATGGTATGCTATATATCAGGCTACAGAGCAGTGACTCTTTGACACGATGTAAAATATAATATCATATCATACCTGGTACAAGGTACCTGGTGCTACTACTATACTACTGCTGATGCTTCAGTACTATGATATACTACTGCTGTTAAAACTGCTACTACTACTACTGTTGAAACCTCGTATGATAGAATACCATACCGCTGATGTACCGCGGTACATGGGCACCGGGTATCTTATGACGGCAGCAGCAGCAACATAAGGCAGCGCAGCACGTTTTATTCGGGCATCACGTTCTCCATATTACTGTCCTTAATTTCCATCGGACAATGAGCAGCACGGGTGTCACATGACAGAGAACCCTAAAATATACAAGATTGAAAATCACCCCGAGACCGCAAACGTACGTTACCTTTTATTTTTATGTAAAACAAATCGGTACACCATTTGTACGACGTTCTATGCGGTCCATCTATCTATTCGTCGCAATTCGTCAGCAGATCAACAGACATCACAACTCGGAGCTCCGAGGGTAAAAGATTCCGATATATCAACGATATGTCATGTGATATATCGGATTTATCCCATGATATACACGGATATATGCCATGATTTATGGTATCTCACGCATATATCCAATATCCCGTGATATGCTCGGGATACAAGACGAATATAAGTTTTACGTACGTACGAGGCACTTTATATCTAATCGAGGAAGAAAAACAGGATATAGATATGGGTAAATAATATCCATATTGGGTAGATAAATCCCCAATCTGGATATGGGTACCCAGCTCTAGTATATACCAGCCCTCTTATCTCGGAGAAGCGTTACGAGCATAGATATCGTATTGGCGTATGCGATACACCGATACACTCCCCCCACGCTGTTCAGCAGGGCACCAATTCCATCCCGGCTCACAAAACAAACGTTGGGGTCGACATGAGGATGCTGCAGAGCAGAATAAAACGACTATTATTAATTGTTTGTTGGCTGAACCCGCTCTACGTGTGATCGGCGACGTATACGCAACGGGAACCCTTTCAAAACGGCGTCAAATAACGTTAGCCACAAACGTGCCTGCAGCACACCGACATGATAGCTTGGAGGGAGCTTGTGTCCACACTATGAATAGCTACAGTAGTTCGCACCTCGTAAAGGGACGTGACGATGGCGTCACGCGTGAGGCTAGCATCGGGAACGCTGAGCTGCTTCGTGAAAACCTCCGTTCGGGTGGTGACCACCCTTTGCGTCAGCAGTGCTTCAAGCGCGGACTCCTTCACCCCCAGAAGCGTCGCCAGCGTAGACAGGGCCTGCTTAACCACGTTTTCGGAGTTGCCAAGGTTGCATCACACGCGGCTCTTGGAGAGTAACAATCAAAACGGCGAAACCCCCCTTGGTAATTGCGATAATCCATTCAAGCACAAATGCAGCACAACGTCCGCTGATCGATAACGTCAAACCAGTCTCTAGCCACGGCAACGAAACAGCCAACGACAGGAAAGCCGATTGTCCATGGGCGGTGCTCGGCGTTTCTCGCCATGGACGGCGCTCGGCGTTTCTCGCCACAAAGCAAGTATTTGTACTCAAGTGCAAGCAAAAATAATGCGACGATTTCTGCACCTAGACAACAAATACCTCGCGATCGGAGATGGAAGCAATGTCCCCCTGCTCGTTGTCCACCTTGTCGAAGCGCATGTTGGACATGTGTAGCACCGACGCCAGCATTTGCCATACCTAAAACAACGTGTTTAAATCGGATTGCCACGTCAGCATAGCATTTCCACAAGTATCAGGTACAGGAGAGTGCCACTCTACACGGCACCGCTGTAGTACCATAGTGTCGATCACGACAACGCGCGCACCCGTATTGAACGTGAGACCATCTCGAAAGTCCACGTCTGAAACCGACAAAGCCACACGGGGAAAGCCAGTGCAGGCGCAACAACGAGGATAACACGAATACCCGGTACGATTGGTGACAAAAAACGATAGTACATAGCCGCAAACTGCATATCGCTAGTCGATCGCGTAGACAAAATAAACACAACCGCGTAAGACTCCCCTATGATACCTGCATCTGTGCCTCCTTGTCCATTCCAATGGTGTCGAAAGCGGCCTTCACCCTCTGGAACTGCACCGCGTCGTCCACGTCGTCCAAGGTGGTACAGCCACCATCACAGAGAATCTTGAACGACTCCACGCCGTTCAACTGTCAGGTATGTATGTGTCCGACGAGCGTGCATCAAAATCCCATGTCCAATGGACGCAAGATCGGTAAGTGGGGGGACGATGTTCGACGAGAGGATACTGTTGTGGTGCTTCGCCGTGACAGCCATTTGAACGGAGCAAACACTTTGTACGCCAGGTATACCATCATCATCGAGGCGGGCAAAGCCGTTTAGTGAAATGCGACTGAATCGTCTCAGAAAAGAGAAAGAGCATTGTAGACGCTGAGCCCATGAACAAGTATTCCCGTCACCTTGAGTTCTGCAGAGAGGCCTGAAGAAGCCGCGCCGGCAACCAGCTCGTACAGGATGTGGAAGTTGCGCTCTCCCTGGAGTCAAAGAGAAGAGAAACGGATACCAGCACCAGGTTTAACGGTAACCCCACTATCCACATAGTGCGCGGGTAAGCACAATACCTACTGTGGGCCTCGGCAGACCAATAGCTCTATGCAGACTTTCCCTTGCACAAACACAACAGTCTACGTAGCAACGTCAGTGTCGAGGATAACAAGCCACGCGGTACCTATCAATGCGTCGCGAAAGCCGGTCTAAAATGTCTAAAGGCCTACTCGTACTCACAGAACACGCCTCCAATCGTCAAACATTTCCGGCACTATCTGTGAATAACTACCCTTTTATCCCACAACCCACGGAGGCCATCATTCCGAAATATATATATCACGAGAGAATCACGCGCATAACCGTGTCGCCTTATTCAACTCACCACCCCCTGCGAAAGCACGCGACTCTTCTCTAACAGATGAGTCTCGATGAACGCCCCCGCCAGGCGATACTTGTCCTTCGTAAACTGCAACTTGAGGAACTTTCCGAACCGCGACGAGTTGTCGTTCCTCAGCGTCTTCGCGTTCCCGAACGACTCCAGGATGGGGGAAGAGTCCACCACCTTCTGCTCCAACCCCGTAACGCCTCCCACCGACCGATGCGTCAGAAACCTGGCGTTACACACGACATCCCAGGAAACAGCAGCCGAGGCGCGAAGGGCAACAAATTACTGTACGAGCCTCTGCTCTATAGATGGACGTCGAAAACCCTGTGTTTCGAAAACCAAGCGAAAGGGCTTGACAAAAACCTGTTCCAACCCAAGGGCATGCACACGGGTACACAGTCAACAAATATGTTCAAAACGACGTGTGAAAAATATCGCAGTGGTGAATATTTCGGTGCCCAGGATGGCGTAAACAGCTGATACTAGTAGTCCAAGACCGATACACGCAAGGTCTACTGCACCTACCGCCACCCCAAGGCCCTCACGTGAGAATGATTTTAGACGTCTCCGTTTTCCCCGCGCCAGACTCCCCCGACACCACAATCGATTGGTTCGCAATCTTGCGCCCGGCTCCCAGTCGCATCTGGTGATAGGCCAACTGCGAGACGAAACGAAGTTGCATATGTGGGAGAATATCAGCAAGGGAAAGGGGGCTGAAAGCTCGTGGAACGTGCTGAAGCAATCATTTGTAGCGGTTTGATGCCCGTTCGCAGCCGAACATGCGCAGCAGTGTTTCCACGACTATCTTCTCGCACGCCATGGGGGTGAACAAAGCCCGGAATTGGCTACCCCGCACAATTGTCCCAGACGTACATCGATTATCGCCCAACCTCATATAAAAGCTGTAGTACACCCCAAGGCCAATCGACTCTTGCAACGAGAGTTCGGTCGCCATGCAATGATGCATGAACATCGCAAGATGTGTACTCCCTATGTACTTCGACGTTTAACTTTTGATGGGTTCGCAAGGGAACGACGGAAAATGGTGTCTTAGGTGACGAATAATACCTCGGCGATGGCGTAGGGGTGCGGAGCTTCTGGGTCGAGGGAGCAATCCATGAACTCGCTCATGTCGGGGTTGGGTATTCTCCGCAACGGGTTCACAGCGATCAGAACAGTGCCCTGGAGTGTAACAGAAACAGCCACAGTGCCGACGGCGGGCAGTGGTGACGGGTGGTGAAATTGTTTGTAGCTGGCAGGCGACGGTTCTTTTCGCGATAAACAACATATTATAGTTAGTTCTGTGTGATCTCCGAGGGGTGTGCCGTGACGCTACAGATGATTAGCATTTCATTACGCCGAGCATACTCGATAACACTTAGACCCTGCACACGACAAACAAGTCTTGGGACTGTGACTGTCGCCTTGATGTCGGGAAAGCGACAAAAACAGTACAAGATACGCGAAAAGATCGCATGTCGCGAGCATAGAGCCGCTAGTTGCGCCTAGCCTCCTGCGCACGGCGACATGATAACGGCCGCTCTCACTCCTATTGAAGGAAATGCGAACCAGGCGGCACATCACATAGCATTACAGTGGGCTGAGAGACAGTATACACTATTGCGCACACATTGCCAACAAAGCCTAAGAGCTGGCGGCGGACTCAATGAGCTCTCTTTACGGTGCCAAACTCACCATGAAGGTATACGGGCGCTGGTTGTGAAGCTTAGACCTCTCCCCAAGGTTGTAAAGAATGCCCGCCTCGTGAATGTTGTGCAGCGACGTCATATCCGCCACCACCTTCGGGTTCTGTGGGTACGTCTCCCTCAAGCCCTGGTTAACACGAGCCGTGAAACAGGTTGAAATATACCAGTTAAGTAAACAGTGAACAAAACGTCAGACGTTTCGAGTTAAGGGACAGCAATATGAGGACGCATGCTTTGGTGCTATCTAGCGAAGATCCCGCCAATAGGTTATGAGCCTCGATTTGCGTAAACCCTGCAGAGCTGCGAGCCGTCAGGATGTCAGGACCATCGAATGAAGACTACGATTAAGGCCCCAGCTGTTGCATCCACTGTGAGCTTCTCCACAGAGCTAACGGGATAATCGTTATCTGGAGCAGTTGCTGCGAACTGTTGTTGCGAAGGACACCAACGACTCTTCACAGAGCTGCCAAGATCACCATCTGGAGCTGCTGTGCGAACTACAATTAAAACGGCACCACGAAATACGTACCGCCACACACTTCGAGCTGAACCCTGAAACGCGAGTATACCTCGCGACATAACTTTCGAGTACGTCACCTTCAGATTCGAAACTGCTGCTGCTCCACTGCTGCTGCTGCTGAGACAAGAACGGCTGTGGGTAAAATCAGCGCTCAACTGCACGGGGGGCTTCGAACCGATTGCGGATAGATAGCGCTGCTGCTATGTACCAGAGGAACTAACTGCTGAACCACCACGGGAGATTCTAACGCGAATGGCAGCTTTACCAACGCCTTGAGAGGATCAAGCCGTTCAGCGGTACCATCTCCCAACGGCTGGTACACCAAGGCCTGCTTCCCGCTAAGCATCCAGGCCTCTACCACACGTTGGAGGGACAAGCTACACCGACCAGCACCAACCTCATCGGAGGCTTCCAAGTTTTGCCCGTGAACCCAAGCAACAGTAAGCACAAAATGTTGTACAGGGACCGCCAGTGAATCATCACCACCAAGGGTCGCCTCACTGCAGGGTTGCCGGAAAGACGGTTCACGGGATCGCTGCAAACACAAGCGCTTGGGATTGCCGACAAGAAAACTTTTGAAACTTTCGGAATCGCTACGTACAGCAAGCACTGCAGTAGATAATAGGACGAAAAAGCAAGCAAGCAAACAGGGCAGGCCTCCGATATCATGTGCGGCGATCTAATACTGCCAGCGCAATGAAGCAGTTTTGTTTGACTCTGGTGCGTACGAAGTTTTATTTCATTTCATTGTTTGTTCGCCGTTTATAGTTGCGAAGTGATTTCTACCTTGCGCAATCGCTACATAGCGTCGGCTTTAGCCTCCCTTTCAGTAAAAGTTACAAGTGGATGGATAGATTTCAAACTCGTAGAGGAGATATAGCTTGTGTTTTTGATCCATTTCACTGTCCGAGGAGGAATTTTCCTAGAACATTCCTTCTGAGTTATGATATGGAAAAAATAACGGGTTGGGATTTGAACCCTGAATCATCGTTAGCAACCACAATTTTTTTTTTTTTTTTTTTTTTCCTGGGTATTTCTGGTGGTCTTTCTTCCCCTTTGTTTGTTTGTTTGTTTGTTTGATTTATTTTTCTTATTTGTCTTTTTTTGCTTGTTGTATTGCCTGTTGCTTCTCAACTGTCAAGGGGGGCACGACAGCGATGCTACAACCCCTCGCATCATTTGCTTCGTTTACTTTGTTTCACTTATTTATGTTACCGTGATCGCCTTTGCCTTTGTTTCTCCGCCTTCCGTATTTTTCCTAGGGCTTTCTTTGGTGGCTTAGCTACGTACGTATTAATTTTGTTTTTGTCATTCCCCATTCTCTTTCCGGGACTCTCGTGTGTTACACGAGAACGAAACGGAAATTGAGTTGGAAGTGCCACGTACCCGTTGTATGGGTGGCGCCCAAGGGAAGGGAGACGGAGGGTGGGGGGGGTCATAGGGAAACCAGGACGGACGAAAGCAGGAAAGAGACGGCAAACAGAGTAGGTGCCAGACCGAATAGCTGGTAGAACCTGCCTGTACTACGGGCACAAACCTGCCTCGGCTGGCCTTTGGTGTGCTCCGGCTGGTTGTCCTTTCCTGTCGTTCTCAGTCTTGCTATGTTGGCGCTGTTTCGGTCCATTTCATTTAATTTTCTTTCATTTCATTTGGTTTTTTATCGGAGGTCGCATCTCCTCTGGGAGAAGCACGACACTTTCTTTCTTTTTTTGTCATGCTTTTTATTTGGTTGCTTGATTGTTGATTTGCTTCAGTATATTTACTTTTTATTATTTTTTCTTTTCGCTTTTTTCTTTTTTTCTCTTTTTTTCTCTTGCATGCACCTGGATTGCTAGCAGGGTAGGTCTTGCCTGTCGTATATGGCGTTGCATTGTCTGCTCTGCTTACTGCACTGGGTGTAGTACCTCTGTGTCGTAGTTTTGTGACCACAGAACTGGTACCTTTTTAGGATGAAGAATCGGCACGGACACTGGGTGTGCTGGATGTCGACGGGCAGAAAGGAAGGTTTAATGTGAAGAACACACACACACACACAAGCGCGTCGACGCCAAATGGCGGAAGGTCCCGTTATTTTCCTTCCTGGTTTTGGTAGCGCGGAGTACGCGCCAGGTTATGGACAGGATGAGGCACGGCTTGGCCCAAACGAGAACGACAAAGAAAGTGGGGACGGGGACAAGGAGAAAAAAAAATGTTCGCGCTCCAACCTGCTCCAACTTATATTTATACAACTGAAAGTTGAAACTGCTGTATACTTTCAATTTTATATTATTATAGTAATTCGGCGAAAAATGAAACCGACGCGAACGATTAAGCGAACAAGAAAAAAGCTTCTGCGCAAGTTGGATCGAGAGCCTGGAACTTGGAACCCACAGCATTTGAGCTACAGGCTTTACTCGTCGTATTCTCGTATTATAAAGCAACCAACCGTTGACTTTTTTACTCTTTGAACGACGCTAAAATGCCAGCTCGGGGGATTCATAGGAGACAAAAAAAATGCAAAAAAGTACCTTTCTGCGGATATACTCTCTCGGTTTTGAATATATAACGTACGTACCGTAGTCTACCACTATTAATAGATACCGCCATTATCGTCGGTCAACATATAGTAATATTCATGTAATAGTATTAAATAGTAACTCCGAGAAAAGAGGGGGACCATCGCAACATTGTGATGCAAACATTCAAGAGGGTGGCTGGAGACCACACAGCAGTCAAGCACATCCATCCGTGATGCAGATGATCCACTATTAATTATTTTAATACTATTATTTTAATATTTTAAGAATACGAGAAGAATAACCGCTGCAGTTTGTTGATACAGCCGCAGTACGTACGTACTATTAATACGAGTAGCCCGATCTCGCGTACTATTAATATTTAATAGTAGATCTATGATATGTATGATCTATGATATATCTGTCGGCTAAGGCGAACTTCCTTAGATATGCCCGCACAGAAGATGTAGACAGATTTTCGAATTTGGAAGCACAACGATCCCATGGCACACCACCAATCAAGGAGGCCTCTGCATACTCACAGATCACAGACTACGTAATCAGTAATATTAGGGTTAGGGTTGGGGTTCCGGGTCGGGGTGGTGGTCGGTGGTTGCCGTTAGCTGAAGCCGAAAAACATTTCACCATCGGGGCGAGATCGGGGGGGAAAAAACTTAAATCGTATACCGGTATAGTCTCATGCCAAAATGCTACCTCATTGGAACAGCATCATTTTATGATGCGGGCACGTACGGCACATGGCACATCTATCTGAGGAAGTTCGCCCGCGACGACAGATTTACGCCAGCTGCATATTAATAATTAATAGTAGCCAGTCGCCAGTCGCCAGTAGTCGGCGTGGTAAATGCAAAACTCCCTGCGTAAAACTCTACGGAAATCGTATACGACCTATGACATCTTAGACCTTAGACTGGTGATGCACGGTTGACTTCGTTCGAGCTTTGGTGGGCTGGTGGCTGGTGGGAGACGACAGTCTGTGTAATTCATGTTGTATCGCCACCTATCTCCTTCGCGTGGCAGTCCAGTCAGTGCTGCAGGTTGTATGATATAACTATAAATGCACCTCTTTGCTGTCGCTATTCTCAAGCACGTGTCTGTATATATGTAGCACAACAACAGGAGTAGTAGTGTCCGAATACCGCTGTGCTGCTGTGCTGCTTTGCTGCCCCTGTGCTGCGGGAGATCCGGCGCCAACACGGCCCTTCTTGGCGTCTTCGCCATGCCTCGCTCGCGCCACCTCTCTTCGTTCTGTACTTTTTTTTTTTTTTCTTTTTTTTTTGTCCATCCCATTTATTATCTTCGCCCTTCCTTTCTCTCTCCTCCCTAGTCGTAACTCAGATCCGGGGTCACAAAGTAGGCTCCTCTCCCTCCTCCCCCACTACGGTTCTTGCCTTGCATTTTTATCGCGAGAAGACTTCAGCCTTTCCTTCCCTCGTCGACTCGCATCGAATTGTGCCTACCCACGCTACTATTAATTGGCGCTCTCAGCAGTTGATTCCGTTTTTTATTATTAATTAATAAATACAAGTACGACATACGTACGATACATTTTGATATTTTGTATTGTACATTGTACCAGCGCTGTGTATGTCGTCGCGCTACGTTACGTACGATGTACTATATACTATCATACTGCATACCCGGTACCAGATATACCTGGTATATACCAACTATACAGCCAGCACAACAATAATAATAGCATACATCAGTCGTCTTCTGTATATTCTGATGTGATGTGCTCTGTACCAAGTATCATGTTCCTCGTACCGTCGGAAACCGGGTACCAGATGCACATACGTAGATGTGATGCATGTTGATAGTATACGTACAGCAGTAAGTACCATAGGTACGACACTGCTGCAACCACGGTCGAGAATCGGGAGGGTCAGAGGTCAGAGAAACTTGCTCCGTTTTACACATTTATTTGAGCGTTGAGTGTTTGAGTGTAGAGTTAGACTTGGCGGCGTGAAAATACTCGTGTACCGGTGTTGTTGCATTGTATATATATCATGCATTATAGAGCTCTTCTACGTAGAATTATGGTGTTATACCCCTACTGCCGTAGAATTGATCTTGAAGCTTCAAAGCAACGCCTGCAGCACTGCAATCATGTACAGCAGCAGCAGCAGTGTACCCGTAGCACGCATATCAGCTTGCAGTGCATAGCAGGGACGTACCTGGTATTGATTTGTGTGATATGTACCCTGGCAGCAGAACCAAGGCATGTCGTACCAGGTACGTATATATACCAACCTCTCTCGCTTTGCTGCTGTTGTCGAGTAAACTATCTTGTTTATAGTACGTGGAACTACTACTGCTGTACCTGGTATTTTGCGGGGGACCGTAGTAAATAGGACTTATGGTACACACTAAACTCTATATATTTACATACTTTTAGTAACAATATTTGGTCCTATTTACTATGGTCCCCCGCAATAGGTACAGTAGTAAGATAAGATGGTGATGAAAGGCAGCACAGACAGGTCTCTCACGAGCGAGAACTAGCCGTGCATCTCAGCGTCCAGCAGCCACAACCAACAATTTATACCGTGCATCATCTTCAAAAAACAGTTTTAATGTTCTGCTGTGTCTGTGGTGTACGAGTACTACTGATAGGACTCCGCTCGTCACTCTCCATCCCGCTCCCGGTAAACACACGCAACTGGCAATACACGAACAACATCACAGCCGTCATAAAATGATGATGATGATGATGATGAATGACTCTCACCAGATCAATTTGCAGCTCTGCTCCTGTCTCTTTGCTTCGGACGGTAAGCCTTGTACTCTCCTGCCGCATGACCTCGGCCAGTATCCAGACTTGCTCTTCATCCTCAGCCCAGACCCCGCTACCGATCGGGACCGTGCCCACCCGTGCGAGGACCATCGATGAACCACGACGCTACGGCATAAGGTACGATGCCTCGAGCCTATCCAGAGTAGCAACAACAACAACAACAGAGACTCGCAAGACGATAAGTAAATCAGAAGGCAGCACAGAGTAGTGCAGCAGTTGCTCCCTGCCCGTGCTTCTTTCGCTTCTTTCTCTTCTTGTTTATTTCAGCAGGTGTGTCGCCAGTCGGACAGATAGACTTCGCCAGCAGGGCAGAAACCAAAACAACTTTAACTATCCCATCTGTCTCCCATCACAGCAGCCTCCAGCAGCCCATCACAAACAGAATTGCTTCACGTGGACAGATAGCGAATGACGTTCGTACACAGAACAACCGGGCCTGACGGAATTCTTGACAGGACGCAGCACGAATCATGATAAATACGACAATCTCCCATCTATCATCTCCCATCTATCATCTCCCATATCACATCTCCGAAATGGAGATGTAGTCGACAGTCTCGACTACGGTCGACGTCCGCAAGCTTAGGCTGTTCGATCGAACGGCCTGATATTCTCGGTTGCCTTTTTTGCCACTTTCAACTTATTTCCAGGTTTTTGGTTCGGCGTTGCCTCGCTTCTCGGCTAATGATACGCACGCATGCCACCGTATACGCCGTTACAAGAAGAGCTAACGGCTGTTCTGCCTCTCTCTCCGTCTGTGACCTGTGACCTGTGACCTGTGCCCTGCTGTGACTACGAGTGAGTGTATACACTGCTTCGTATACTGCTGCTCTATACGTAGTATATATAACTCGTGCGTGTTACCTGGGAGTACGTGTTATAACTTCTTCCTGCGTATCATACCTGCACCACAGTCGTCACCAAAATAATGGAGAAGAATTTACCGGTAGGACCAACCGGTGTGTATTATGTCAGTCAATGTTGTCTTCGTTATTTCTACCCAATATAAACATCATGTACGCACTACTATATATAATGGACACTAGACCCACAGCAGGAGTGTCTTTTGTCCTGATTCCGCGATATATTAGAGATTGTGATACAAATTCTGTGTCACACTTGGGTCACAGACTATTTTTTGTTTTGCTTTTGTTTTTCCATCCCATTTATTATCTTCGCCCTGGTATCTCAGATCCGGGGCCACAAAGTTCGTATCTCAGATCCGGGGCCCCAAAGTAGGCTCTTCTCTCCCTCCTCCGCCACACTACGTACGGTTCTTGCCTTTTTTTGCATTTTTATCGCGAGAAGACTTCAACCCTTTCTCTTCCCTCGTCCACTCGCTCGCATCGAATTGCGCCTATACCCACGCTGCTACTATTAATAGGCAGTAGAAGTACGAGTACGAGTACGTAGTTGATTCCATTTTTATTTGTTTTTGTCGTTTTTATCAAGTATTTCAAAGTATTTACGTAGTACGAGTATACGAATTCAAAGGCTACTACGGTAATATACTCGTAGCAGCATTGAATTTGTGGTACCGAGTTCAAATGAGATTTTGACATTATTATTTGAAAAAAATAAAAAGGAACTACTGTGGATACCAGGTCCCCTTCCCCTAGATAGTACCGCCTCATTACACACAAGTTCAAGACCACAACCACATGAGAGAGAACCTGCCAGGGGCTCCGCCCCACAGAACCACCAATTAATTAATTGTTGAGAACGCCCTCGCCGTGGCGTGGGCAGCAGTAAGGTACCGGTATAAGCAGTAAGTAGGCGGAATCCGACGCAAGTCGACGAGGGAAGAAAGTGCTGAAATCTTCTTGCGATAAAAATGCAAAAGGCACGTACATGTATACCGTATAGTGGGAAGGGGGGAGAAGAGCTTACTTAGTGACCCCGGATCTGAGTTACGACTACGAACGAACGTAAAGAGGGAAAGAGAAAAGAAGGGCGAAGACAATAAATGAGATGGACAAAAAAAAAATGGTGACCACCGGGGCGACCGAAGAGAAAAACAAAAAACGCAAATGAATGGTGGGTATAAAGCAAGTGAAATGCCAACGTACATATTTTTTACCTGGTATGTATATGATATGGATATATAGTACGAGGTACGAGAACACAACGACACAACAAGTCAAACCAGAAAAATAAAAAACACGAACAAATCATATAATATATCTCTACGGGTATACCTGGTACGTATATACTATACCTGGTACGTATTAATATATATACGAAGTATGTATTTATTTATTTTTTGTCCATCCCATTTATTATCTTCGCACTTCCGTCTTTCTCCCTCCCTAGTCGTAACTCAGATCCGGGGTCACAAAGTAGGCTCCTCTCCCTCCTCCCCCACTACGGTTCTTGCTTTGCATTTTTATCGCGAGAAGATTTCAGCACTTTCTTCCCTCGTCAACTCTCGTCGAATTTTGCTTAGGCCAATGGGTATGGTCAAAATGCGAAAATCGGATCTCATCCAACAAATGCCACCTACACAGGCCCATACCTCGCCCAAAACTGAAAACTGAACGTACTGACCTCAGGAAGAGCCAACTCTTTTTCCGAGAGGTATCCAGAACATGTTATGGTTGGTAGAGGGCTCTCGATTTCAATTCAAGAAAACCCCGAAACAGCAGGAGCATTTGGTATTTGCATTTGAAATCGACGAAAAGGGTCTTTTATTCGAATGCATTCATCTTTTGGGGCGTTTTGGCGCGCTTTTTCAAAATGCCAGCCCGCATTCGACAGATTGCTCATTTTGTAAACGATTCAAACATAGGCGGGTAACGAACTGTAACATGTTCTAGGTACCTCTCGGAAAAAGAGTGGGCTCTCCCTGAGGTGTGCACCTTCAGTTTCGACTTTCAAACGAGATATTGGCCTTCAAAGTGGCATTTTTGGAAATCCGCATTTTGTAACCATACCCATTGGCCTTACCCACGCTATATTATGCGCTCTCGACAGTCGGTGTCATTTGTGAATAAAAACCTCCATGGGGAGAATCGAACCCTCGACATCCGGCCCAAAGGCTTCGTGGTCTACCAGTTAGACCACCGGGGCGAATAATTCATTTACGTAAGCGTAGTCCACTGGTCAGCATAAAAATGAAGGCGTCCAAATAAGCTACAACCTTGTATACCCTGAGCGAGCGCGAAATTTTATACCTACATTAGGTCATAAAACCATGGTACTGTTATTCAGCTGGCGATTTATTGCTACAACAAGTTTTTTTTTCCCCTTTTTTTTCTGCATAGATAGACACAACCTCACTGATTCTAAAACCCCCCCCAGTTGGTCCCCTCTCGATACGGGATGCATTGTAGGACTATACCGAAGTCGCGCATCGAAGTGTATACACTCAAGGCAAGCAAAAATGAGTCGACGTCCTCCTCCAGCTGTCCTGGTTTTTTTTTAATTTTTATTAACTCGAGTACGGCTTTCTCCCCAAAAGTTTGCGTGGGGTGTACTCATGTTGTGCACGGCCGTAGTCATATGACCATAGACCCTCGCATCCCTACAATGCCGGGACGGAGCGCGCTGGGTTTTCACCAACCAGGCAGACATTGCTTGCACCAAGCGCGAAACGCCGTGGGTATTGGGCGAGTCGCATGGAGGGTGAGCTGCATCCTGCTAAGAACCGCCTCTGAGGCGGACTTGCATATGGACGACAGCTTCAATGAGTTAATTTAATTTCTGGTGTGGCCACTTCCGGAGACAGCAATGGGTTTTACTATGTAACTGCCTCGCGGACGCCTTACCATATTACACTACGCGATACGACCATTCCCCTTGTCGGAACAAAGATTCTCCACCCCGCACAAATGATCTACTCGACCGCCAGCTTTGGTGACCGCCAAAAAAAATACAAAAAAAAACGGCACCCTGGTTGTCTAGCTCACGTAGCGAGTGGCGTGTTTTACAGCGTCGTTGCCAACCGACGCCAACCCAACCTATAAAGTTTTTTTAATGTACGAGGGGGGTCTGGGCGCTGACGGGCGTGGTACGCTTTTGGAGACCAAGCGCTGGTTATGCCAACGTAAAGACAAGGGCTGTTGTGATTACAGCTGCGTAATCCGATCGGTAAATCACAACAGCTCTCGATTCCATGTACCTTGCTGACCATTTACGATGTTAGTCGGTAGTCGACAGACAGCAATAGTCTTTCGGCGGTATGACGGTGATTTCGCTCGTCTGATAATCATTATGACGTAGGGGGGGGAAGGAGAGTCGTCCTTTTATGTTGAAAAAAAGCATTATACCCTGTTATACCCGGTATATTTGTATTCGTCTTTTTTACAGCGAGCGGCAGCAATATACTATTTTATGGTCCAATAACACACACCATACCAGCTTACCAAACACGGACATTGCTCCAAATTAAGAATATGTATATGTCAAGACCCACTCCCGAACAACCTATGTATTGAGTGTAAGCTTGTTCCGTTTGGTCTAGGGAGGTCATTGGATCCTATTCTGGCAAGGAAGGGAGGGTATCAGAGGCATATTGCTTGCTGTGTTTGCACCCCCCCCCAGTAGAATTTTTCAAGGTCAGGTTCTGTAGGGTACCTACAGAACCATACCCGGGGTATTTACCCGGGAAATACCCTACAGAGAACTTCTGTGAGTTCTGTAAGGGTTTTATACCCTAACCCGGAACTTCTGTAAGTTCTGTACGACCTTCATACCCTACAGAGAACTTCTGTAAGTTCTGACTCCCCGTTTCACAATACCCGGGGTACCGGTACAACGTTCTTGTACCTGCCGGAACTTTCTGTGAGTTCTGTACGCCCGATGCCACAATACCCGGAACTTCTGTGAGTTCTGTAAGCGGTTTTATACCCTAACCCGGAACTTCTGTATGTTCTGTAAGACATCCATACCCGTACCCGGAACTTCTGTAAGTTCTGTAACACTTGACATACGGGTAGACACAATACCCCGGGTAAGGGTATTCCCTCGGCACAATACCCTGTGTGCCGGTACAAGATTAGGGTATCTTGAGGATGTCAGGAGACGATCAGTCAAATGGGCATCGGTCAAGGGTGTGGATTCGAGTGTTCCACACTAAAACCTAGTATTTTGGCGTCAATCAAGGATAAAAAATGAAAATTTCTGAAAATTTCCGTCAGTCAAGGGGTGAAAGTGCCGTCTCCTGACATCTTTTGAGGAGTGATGTTATGCATTCTGACGTCATGTCTCATCAGTGACACACACCAAAAACGAAATTACGAAATTAAATTACATTGTACAACCCACGTCGCTCACAACCATCACATGAACCGAGCACACAAGTACGTGGATTTTGATTTGGGGGGTAAATCTATGACCGCGGAAGTCATTCCCATGAAGTTGGAACGGTCCTTACCGTGAAAATCGTGAAAGACAGCTATATAACAGAAATTAGTTACAATGGTACATGCATGGTATATACGCGTTAGTACCGGTATAGTGTGTCATGTTTGAAGTACACAATCGCAGTATTTCGAAATGCATTTTATGTATTTTTTTTTAGGAGTACATTTGCAGTTTTTTCGCCCCCTTGAGGTGGGTATTACCGGGGTATCACCGGAACTTCTGTAAGTTCTGTACGCCCGTGCCTCAATCGGAACTTCTGTGAGTTCTGTGCGCCCGGGCCACAATCGGAACTTCTGTGAGTTTGTACGACCGGGCACAATCGGAGCTTCGTGAGTTCTGTACGCCCGTTCCACAATAAATACCCGGAACTTCTGTAAGTTCTGTGGCCCGTGTCACATTACCCGGAATTTCTGTGAGTTCTGTGCGACCTTCATACCCGTACCCTGAACTTCTTAAGTTCTGTGCGACCGAGCCACAATACCCGGGGTACCGGTACAACTTGTTTATACCTGCTGGAACTTCTGTGAGTTCTGTACGCCCGTGCCACGATACCCGGAACTTCTGTGAATTCTGTAAGGGTTTTATACCCGTACCCGGAACTTCTGTAAGTTCTGTACGACCTTCATACCCTACAGAGAACTTCTGTAAGTTCTGTACTCCCCGTTTCACAATACCCGGGGTACCGGTACAACGTGTTTGTACCTGCCCGGAACTTCTGTGAGTTCTGTATGCCCGGGCCACAATACCCGGAACTTCTGTGAGTTCTGTAAGGGTTTTATACCCTAACCCGGAACTTCTGTAAGTTCTGTAAGACACCCATACCCTGACCCTAAATCCACAAACCCTACAGAACCTGACCTTGGAATTTTTCATAATTTGTCGTACCTGGTATTTGTATGTATATACTCTGATCCGAAATATAAGGACAATTTTAATTTAATGGTAATATACAAAAGGTCCTTATATTCCGAATCAGAGAATTTCAATTTAATGTTAAAATACAAAAAAGGTCCTTATATTCCGGATCAGAGCGGTACGTTTTTTTTTCAATAAGCAGTGAGTGGTGGTGCGTCAGGGTTTTAGTGCTCCCAGTTTTTGTATGATAGCCTAATAATTTGCAGTGGTTCACGAGATAAAAAAATATTTTAGAATCTAATATTTCTCCGTTTGTTTGTCGACTGGCCCAGTTTGTAACTGCTTTGCTTTCTTCGTACCTGGTACATATCATGTACATATTATATTATGTACGCACAACAACATCTTAGCTGCAGTATATAGTAGTATCCTTCACAGGAATATCGGATAATACTGCCGTACGTAGGTATTAATACCTACCTCTGTACTCTGTGGGTGTTATGGAATAGAACTTCGCGCAACCGACATATGAGCATACCAGTGTATCAGGTACTGATATCATATACCTGGTTATTCTGCGCGTTTGCTTCCGAAGCTGAGCCCCGACCAATTTGTATGAGTATGAATACGAAGTATCATGCGCACGGCGACTAAAAGAGAAAGAGAAAGAGACTTCGTGAAGTTACAATGTGGCTGTGACCCTGTGACCTGTAGAGAAGGTGACGGAACTAACTGCCCACCAGGTGATATTGATAAGACGCTGGCTGCTCTATTTTTTAGTACCAGGTATACTACAGTACAGTACAGTAGTTTCAAGGGTACGTGGTATCCCATGTTCCTCTCAACTCAGCGAGTACTCTGTATGGTTTTTGTACTGCTGCTGTGTGTTCCCGAAGCGTGTTCCAGAAGCCACACGGGCAGCACTTCAGACGGCTGGTTCAGATGTACAGTAGCTATAATATTCGTAGCCCTGTAGTAGGTGGCGTTGGACGCATACGTACACCACTCACTGTACTCCGGACAGCAACGCGGCACATATAGCCAGGTATTTTCGGCTGTAGCCTATTTAGCTGCAAGAGCAGTATATCGCGCCCCCACACTCGTATTCTCGTAGTACAAAGAGAGGTGACATGCCATGTACCAGGTGTCACGTATTTTGTCCCACGTGAGATAATATGTGTCTTTTGTTTGCGTTCATATCATTCAAAAATAGACCGTGAAGGCGAAACGATGACCGTTGGCCCTGTCTGGACGGTTCATGGGCTGAAAAGTGTGCGGTGATACTGTACAGTAGATGCATGACGAATATCACGCTCGCAGAGCGCGATCCGCCTCTGCACTTTGGCTGTGCACGCAGTGATACATTTGTATTTGTTTGCTGAGGTCCAATCCGAGAATCGAACTCGGGGCTTCCACATCCGTGCTGTACGTGGTGTGGTTTACTGACCACTCGGTGCCAACGCTGATAATGGTCTCGTACTCGGGGGGGGGGGGGGGGGGGGGGTGTGGGGGGGGGGGTGATCGCGTGATGGACGGCCACCGAGGGCGTCGGTAGTTGACCGTAACATGCAGTCGTTGCAAGACGCGTGCCAGCTTTAGCCGCGCATGAAGAAGGGACCCACTCCTCGTCAAGGCTGGGCGGAATATTTTTGGTCTACGGGGGCTAGAGGCGAGGGCTGGGGGAGGGGGAGGCAGGGGGGAAGCAAGCGAGAGGGGACTAGGGAGGGTGGCACAAAAAATTGACCATGAGACCTTTGTGTTGTAGGAGTTGAAGAGAAGGGGTGCACCCGCGAGAAGAACGCCGGTCCTGCCTGTCCCGAACTGTTTGGAGGCAGACGTAATACCGTAGTAGCTTCGGTGCGCTGTGGCTGTTGTGGCCGCCGCTGCATTGACAAAACTTGTCGTTGTTGTGTGATCGCTTCAATTGCGTAGGGGTGCTCGACGACACGTCTTGTCTTGCGAGTGCCGCCGCAGGGAAACGTACGTGTAGCCAACGTGGAGCCATGTTTCCATACCGACAACTTCCTCGACCTACAGGAGAGGATTTGCAAACGTTTCCGAACACATCTAAACCGGCTTCCGAAAATTACATCGACTCAGACCTTACGTGTGGGGTGCCCTCTTTCTCCCATGCGGATGGCGAGGCCGTGGTTGCGACCACTGTGACGGGGTATTTCTGTGGGTGGTTGAACATGTATAGAAAGGGTTCGGTCCGGCCGACCTTCCTAGGGGCCAAGGTAGTGTTGATCGAAGGAGAGCGTAGATGCAGGATGAGCCACAAGCCCTTCTACGGAACGAATACGCCGCCCTGATATGCTGGATCAAAATAATGTACCATGTGTTCGGTCACCATGTGCACATCTAACATCATGCCATGCTCAGCTTTTCGGTGAACCATGATCCCGCTCGAGCTCCTGTTCAGTTAGAACGTAAGTCTGGGTGTTCAGGCCTGTAGAGTATACAATAATCCCTTTGTCCTTTAGCGATGGGACACAGAGAGAGATTTAGTAAAATGCCTAGCGTCATACTCGCGCGCCAAGCGGGTCAGAAATCGAAGGCTACGCGGATATCGACGATAGTCCGTTGTATTTGCGCTCAGGTCATGTGATGATAGCCGTCTTAGGCTCGTCTGACGATAGCTGTTATCAGAGGCTCCTGCAGCTATTAATAGTGCACTAGCGCTTAACGAGGCTCATGACCTGTTAGCGCCCAGGCCGTCTGATGTGACTGTCCTCGGACCATTTGACGCAAACTGCCCTCATAACAATCACGATCTTTGGAGGCCATGATAGTGCCGGGCTGTTGTTGAGCCAAGCTTGAGCAGCAGTGGAGATGATTTTTAAGTGGCACCACACCCTGCTCATCTTGCTACGATTTTCCAACTGTCAACTTGTCAGTCCAAAAACCTCAACGCGGATCAACTGATTGTTGAACCATGGGTACTTCTCCTTATGATATTCTCCTGTTGACCCTGGATTAATTCCGGGGAGTTGCTTGCTATATCGGGCGATCGGCTGAAAAACTTTCATTTAGCTGTTTATATGTCGGCAGCTGATGTCATGTCATGCCTCTTTCATAATAACTTCCAAAGCAACACGTTCGTTGAACCGAATCTGACAGAATAAAACATTTATCGAACCAACAGCCGACAAGCTGACGACGTTTATTTTGCTGAAAACTGCCATTCATTCGTTCATTTCACCCACCCGTACCCTCTTACCACTCCTATGTATAGGCTTATAATCGTAGCGGCGTATTCCTTCATGAGGAATGTCGAACACGCGCGGCCGACCTATGATACAGACGCAGCTTGCCAATCTGAGTATCACCAAACTAAGCAATCGGTTGAACTCACAGCTGGCGTCGTTTTTAATGTTTTTAACTATGAAAAGAACCTACGATATCTACGTACCCACACCCGGGGTTGAGACTTATCTCTGTTGTTTACGAGCTACTGGTAAAGACTACCGTATAACACGGAAGAAAGCACACCCCGGTGATAACATTTTGGCATTTAAACATATTATCACCGGGTGTGCTGTTGTGGAGGGGTGTGCTATCTAACGCATCCCCGGTGATAAACACCACATGCACGAGAGCCCTGCAGCTAGGGGGTGTGGTAACGAGGGGGTGTGGTAACGACATTGTTATTGGTTGATAAGGAGAGTTAACAGACCCCGACCAGATTCAGGGGGTGTTGTAATGAGAGGGTGTGATAACGGTATATCAATGATTGCTATGGAGTGAGTGTGAACAGACCCCGGCCAGAATGCAGGGGGTATGTTAGCAAGGGGTATGCTAACGCATGACAAGCTTGGTCTAAAATCAGTGTTTTTTCTATTCTCACGTATTGCCGGTGATGGTAAGGCAAACGCTTGAAACCCGGGGATAACAGCAAAACCCCCCTCCTTGCTACGATACCGCAAAACGGTTACCGGTACCGGTACCATACAGGTACTCATTGATGAAACCCCGAGAGTCGCACCGCAAGTGCTGCAGGTGCTTCACCGGTACCGGTACCGGTACCAGTAGCCGGGGCTTGGCACACGGCGGACGTAGGAGACGTTATACCGTTAGTGCCAGTTCCGGTATGCGCGCTGGTCCCAGAGCGACATGATCGTTGCCCGAGGCACGGCACAGCAGCTACAGGTGGGGTCGAAGCCGCAGACTCGTTCGGCCCACTGTGAGGGGGCGCAGCAGTTGCCTTCATGCTGGTGTCCATACCGGTGCGGGTTGATTGTGAATTGTGAATGATATCCATCCACCAGGTGGTGTGATGATTGTGGAGTTTGACACTGTTTTCAGGCGTACACACGTAGGGGGGGTGTTATCTAACGTACCCCCGGTGATAAAGTGACGGAAAAAAAACGAAGTAAAACCAATATCACCCGGTGTGCTTATGTGGGGGGGTGTGTTATCTAAGGGGGGTGTGCTTTCTTCCGTGTTATACGGTAATACGGTACCTGGTATCAAGTGCTTGTAGAGCATCAGTACAACAGACTGTTCGTACTGCTAGATAGAAGTGCTTGTAAAAGGGGAACACAGCGATAAGGCGCAGACCAAACCCCTTGAGACGCTTGGCGGGCCGCGCCCGACAAGCATCCCCCATGTTTTAGATCCCGATAGTATCACATACAAACCAGTACTTGGCTACAGTACTGTTCAGTACCAGTATCATATCAGGTACTGGTACTAGTCATATTAACTCATACCAGGTAGGTACCAGAGACCTGGTGCCAATGTAACACAAGTACATTATGTAATAGGGCCTACTGTAGTCTGGTACTACGCAACGGGCAAACGTGCATGAGTCGTACACATGTAGCACTAAATACTGCAAATCGGGTACGTATACGCACCTTGCCGCATATGTGCTACTACTCGTATCTGTGACGGCAATGGTGAGTTGCGCCAAGTAGATTAGGAACCGTTGCGTAAAACAAGACACAAAAAAAAACAGAGATGGAGGCATTCCCAGGCGGATGGGGATGATAACCTATGATGATAGACACCCCCCCCCCCCTCCCCCCTCCCTGTTAGAGGGATCGAATATACGGTATGTAAAAAAATATTTCTGCTCTAAAGGGCGTCCTTGGCAGCGCACCGTCCTTTGCGGCACGGCCTGGGAGGTTAGTCATCACGATTCCGTATACTGTTTCGTTGCATTTATGTGGTCGGACCCCATATACAGCCCTTCTACGAGCTTAACAACTGAAGCAGATTAGTTCCACAGGGGATTTCATAAGGCACTACTTGGCTTCGATGCGTCACAGGGAACGGTAATTACAATACCATATTGACCATGATGACAACTTGAAATTGAGTACAATGAAACTGACCCCCCTCTGTCTAAGAAGGGTTCAAGTTGCATATATTGGTGTGAGTGTTGGATTCCAAAATTTGCGCGCCCTCGCGATGTAAACACGATTTTATCGTTTGTCGTTGCAATTGCACTGATCAGCGCTTCATGCATGTAAACTTGTCTGCATGCGTTCCGAGAGATAACTCGTTTGTCTGCCTTGCGCACTTATTTTCCTCACGTAAAAGTTGTTGCCAGTCGATTCGCGTGCTCTTCTAACTGCTTTACTCATCATCGCGCATCAGTATTGCCGGCCGTTCTTCTTGTGCAAATGCTGCGTGAAAACACTGTACCAGGTATCATATATTAGCTTGTCTTGGTTATCTCACCGACAAAGACATGGCGCACACTGTCACGACAACTTGTGTGATAGCTCTTAACGATTGGGAGCACTGTTCACTGCTTCGTAGAGATAACACACACACTTTTTCTAGACTATTCAAAGGACTGGACATCGGCAGAAAATCCCCAGGCGTGCGCCAGCTCTCCTTCTTCGCCGACCTCCGTAAGGCTGCTGGTCGCGGTGGGACAATATGTTCGAGCCGTGTCTGGTCCAGTCGTGCCTATGCCGTCCACTCCTTCTACGTCCTTGGTGAAACCGATCGCTATCTCGTCGGCGAGGAGAATCATCCCTTGGCGTGCCTTATCAAGCATGCTTCGGAATCTGTTCGGCAAAAGCGGTGGAAGTAAGTTTGCCGATGAGCACAGAATAGCACGCGCGTACGAAGCAGCTGCCGGCCAAATGCTTAGCGCCAATGGGGACACCTTGTACCCGGGCGTATACAGAAGTGTTGACACCTGAGCGAAGCGTTTTTTGGCACGGTTCATTCCTAAGCCAACTGGTGGTCGAATTATCTCAGAGTGGAGAATGCTTGAAAGTACTCTGTTTGGCCCTCTCTGTCGGCTTGCTGGGCATGTGACAATCTGCTGCTGCCATGGTGATGACTGCAATAAACAGGCGCCGTTGATGACGAGAGCGGGCGTACCTTGGTTACAATACGTAGGACGGTTAGGAATCAGAGCCCGCCCTACTATTTGGTTAAAAGACGAATGTTTTTCTACTTGTATCTGCGATGCGTAGCAAGTGTAGTTACCTCTGCTGCTGTCGAAACGTGTGTGCTACAATGTCAAACGTCGCCCCCTCGGCGCCGCTTGAGCTGAAATCCATATCCACCCTGCTGCACAACGTTCTCCTCGCCAGATCCTGTGTGAAGCGAGACGCATCGCACGTGGGGGTTACCAATACGAGGGTCAGAAAAAGAACCCGTCGACGCGATTTTGGGTACGCGTAACAGTCGCGGTGTGCTTGACGATCGATTAGGCCCAGGCCAGGAAGCCACCTCATTGAACCAATTGTGAACGGTGCCGATGTTTAAAGCAGCTCGTGCATGTATCAGTTCGGCAGCAAGCCTGATATAACTTCAACGAGTTTACAGCGGTCGCCACGCGCAGCCTTGTCCAAGAGACCAGGAAACGTGGCAACTAGTTGTCAGGATAGTTGTCAAGCTTTGCCTGGATGCTGGAAACCCTTACATGCATCCTTTACTCGCAATAACAAGCAATTTATGTTGTCCGCAGTTTTCTTTGTTTGCCATATGAAGAAGTCATACGAGTACGCGATGTGAAATAGAGAGCGCATCTGCTTCTTGCCTGCCTAACACCCAAGTTGGGCATGCAGCCAAGCCGAGGCGTTGAAGCGTACCACAGCGTCAGGATGCCAAAGCGACGCGGCCCCCCCTCCTGTAAAACGAAACAGCACAATCGGGGGACCAGATGTTAAATTAGATCAAAACATCGCACCCGCTTTGAGATTCCATGCTTCAAACAATGGAGGTCGCCTGCGCTGTCTGCGTGCTAGAACAAGGACGAGGACGAATGTACTTCCTTTACTCTACTACTTTACCTAAAAGTATCTGCGTTGAGAAGGAAACAAAATGGTTCGTGGTGACGTGCTTAAGGTCGGAAAAATGCCGATGAGGACGGCGGACGGCGTTACTATCGATGCAGTGCTTGCCTTCTTGTCGGAGGTGATATCCGGGGTTGTCCAGTCTAAAGGCAATTCCCAGCCAGGCAAAGGACCGAGTTCGATCTTCCGTTCGTAAGTTTCGTCGATCCAGTTCTCGCCGGGCTCCATCATCGCCTGGGTCGCATGCGTACAAACGGTTCAGGTTAAAGAGTTGCCGGAGAGTATTTACATCCGTAGTGACATGAAATGACACCACCCGTGTGAGCTGCATCTAAGCGCACTATTAGTAGTCGACGAACATACTTCATGCCAGGAACTATCGGGGGACGTTTTGGAGCGTCCGCAACGTCAAGCTGAACACTGGTACGCCTTGAAAAACAGACCCACCAGCCGGATTAGGATCTTCGCCATCTCCCGATCGTCCCAAACGGAGAGATCCAACCGGTAGTACCGGTCCACGAAGATAGGGTTGGTCACGTTCAGGAAGCCGCGGCGGGCGAACACTTCGCGGCTTTCATCAGGTCGGAGAGCGTCGACCAGGAGGCACATCTGGTCAATATCTGTCACCTGGTAACAAAAAGCGAGTCGTTTCCGCCACAAGAAAAATGAAGGACGGGCGCTTCAGAGAGTGGCATGGAAGTATTTTCAGCGCGGCATAGTTCAGTTCCTTAGTGCGTTGCAACGTGTGCGTAACCTCGCCATTACAGAAGCTCTACCGTACCAATGGTTGAGTTTATCATAATTGTAGAATTCGGCACTAACCTTGTGGTAGAAGGTCACCACCACCTCTGCTCGAATCTGACCCTCGCGCGGAAAGCTCTCCAGGATTCGGGCCAGCTGTGGCACAGCGACCGTGGCGGCGCAGTGGAATTGCCAAAAAAAAAAGGAAGAGCGAAGCGGGGTGCCGGGAGGAAGATGCGAACCTTCGTCATTGGTAGCATTCAATTCAAATAAATTCGGACGTCGATTGTCCCGCTTGCCTAACATCCCAGGGGGGGGGGGGTGTACTCATGTCGTGCACGGCCGTAGTCGTATGACCATAGACCCTCGCATCCCTACAATGCCGGGACGGAGCACGTTGGGTTTTCACCAACCAGGCAGACATTGCTTGCACCAAGCGCGAAGCGCCGTGAGGTATTGGGCGAGTCGCATGGAAGGTGAGCTGCATCCTGCTAAGAACCGCCTCTGAGGCGGACTTGCATATGGATGACAGCTTCAATGAGTTAATTTAATTTCTGGTGTGGCCACTCCCCGAGACGGCAATGGGAGCACTATGTAACTACCTCGCGGGTGCCTTACCATATACACACTACGTGATATGATCATTCTCCTTGTGCGGAGCAAAGGTTCTCCACCCCGAACATATGATCTAACAAGACCGCCAGCTTTGGTGACCGCCAAAAAAAAACGGCACCCTGGTTGTCTAGCTCACGCAGTGAGAGACGTGTTTTACAGCGTCGTTGCCAACCGACACCAACCCAACCTATAAATATATCATATATTTATAGGGGGGGGGGGGCTCTTTCTCTTGGGGGACGCCTCTCTCAGGCTGAATGGAACTGCTTCGTAGATACCAGGTATTTAACACGTCTGCATCCATACCCTCGCACGCACCCCGACAGCTGCCATAGCACCCCTTGAAAGGAGACCGAGCATGCTCTCTATATTGAAACCCTCCGCTTGGGAAGATCGCGACGTTCTGGAAGACGCACCTGGTCCGTGGTGAGACATGCAGAGCAGAGAGCCACTTCAAGTTCCTTGAGCTTATACCAGGCCTTGACGTAAGTATCGGATGGCACGAGGTGAGCGAAGGAGTTTCTCCGCTCGAGATCAACGCTCTTTACGTCGACGACCGACCACCATGACGCCAGTGAAACGTCGTCCAGGGCGGATCCACTACGGTGGACAGCGATGTCGGTGGTTTCATGCCGCGAAGAAGGAAACAAATGCGAGGGATGAGCGGAGTCGCAATAGGGCCGTTACTTTTGTCGAATAACTTTGTGTCCTAAATTTGCAGATGCTCCTGTCTTTATAAAATACACAAAATACGTCAGCTGTGTGTTTTGTTTTTGCACAACTTGTGTTTCTTCCAGATTGTTCTGTTTTTTTTTCTCCAGATGTGTAAATGCTAAGCGTTTCTGATATGTTTCCCTCTGTCAAAAAAATCACTTTGTGCCAGAATTCCTCCGTCCTTGATACAAGATTTCACAAAATCGAGAAAATTTGGAAAATATGGAAAAATAAGAAAACTCTCCGATGATAACGGCCCCTAACCAAGGTGTAGTGCAGCCAGAGCCGACGGGTAATGATTGGGCCTTCTATATATTGTACCATAGGCAAAACTCCTGCAAGTTGATTTCAAGGCGCTTACTGCTCGATGTCCGAGATGATACCGTAAAGGAGCACCATAAACAATACGCAAGTTCAGTACCTCGAAAGCTCTGGTTCAAACCTTCGGAAATAATCCCGCATCTCAAGCTTAAACAGGGAACTAGACGACGCCATTTTCCGCCAGTGGGAAGTGCACGCCTCGAACAAGGCGTCTGTGGTAATGATCTTCTCGTCAATTGGGGTAGTAGCCGTGATAGGTGTTGATAACCCCAGTCTCGCCAGCATCCGCTGTGTTACGAAAATGGAGAGGGGGGAGTGTCAGTGACAATAGAACAACTCGGCATCATGTCAGGCATGTAACCTGGCGGGCGAGCTTTGCTTTGTGCTATGGCAATATAGGCCTTGCAACATACGAAAGCAGGGGGCTACGACACGGCTCTCTAGTGTCGATAATTCCCCGGCAGCATGCGTTCACCGAGCCATCCAACTAACTGAGATGATCCCATGCGTCGAACGTCCGCCCCTACTCCCGTTGTGCGTCCTCGCAACAGAAGAGTGTTTTCGAGAGCTCACGATGGACGAGGCTCACGGTGACGACAATTATGGCTTCTAGAACATTCTGCAGTACATTCAGTAGGGTTCATGCAAGTAGAAGACCGTTAGTGAAGGAATCGTGCAGCACTTGCACCTGAAATCTCCTCTCCGGCAGCGGCATCTGATGGTGATCAGGTCTGGATGTCGACACGTAGTCAAACCGGAGAACGCCGTACTTTGGTAGATCTACGAACCAACCAGAAGTAAGGACCACCGGCTGTTGAATGAGCGTCACAGGGGGGGGGGGGGGGGTATGCTTTCGGATCATGCCTGAGCGACCACGTTCAATATTGGCAGCGTAACCACAAAGTTCCTTGCGATATCGTCCGAACATGATCTCTACGGTATACGTGCGAGAATCCTGTGCGCGTTCAAGGGGGGATGTTTCCTTCGCTGGTCTCAACAAAAACCCCGGCCGGTGCCAACTTGAACCCAGAAGTTAATCCCTGAGTTGTCCCTGGCCCACTCTACCCGTTGAAGAACTGTCCACTACTGACACGCGGATACCTATTCTTCCGTTTGTAGTGCAGAATCCCTGTCAGCGGTATGTATGTGTGTTTCGCAGCAGGTACTCCGTGCGGCGTTCGATCTCACCTCCCGATTGTATTCTGCGTTTCTGAAATTATGCCAGTTGCCGTGCTGGGACGTATCGACCCGTGCACTGAACTGGTTGTGTTGTCGCTCGTGGTTCGCCACCGCGGCCATCTTTTCACGAAGCAGTCGACAAAGCACGAGGGGGGAGTTAGTGTATCAGTTGGAACGGTTCTCGTCGTTGGTCGTGATGTCGCAGACCCCGAAGACAAGTTTGCTATCGGCGGACTGTCCCTGTCTTGCCGATTCGCTCGTCTGCACAACTCGCTACTTGCGTGGAGCACTCAAACGAGTTCACACATGGAGATATCCTTGCGGTGCATCCGATACAAGAGAAAAACGTCAACGCAATCGAGAAAATACAAGGAGTGCAATCGGGAACTTCGACCACCATGGCCCAAACGAGAACCAACAAAGTGTGTGCCTAGAGCATAGTCCTGGTGTGCCAACTGTTTCTTTGTTTCTCGTTAATCTGGAACGTTCCACCTTCGAGGCTGTCAGTCGATCCCTGGAGCTTTGCATGTCAAGAGCGTAGTGCGCTGAAGGCATGCCCATCATAGCTCCCCAGGCTCCGCCGACCATAAACCGCAGGTTTAGCTTGGCCCTATGGTCCAGGTTGGAATCTGAGGAACATCATCCCGTAAAAATGTTTCGTCAGAGCGACACATATCATCCGATAGCATGGGCACTGAAGCTTCACGCAGATAATTCCGAGAGAAAGCTTTACCCTACGTATGAACAAGGGTGGAGGGAAGGAGTGTTGCTCGTGTGAGCCTCGGGTTGGCTCTAAAATGACGCGTGGCGCCACACCAAGCGGGGACAACTGAACGCTAAGTTTTGAACTCACCAATGAAAGCGGTGCATTCTTGAGTGGAGGCTAGCTGCGGCATGAGGATAGCCACGGCGTCAACTAGGTGGTAGTTGCTCGAAATAACCTCCAGCAGTCCTTGTGCCTGTCGAAAAAATAAATGGAAAGTTCAGAATCGTTCCGAATCATTCATTGTTCATTCCAAAATTGGCGGCTAACATTAAACGGCTGCGCTTGACCGCAGACCATCTAAACAATGTAGCTTGATCTTGATCTGCCGACCGATTTGTGAGCACGATTCACTCAACATGGCACCGAAAATGCTACCTGTGCGCAACTGCAAGCGCCGTCTGGAATATGAATATAATGTAAAATCCGTTGGAAGTTCGAGACAAACATGAACACCCGCATATTGAAATTTAAGGGTAGAATCAACGCGAGGGTATTCCGTGCACGCGCCTGAGACGCCGTGAAGTAGGTCCTGCTGTTGGTGGCAGCCAGCTCAAACAGACGTTTCCGGCTGTCGTCACTCGGTGATTGTCGAATATTGATGATGAGACCTTCCACCCCGCAGTCTGTGCTCATCTGCACCGACAAACAATAATAAGCTGCATGATGTATTTTGCACGCGATGGCAGAGATCGCAAGGATAAACGACGAGTATGCCGAGGGCGTCTGCTACGCTGCAACCCTGCAACTGTTAAGAGCGCGCTGTACAGATCGAGCGTGACGGATGTGGCTCACCGGCAGGTTAATGGCGTTATCGCGAGGCAACCTGCTCCGCTCGAAAATTCGCTGTATCCATGCCAACCAAGCGTCTCTAGCCATCTATTATCCAACCTCGAAGCGTCACCGGCTAGCCACGTCCCCCGAGTTATTAGGGTTACCTACGAATGCTTCTAGTGTGTTCGGTAGCATGACCACCGAGCGGCGAAGTGTATATGAGCCCGTTTGACCTCATATAACTATTACGTGAGTTCGATTAAGAACCAAACAATATAAAGCCAACATGATTGTGGATCCACCACCGATTCAGATAGTGTTAATCGACAGGCGTAATGCACGCACCTCTCCAAGAGTTCGGTCAGCGTTCGGCTCCTCGACAAAATGCACCCGCAGGATTCCACTGTCAGGCACACGCCATTCCTTTTTGTCGTCTGTGCACAAGACGCCGTGTTCAACATGTCGCTGCTTCACGTGGGTTGCCTGCATGCGCAATGCGCAACAGGGGAAAGGCGGCAGAGACGGCTGTATGATTGTACCGGGTAACATTCACGGGTCGGCGGCGGCAGAGGTTCGCTTTTCATGAAGAATATAGAGCGCTCACGACGACGGCACGCTTGTTGGATTAGAAAGGAGTACACAACACCAGCGGTCATGGCCTGGCATGTTTTCTGCAGAACAAGATGCTATTATAGAAATACCGTGAGGCACGGTGCAAGCTAGTGCCGTACGGCCGAAGACCAAAATACCAGGCACCTCAAAGAAATAATTCCGTCGACTTAAAAGCTATCGACCGGACGTTGTTCGACCACACCAACTGCAGGCGGCTCTCCCACTCTAGGGACACGACCCGCACGCGCTTGGGCCACGCTCTTTTTGCCACATGAGTCATCGTTTTTTTCTGGTCTGAAGCGAAGCGCAAAAACACGACTGGGGCATGGAACCGAAGTACGGGCGAGTAGCTGGTCGGAAGCATAGAACAACGGCGGTAAGTGTAGCCCCCACCGTCATGTAGTGCGTGAACTCTTCCAGGTCGACAGAGCCGGAGTGGTCTGTGTCGTATTTGCTCATGACGTGTCGTATCCGTGCGTTGCCGTATGGTAGATTCAACGTCTGCAGCGTAGGAAGGAGTGGACGGGGCGGCGTCGTTTTGTTGGGTTGGAAATGACGCCACGGATGACCGACATCGCCACTCCTCGTCACACGTACTGTACAAACATGTAGCGCTGAACCGAGATGTAGCACAGTGGAAAACGGAGGCCACGAAGAATAACACGACACACCGTCATTTAAGGCATAGTCAACGTGCACTAATCCCTAGGCATATCCTACACGCTTCAATACCTTAGACACACGCTCGCGCAATACTAGATGTTTTCGTGTGGGCATATGCCAAAATTAAAGGGGGGTAACAAGGGTCAAACTATAGAAAGAGCGCCACCGTCGAAGACATAACGACACCACCAAGTAGCCATCTGACGCGGGCACAAGGTGACGGCTGGCAAACCGGTTGCTGGTTTTCATCCGTCAGGAGACCTCTTAGTATGGCACCCGTTACTATAGTACATCGTACCTGGAACAATATCTTCAAATCGTTGACGACTAGCTCGCCCTTGTTGCCCTTGTCGGCGAAAAGGAAAATAGACTCGAAGAAGCTGCGGACCACAAAATCGCCACCGTATGCATCTCCATTGCTCGCTGCCTCCATTGCTTTTGCGGCCAAAACCTGCTGGAAATATTCCAAACCGCGATTGGACATTGTGTGCTACGGACGCGTGGTGCTCCGGTTGCAGTAGTCCTGTAGTACTGAAAAAAACGCTGCCGAGTGGAACTTATCGATACGTATTCGAACCAAACCTTGCCGGTCTCGTCTTACCACGTCGTTATCGTTTACCCCACGGTTGACGAGACCGTTCAAACTGCAGCGGTACCGTGCACACAAAACAAATAAAACAGGACGCCGACACGAGCTTCGACGTCGCGACCGGACACGGTCTTATGTGCGTCTTCTGATCTCGGGTTCAACAGACTATATCCGTCAAGTTCTTCGTCGCCACTTCCTCGACTATCTGGTTGGTCGTACTCGCGCAGGCAGGCCTCGATATCAGTTTTCACTAGCTGTACAACGGCGGCCATTGTGAACGTAAACGTTCCTTGCTTTACGCTCACCTCATTCCAAATCTGCACGAGTTTGCTTGCCACGGCCGGCTCGGGTTTGAGTTCTACTGCCCTCGCATATTCCGTGAAATGGCCCATTTCGATCCTCCCCCCTGATGCCAACCATTTCTTGATTCGTCTTGTAGCGGCTGCCACAGGATCGCGGGTTTCCACTGCGTTTTTCTCTCTGCGGAAACGGAAAGAATGAACACGTTCAGCTCTTCACCACCCTTTTTTTTGTTTTTATGACAATTGCACACGGAACCCGCCGGACGAAAAATCTACCTGCCGTTTCACAAGTCGAAGTTTCTGCAGGAAACCGCAGACCCATCTCCCCCTTCGAACGGTAGTCCAATCGGTCAATCGGACCTTTGCTGTACTCCAATCAATAGGCTTCTCTACCCGTAGCTACGTATATGAGTCTAAATTCGAGACACCCACACAAACCTGCGGAGTTTGATGTTGGTAACCTTCTTGCCCGTGACGTGCTTGACGCTTAAAAAATGCGCCGTCGGCTTACGGTTGGCCAAGATTAGTAGCTCTGCTGCCACGACTTTCTGGTACGGTGTCTTCGAGCCAAGAGTTTCCAGGAAGACCAGGTCATTGCCACGTACCGGTGGAAGCGAGAGAGGTAATTGTGTTGGTTTACTTGCTATGTAAAAATATACTGTTCCCTGACGGATCGCAAGCACAAACTGCGTGCTATCTAGTGCGCTCAAAACTTAGCAGAGGGCTACTGATCGATTGGTGATGTTGGGGTGCTGACGAAAATGTCGAACAAGGTCAGATAATAGCTTGATGTGCTCACCGGAGAGGTTCTGAAAGTAGCACGGAAGTGCGAGGGGTGCGTTTCATTTCAGCGTTCGGGATACACTCGTTTACGGAGAACGGCAGGCACAATATAAGCCGTAATTTCGTCCCTGTCCGTGGCGATACCTGGAGGTCTAGGGTGTACTCCCCCGTGGCATTGGCGACGTTGAGCAGCGTCTCGTCGTTGTGGGAAGTATCACAGTTCTTCACGCTCACGATAAGATTCCCATCGCGTCGAGTGGACGTCCGCATCGCCATCACCAACGCCTGCGGCCAGCGGAGGGATAAAACATCACGCAGTACAGGTGGAACCGTTCACTTCCGAGACAGCAGGCAAGGTAGGGAAACCAAACAGTGGGCAACGCTGTTGCCTTGCGCACAACGCGCCCGTGTGCTACGAGACAGCAATCAAGGCGCACAGTAACGGACGGCCAAACGTTCAACACCGTACACAAATATGTCGCCTGTGATGGAACCGATCTTCAACTAAGTTACCGGGCGTTGTGACATTTTCGCACCACCCACCTCGCCCCCGTTGCGCCCGATGCGATTCCCTTCCAGCTCCACGAACTTCAACGTTGTGTTCGCCTGACGCCTCGTAGCACGGGGTAGAAGACGGCGTGTGTTTGTTGCGAATATGCGATAGACATTCGAAAGCGAAGTCACCGTGCTGGCATTGCAGCCCTGTTCTGGCGACAGAATACCGCAACACCAGTTATGCATCCAGTATTCAAGGCCGATTCATCACAACAAAGCGGCCCACACCCTCCTTCCAGCCGTCGTGCTCCTCCTCGGGCTGTCGCCGCCGACGTGACCGCCACACGCTAGACAACCAAACGACGGCACATTTTTGTGCACTGCCTCTATATACTGGGTTTCGTGAATGCGGGAATTAATGCTCAATATTCATTTTCGCACGGTGTATGCGTGCGTACTGCACCTTCAGGGCGAAGGCCAGCACTATCGCAGCTGCCGGGGAAACCGAATTGTAGGACAGG
The DNA here is from genome assembly GCA_008828725.1 of Saccharina japonica. NCBI lineage: Eukaryota > Phaeophyceae > Laminariales > Laminariaceae > Saccharina > Saccharina japonica. The sequence continues at coordinate 227,938 of MEHQ01003547.1, forward strand.
TCCAGACTCGTCAGTGTATCGTTTTGAGCGAGCGCAACCGCCAATGTCTACCGGCGGAAAACGACACGCGGCATCACGATAAAAAAAACGCAGGCAAATTAGAACACCTGCATGAAACACAGGCGCTGGTTACAAGCAGTAGGGGCGCACGAACGATGCGTGGCCAAGGCGTGTGGAGTGCTGCAGTATGCTTCAACAGATAGCGTGCATGGTATAAGGGACCGGCATTTCGCAGTCTGGTAGTACACATTTTCCAAGCGAACATGCCGCGTCTGCATACGAACCGCGGAATATCACCTGGCTCGCAAAATCGGAGAAGGAGTTGTAGGCTAGGCCCAGCGATCGAAGGGTGTGATTGTCCCGCAAGGACTCCGCAACGGTCACTGCTGAAGCCATACGGATCGAGTTCCACCCCAAGTTCAGGCTCGTGAGGGTACAGTTGGCCGACAGCATGGCAGCGATTGAGTCGGCACCGGTCGCCTGAACATAGTAAGGAGGGGATTTATCAATCCATAGCATCGGTATTACCGCCAATCTACTGCTGTCGGTATACCACACAAGAAACCCAACAAGTGGGTTAGATATCGGCATGCTCTACGAGTACTGCAGTAGGAATACCTACACCGCCCAAGAGCGTGTCAAATTGTGGACGATATCATGGTGTGTGTCGAGCGGCCTCATCAATTCTACTGTGTTAAGCTGAGGAAATTCTCTCACAGCTTTGATCTAATCGCTTGAAAAAAAAGCAATCTGGGCCGAGTGGATGGGGCTGCACACGGGGGTGGCTTCGTCCGTGGCGCGAGGAACATTCGAGTCAGAAACCATACTACTATACTACAGTGCAGTAGTGATTCCATTGCGCCACGGCACAAAAGCTTCCTGTCTGAAAGTGTAGTGCCACACTACGACGATGGTGGTCAAACGAAGACTATACGACCTATGTGTGCCCTGTACCAAATGATGTGTCAGTTGTTCGACCTTTATTGTTTCTGCCATGCCGATGAGATTCCCGGTGAGATCCACTTGAAGCAGAGAGACGTTGACCTCCAAGGCCGCCATGAAGTCTCTGGTCAAACGGGACAGGAAGAATAAGGCCGAGTGAAGGTAGGACATTAACGTTACCTTGTACCTCCAAAAATCGAGATTAAGTCTGTGAACGTCGCGTCGTTTAGAAATACAGCACCAACCATGTCGCGCCTAGAACGGCCCTTGCAATCGTGGGCCTTTTCGAGGTTAATATCTATGAATAGTGTGTTTTTCGAGTGCAACGGGGAAGGTACCTGCATTCGTCGTCGTCGATGTCCGCCTTGCGAATAGCTAGCGACCTCAGCTTACACCGGTTGCTGCGCATGTACTCCCGCAGCGCATGCGCTGCCAAAGCCCCGATCTTATTTTCGCTTAAATCTGCACATACGTACGAAAGAACAAGCGGCATCCTCAGAGTTGAAATACCTGTAAGGGGCTTTGTATCAGGGCCAAATCGTGAGCGCCAAGCGTTGTGTTTATCCTGCATTTCTAACGGGAGATTGCGGGTCTCGTGTGCTGCTCGTGGCAATTTTTCCCCTGTGCTACGTGATGCCTACTAGCGAGATGATCAATCCGTGATGAAATACAACCGAAAGAGCTACGCAGAGCCGACTCGGACATCACCAGTGTAAACAACAAAGGCTTCCCCAGTAGTAGCGGCATGGCGGCCCTCAGCAGACCGCGAGCAGGGCTTACAGCTAGCTTGCAGTCGGCTCTTACCTAAATGAGTGAGAGAAGGCATCCCCTGCACAGCCAGAACGACTCGGAAAAGGGAGAAGTCGGTCATTCGATTGTCGAAAGCAACCAATCGCTCCACGCTCCGCAAAATTGGCATCACCATTGCCAAAGCGGCCATAAGGTCGTCTCCGAGTCCCATGCCTCCCACCTGAACGGTACAAGCGGACGTTACAGCGGACAATATGTGCCCTATCAACTAAATTAATACGGCACAAAAAAAGCGATCTAGGTCGATATTCTGCGTTGGCCTTCCAGAAATCGCGACGCCATTCCACCAGGACGGCATCAACAAAGGACTAGACTATCCAGGTAGCGATATGAGAGCTTTTCATGAGGAATACATCGCCATTCCTAGTTTGGCTTAATTGTGACAAAAGCCCGGGAAACATTGTACCGCTGATGAATATGTTCCGACGTCGGCAGTTGCCCGGCAGACGCACAGAAAGCATGACACACCTCGAGAGCCCGTGTTTCTCTGCTCAATTTCAAGATGGCCGGCCAGGGTGCCCGACCGTGATCATTCAGTTGCCTCAAGAACTTCGACGTCGCCTCTTCCACAGGGTCTGTTTGCGGGTCGGCCTCGGCATCGCCGTCTTGTATAGGTCGCCAAGCCATGGCTCGCACGCTCTCCTGCGAACAACATACATTACATTCCGTCACTCCTTCGTTGGGTATGCCGCAAACAATTTCGAGAGTGCGAGTACGGTCATGTGCCCGCGTACAGTACGTATATACGATATGTCCAAGGTAGCTACCGTATTTGCTGTTGAAGTCACAAACGTCTTCTGGGCGCAAAACGTGCGCTCCTTTAGTCGCACTGACTCCAGGGTCAGATGAATGTTCCACTTCGACCTTTAGGATTCAATGCGCCTTGCTGTATTTTGGGTGTGTCCGGATTGCTTACTTGCGCCTTATTTCTCTCGCTGTTTTAGAACGGTAATGTTTATCGAAACTATTTTTCTGCCAGCACATCCTGTAGAAAGGCATTTCTTGCCTGCTGGTTTTCAACAGGCCAATTCAAGCTTTGCCAGCACTTGGCATACCTCTTCTATGCTGGAAACATTTTCGTCAGGGTCAGATTGCTTCTTGTTTGCCACCTCTCGAAACTTATCGAAAAATGCTTTCCTCGCTTCCTCATAGCCGCTAGGTGCCTCGTTCCGGCCTTCAGAAGGTAGCCTGCGCAAACGAGTACCACGCGTGTCACCCATCGGCCGTGCCTTACGTGCGCTCCACGTATTCAAGGTTAACAGGATGAAGTCACTACGCGCGCCAAAAGTCAACCATCTACCACCGCAAGCACATAGCGACTGCACGTTCCGTCACAACCTCTGTCCAAAGTTTGCTGTATAGAAGTACACCTGCGACCCTCCAAACGAGCGATACCTCCAAACATGGGGAGATGTTGGATGGGTCGTGACTCTGCCTTTTCGCCGCAGAAGGGTACGAGCTCGATACGCGTCACAAATTTAACAGGTATGACTGGCAGAGGTGCGGCATTTGACAGACGAAAATATGCTACCGGGTACAGCTTATAGGAACCCACCCAGGCGATGCTTCGGCAGGACGCTGTCCTCGCCATCTATGTCCATACACAAGCGCTTGGGTGCTTATGGAGTCTTCGGACAGCGTCCGCCCCCTAGACGATCCTTCGTCAGACCTGGATTGTGGGGTCGAAGGCTGCGAAGGATCGCTCCGACCACTCCTATGTACAGACCAACGTGGTAAAAGTGTAACGACGGGGTGGACATTCGTGAGGAGGGCTCACGCACGTACGACGCGTGTTACAGTAGTATTGCAACGGGTCAGCCGGAAATCCATTGCGAAAATAAATGTGTTGCCGCGATCTCGCAACGCTTTTGTAACACTTTTGTTTGGATCTTTCCGTGGCATTCAGTAGTTCCGGTACCAGGGGTGCATCGAAGCTGAGGCTATTAATAGCTCTACCCATCATTTTGCATGCTTTTGTAGATTCATGATACACTACGGCACCCGCTATGTTGATATTATACCTGGTATTCCAACATGCCGCTTACAGGAAATCGTAGACTCAGAACCTCCATTATCGAAACGCAGTGATCACCTGGCGTTCAAAACGTTGCGGGCGTACTCGAGGATAGACCCGCTCCCCTGCTCTTCATCCCATGCTGTCCGCCGTACGTCAGCTACCCCATCTGAGGCTGTTCTGCGCAGTCCAGACAAGCGACATCTTGAATCGTCATTTGGCGAGCGCTTGCCCCTTCGGCCGTAACTTTCGGCGCGCTGGACCCCTGGCACAGCCGACAATGTTGCCTCTGCCCTTGCGCGCGCCCTCGCTCTTGAATGCAGTGGTAGAAGAGCTGTCTGCCCAAAAAGTCTCCTGGCTCCGTTGGCCGATACCCCACACTTCGGTATGCGCTTCGGATGAGAGAGACGGCTATCCCGTGCCGTTTGATCCAAGTACAAGGATGGCGTGGGCGGTGCTCTCAGCGCAGAGCATTCCAGTGGAGTAGGCGTAGTGCAGGCTTGAGAAGAGACGCCCCCAAGAGGACCGGTATCAACTACGGACTGCCCAAGTTCGGTATGTGGGGGCGAAGCTTCATGTTCTCGATCCCTTGTTGTGATGTTGAAATGATACTCGTCGGGCACTCGCTCGATCCGTTTTCGCCGACAGCATCGGTGTGAGTGCAGGCGTGTGCGGCTGGTCACGACCGACCGAGCAGACAGTCGAGGTCCCGGCGAGGACTGCTGTTTCTCCAGATCCTTCAGTTGCGATTTGCAGGTGATTTTGACGGGATATGTTATGCCGGTACTGTACATCGCACCTTACACCTTGCATGCGCCGTATGAGAACCGTCTAAAATGGCTACTGTGCGTAAAGCTCTCATGGGTACTCGTACTGCTGTACTGCCTGTAGTAACCTGGTATACCATAACGCAACACGCGCGTTGCGCAATCGTGTGTGGTGACAGAGTTGCACTCCACATATTTGTCAAGGAAGAAGCTCATACGTCGTATTCAGTACATACGCATACGTACGTATCATATGGAGCCGCAGCGAAGAACGCTGCACATATAATACATAAGGTAAAGCGCCGTACCGCAAATAATAAGATGAAAGCATGAGCTTACCTGGAACTTCCTCGCGAGCGCGAGGATATCTTTGGAGCCACCTCCCACCTCGTGTCTCGTTGTCCACGGGGGTGGGAACATCGTTCAGAGCAACTCGCGATTCAGGTAACAATGCATTTCTGCTTGCGATCTCCAACGGATTATGACGTACAGACCTGGCCTGGCGGTGGAAAAGTAAAAGTGGATCGGATCGGTGGTCTGATGCGGCGGAACCGGAAATCCGGAGGCCCGTTTCGGGCAACGCCTCTTTGGAATGGAGCTCCAAGAACGAAAAACAAAACACTGCTACTGCTGTTTTAAGTTTTAAGCCAGTTTTAGCACTGTGCTACAGCTGAGAACTGCGAACATCAACGTCGCACCAGAGCAAATATGAGCGACAGGTGAGCGAGTCCTTCTTGGTGTCATCGTGATGTCGACGACTTCACTGTAGTCGACACGGTGTGACCAAACATAGGGCAAGGTCCATTAATTGGTTTTACTTATTCCCATGCTGCTGTACACTCGTAAAACTACAGCACCTTCGCGTGATCATTGACTACGTCTGATACCCCCCACCCTGCTATTCACACCGTGTTTCTTTCCTTCGTTCGATGGTACCCAGTGATGACTACGTGCCTAGGAAACGGTCGGTGCCCGCAGGAAAGGTGAGAGTCGGTACTGATGTCGTGATGTCGCCGGACAACGTGAAATATTATTATTTTTGTTTTACGTACATACTGATTGGTACTCTTTTACACGAATTTTACCCGCGTAGAGTACGAAGTACCGGCGTAGCGTCGAGTACACCGCAAAGAGCGCAGGAGCCGGATCCCTGTACGACAACGACAAGTACCTGGTGCCTATTATAGGGTATGACCCTTGGAGGGTCATAGTTGGAGGGTCATAGCCCATAGCCTGGTGCCCTGTCCGTGGGTACGTACACTTACGTACAGTAGCACAACAAGCAGTACTCGTATATACAGTAGGTGTTGGTGCAATATCGACTGCTGTGTCGACTGTGTACCGACAGCCACCAGCGTTCCTATCTACGCATAAATGATCAGCCAACCTTGCAACTTGCAATACACTGCAGCCTGCTGTACTTGGAAACACGATATTTGAACAATAACCCATTCCCGTATGGTCCCTCCTGTACTCGTACAGCCGCACACAACACCTTTCGTATGCGTATGATATGGTATGATATGATATGATATGATATCTCTGTGTGTTGGAGCTCGACACGAAAAGTTGCACAGCAAGAGTGCGTCGTAGCACAAGCTGGGGTTTACAGGCCCTGCTGCTGCCGTCTGCCTGCTGTGTCGCGTGGCAGTCTCTCTTCTATCATATCGAACGTCAAACTTAACCTTGAGCTAAAAAACTGGGAAAAATGACTTGCCCTTGCCGTTTACCTGTTGCATACTACCGGTACCTGGTACTGCTGTGTGGACGCCTTTGGTGTGGACGTCCCTGCCCCATCTGCTCTGCCTGCTGGAATTTCTCCGACCGTGGTGGAAACGTCTACAGTCAACGTGAGGACGCCAGGGCTCCCGCAATACGGCTTGACCCGCGCGCCCCTCCCCCCCTCCCTCCCTTACGTACGATAATTCTTGATTGCGGTTGGGGACGGCCTTTGCGAATTTCGCAGAGGGTTGAAAACAAGCTCTACAGTAGCAACACTGGCGAGTGGCGAGCCATACGTGGCAATTTATGATACAACTCAGTGCTGGCGCCGAAGTACAACTTCAGGCTTGTTTACGTTACCGTTGCTCATGTCTGTACGTTCGAGCTGGTACATCATACCCTCTTGACGTTTCCTGTCTTATTTTCTCTTCGGTTCGCAGAGCGCAAGACTCCTCGGATGATGATATGCCCATCGCCCAGCTTGCGAAGAAGCACAAAAAGGCAGCTCCTGCTGTGGAATCAGACAGCGACGACGACGTCTTGCTCACTGATCTCCCCAAGAAGGTGATGCCTACGTATTATGCAGTAGAACATCGAAACAAAAGTGATGCTTCTTGTCAGGTACAGTAGAGCATATAGAACACAGCACAGGATGAACGTACAGTACGAATACCTGGCATGTTACATATTTATATCGTATCATGTCATCGTTGCTCACACGCTGTTTTCAATACGCGTTTTCCCCTGCCGCGCCAGCGCTTCGATATATAGCCCACTTGTCGGTTATCGTGCTGGCTGGTCGTTGCGCTTGCAATCCAGCGCAATGGCACTCCTTTAGTTTCATCTCTGCACAAGTCCGCTCTGCATACCTCTGCGCCAGTTGCGTTGAACCCCAACCATAAGCAGCGCACCCACTGCCCCCCCGGCCTCGCCCCCGTCTCGAAAGGGATGCGTGGTCAATGGTCAAATGACTAAGGCAAGCAACAAATGAGTACGCCCCCCACCCCGCGTGTATCTTACCTCCTCGGTATCTGCATTTTGCGACTTCTGCCCTACCGACTCGTCTTTGCCGGGGGTTCCAACCACTGGCGCAGACCGCGGCAAAGGCAAAGACGCCGGCCAAGCCTGCCGCAAAGGCAAAAGTTACCCCCGCTAAGAGCGCGGCAGCGAAGAAGGCTGTGACTAAGAAGGCGCCCGCCAAGAAGGCCACTCCTGCCAAGAAAGCCGACACCAAGTCTCCGAAGGCGAAGGCCACCAAGGGGAAGGCTGCGGTGAGAAACGCGGGGGGTGACATCAAGTGGTATCTCGCGTGCTATATATATGGTTGAGCCCGTGTCCCGTGCGTGTCTGTCGGTGGGTGGTCTCATGTCGGTGAATCTTGTACGACTGCTTTGCTGCTGCGCATAATGCGTCAACTACAGTAGTTGCGAGTACTGCTGTAAGCTACTGCATCTCGCACTGCTACTGTACGTGGTATTCCTATTTTATTTATACCAACGCGGGTTAGCTTGGATCGAAATCAAACGACTTCTGAAAAGCCGGGGCTCTGATTGTGTTGTGTTTTTATTGCCATTTGTATGTGCCCCATCTTGCTAGTCGCTTGTTATGTGTTTGATATATAGAGCACACGTCGCGCTACGTTTCACGGAAGAGTAAAACGGGTGGCGTGCTATTTTTGGCTTGTCAGTGTAAGTAATGTCGCACTGCCCTACCGCTTTTTGTCCTTCTATGATAGCCCTGTGACCTGTTGTGCTGTGTATGTATAGGGAGATTATCTAGCTAAGGGATGCAGAAACTGTTTTTTGTGCTCGGTGTACGACGCGGATGATCACTCTGCAATCGTTTTCGGTGCCTGACGTAGTGATCGTAACTCGTGCCCCCCTCTTACTGTTGCCTCCTCCGAAACGCCTCCGCTCATAGGCGGCGAAGAAGAAGAAGAAGCCGGCGAAGAAGAAGGTGCGTTTGTAATTTAGAACAGCATCTTTGGCCTTCATGGTCTTCATTTCATGTAACTGGTCCAAAGTTATTGGATATATTAGCCGGTCTCAGCATGGGTGGTTATGCTGCCCGTGGGGCCCTCTCGAACCCGTTCCGGTCGTGGCAGTTCGAACAGGGCCTCAAGGAAAAAGTTCCTCTCTGCAGCGATCGTTCGAATGGCAAGCCCGTATTCCCGTCGTGGATGAAGTTTATCGCATAATGTAGTCAGTGACTTCGCCATGGTCTTTTCCTTTGCCGGTGTTGCCCATGGCGGGTTCTGATATTCGTTACGGCGAGGCCGGCGTAGCATAGATTTTTATTGGCACCCGTATTGATTGTTGTGGACCGATCTTTTCGTGCGCATGGTTGAATTCATTTTCCGGCGCTGCTCTACTGTCGTCGTCTCTGCCATGGCAACCTGTGTCCCGATAAAACCGATTCAGGTAACGAAGCCGCGAGAGCAAGAGGCGTCGGGGGATAAGCTGGTCACTCAATCGGGTGTGCTGTACGAGACGAAGAAGGTACGCTTCTCCTTACGGTGCCACCACCCGTGTGCTTGGCGTTGCTGCTCGCGTATAGATTGGTGCCTTCGCATAGACCCCGGCTTTTCCCTCGTAATGAGCCTGGTTGCGTGTTAATTGTAGCTAGCTCATCGGCGGTCACCACCCTGCCACGAAGGTGGACCAAGCTCGATATACCGGTAGCTGTGCCCGGGAAGACAACAGTGCTACTCCTCAGCGTTCGTTCGTGGTGCGGTGACCCCAATCCATGATCGTTCCGCCAATAGTGTGTCGAGGTACGCCAGGCCACAGCAAGCTAGACTGCCGCTGTGGGCTGTCCCCCCCCCCCAAAGCTCTCTTTTACCTTTTACCAAGCGTTGTTACTTATTACTCATTCAGCATGGTGTCTCTCTGCTCACAGGGGGAGATGATACAGAAGCTGCTCTGCCGCTGGTGGTACGCGATCGAGTGGCCGGCCAAAGAAGACTTGAAGCCAGCCCCTCCTTCGTACGAAGCGCTCGAAGGATTCCCGGGGGTGTTCATTTGCGTCGAGGTTCGTGCCGCGTTAGGTCTCTGGACCGCATGTAGATATTTCGATACATTAAAATGCACCAGGTATTGTGTTCAAAATGTATTATGACTCGATATGCCATGCCCCGTATGGTATTATATGTTCTGCGAATGTTAAATGTCCCAAGTTGCTGCAAACGACGGATGTATTTTTGCTCCTCTTTTATTATTTTTTCTCAAGTGCTCGGTTGTGTTTTTTGCGACTCATGCCTCTCAAGATATTACTGGCCGCTCGATTGACGTGTGCTTACCGGAAAGCTCCTTCTCCTCTGTGCTGTGTCGATTTCACAGGGCGATAACATCGGCCATCTTCTCGACGTGCGCAACAAAGCCACTTCTCCGTGCTTCACTAATTTCGCAAGCAAGGTCAGTCCAACATTGACTCTGCTTACGATAACCTCGAATCGTGGAATGACAAAGGCCACTTGAGTAGTGGAGCCCTTAAGACTCCCTACGTCGCTGAAACCGAATGGTCACCCCGACGAACATGGTTGGAGATGCGAAAATGCCGCCTTCGTGGCGTTAAGCTCTTCGGTGCACGTACAATACACTTGGCATGATTGTTATCTTGCGAGACCACCTGCCAGCGATTGTACAAAATGTAGAGCATACAGTACACCCTTTCTCGCTGGGGGTTTTGTAAACCTACTGTAGTGCGTCGACAGATTTTACTTTTTTTAATGGTGTTTCCGATTTTTTAATTCGTCAGGACTGCGAAGAGCTGAAGGGGCTCTTGGAGTTGGCGCTCACAAAGCAAAAGGAGGCGCTACTTGCTCACTGGGGGGAGAACATGGACGAGGAGAGGAATATTGACAGGTGATTCTTGTCGACTACACGTAGTTTTCTTTGCGTGGTGATCTTCGTCCTGTCTACCGTTAGCCGTAGTTTATGGCGGCGACCAAACTTAGCATATCGCATGCATTCCACCCTCATTCGCCGCTTGCCTTCGGCGACGCCAACGTGTCTGCCACCGAAGAATGTCTCGCGCGTTTGATTTAGCACCCCTCGAATCAGTGCACGGTACACCGCACAGTCCGCGAGGCGATTTCCGTTTTGCCATGATCAACCCAACGGACATCGTACACTCACGGTACACTCATACCGCGATGGTCCTCGGTGCATCCCACGCTGCACTTCACTTTCTGCGCAACGATTGGAAAGTGGTATCCTTAGCGATTATTTGTCGTGTGACTCAAGCCATGTCACGTGCTGCGCTGCGGCCGGTAGAGTTGTTTCGTGAGGCGGCAACAGCGAAACCCGTGCGGAATTTATGCCGCCGATCGAGATATACATTCCACCTTTACACACTGTGAATTCTCAGCAATCGCTAAGTTGGACGTGTGTTGCCGTTTGATTCGCCGTTTATCGCCACTGCAGAGAGCTCAAGTGGCTGAAGGGAGTGGATCCGGCCAAGACAGATAGGGCCGCCGTGAGGGCGATCGCTATAGCTAAAGCTAACAGCAGGTAGAGCAAGGCAAGGCTGCAATGTCTGTCTACCTTGGAGTGGGATAGTGACAGCAGATGCAAGGATCCCTCTCCATATTCCTGGTCTGCAGCCGGTGCTGGTAACAACGCATGGGAAGACTAATGTTGTAGTGCTGACATGGGATTGGTTTGTACTCGGCTGAGTCCACAGCTTTTGAAAAGTAGTCTATGTGTTGGGTTGTTGCCGCTGGAAGTGTGCGAAGTGCTGTCGTAGTATCTAAGGCAACTGCGAGCTTCCTCTGCTGGTCGCAGATTACAGCGGGCGCCAAGGGTTGGCGTATTCGGACCGTTGTGTTGATGTCACCGCATGACTGTGCACAAAGAGTAGATGGAGGAAGTATGGCGTAAAGCCTCGTATCGACCGAATCTGTCATGAGCAAACCTTTGAGTTGGCCGGCTCGTGTGGATGAAAGCATCACACCAAGACAGGCGTTAGCTTCGTCGCAAAACCTCGGAAAGGTCTTGGTTCAAGTGGGTGAACGAAAGTTTTGTTAGGGTATCGGCTACTGCTGTTGCTCATCAAGCGGTGTAGGGTAAATTTCCGTAATGTTTGTGGTGCAGAAAGCACGAGCTGACGATGTAGATTGCGCCACTCGGCTACACCCACGCGGTGAAACGTTGGAATGGTACGTAGCATCCGAGGTTGGTGAAGAAAGATGTACGCCGTGAAGCTGAGGTCCTCTGACGCCCGTAGCATGTTTGGGTGTAACTGCAGTCATCGCGTATTAACATAGTTTCTACGGGATGTCATCCTCTTCCCACTTGAACGAATACAACAACACTTAACTAATCGCGCGTAAATCCGCGGTCGTGTCTCAGACAAGAAGAGTAGCGGGTGACGAAAATGTCAAGCCCAGGTGTGTGAGAGTCCTGTGTCTGGAACCGCTCAGCCTTGAACCGCTCACGCCGGAGCTACGATGCTGCACGGCACTCCACAAAGATTAAGCGACGCTGGCGGCCCATGCCGTGCCGTGCGAAAGCAGGTATAGATCTAGCCGCCGGGGAAAGGTGATTGATGATGGCACGCACAACAGCAACATTTAGCATCAGTTTGACGTTCTCAATGAGATTGAGCCTCCAATGAACTGTAGAATCCTTGTTATCTCGTCACCCTTAAACGCCCGTGGCCCATTCAACGCGATAACCTGGGTACAACACTACCTGCAGACGGACAAATAAAATATGCTCACATGGTATATATACAAAACTGTTCCATGCTTTCAACCGGCCAAACCCCTCGGACCGTCTCGAGTCGTCACGAAGAAACGTTTGTTACGCTGTAATCACGCCCCCACCTCCTACGAGTACGAACGACTTCACCGCAGACGGCACACACAAGATTCCACTCGTCTGCTTTTTTCCGGGTGTGGAGATTCGCAGCAGCCCCCGTCACCAAAGCAAGATCCCACAATTCCTCTTCAACAAAGGTAGATGAGCTTTCTACCCGTTTCCTGCGGCTGAGCACCGAGGGATATCGTTATGCTCCGTCATGGATGCTAGGAGAGCGTTGAAGTCCTCCACTCTTTCGCGGTGTGTCTTCTCCACCATGTTTCGTATCTTCTTGCCCTGTACGACAAAAACAACGATATAAACAGAAACAAGGGTACGTAAGGGTGACTATGGCAGTTTTGGCGACTGTGGTTCGGGGGTAATATTAGAGAGTCACTAACTGGCTGGGCATGTTACCCGAGAGCTCCAGGTGAGTGGTACAACCGTCCGGTATAGTATCTGGGGTTGAACCAATGGTATTTGACTACTATTAATAGTAGATGTCCCGCTAGGTCGTTGCAAACATCTAGCTCGTGGCTACGATAAGGCACGAGGAGGTAGGGCAACTAATCTTTCCGCACCTCATACTGCTAACCTCCTGCCAAGCAGCATTTTTTTTCTTGTGGAAAAATTGACTTGCACAAAGCGCCCATTAATCGCGTGTGTATGCACAATTCGACGCGAGTCGAAAAGGGGAGAAAATGCTCAACAACTTCCGCGCAAAAAATTAAGGCACGCACCGCCGCGGGGGGGGGGGAGAGTGCCCACTGTGTAACCCTGCTAATAGTGATCTGAGTTACGAAAGGGAGGGGGCTGGAGAAGTAGGGCAAAGAAAATAGATGGAAAAATAAAATAAAAAAGGGCGCGTAAGGAAACCTCGAAAGCTTCGGAAATACCAGTATATGTACGAAGTATGTACATAGTGTACTAGTACACGGCATTACAGGCAACAGGACCCCGGTATCGCACGTATTTTTCAGTCGGGAGCAACTTGCAGCACGTGACTGGAAGCGCAGTCGCTGCGATCCGTATTCGTACATGACCAAAAATTGGAACAAGAGATCTTACCTCGCGCGAAAGCTGCTTCTCCCTGAACCGCCGTTGAGCCGGCGTGAGCATGTCGTCTATATTCTCGCTCGCTTCTTCCGCTTTGGGCTCGTCTTTGTCTTCTGCGCCGTCTGACCCGGACGATCGGGGATCAACATCCTCAGCCGCTGATGCAGAGCTCGGGTCGTCGGCAACGGCTGCTTCCTGCGCCCGGACAGCCGCCTCGGCCTCGTCCCGCTTGCGCTTTGCTTTCTTCCTGCACAAACAACGCGAGAGGAGCGAGGGAGTTAATTGCTGTACCTCGTTACGTATTTGGTGATGGGCCGCGGACTGGTCGAGGCCTTCCGCTGTAAGCCGTAACGGATTTGGAGGGGGGGTGGTGGTGAAAGATCCCCGGTTAACGTCTGGAAATGTAATGCCATGTTGATAGGTCTCTCTTTGACCATACCCCAACATTTGGAAACGTATTTCAAAGGTAGTGTTCGGGTTTCAACGGGTTTTACCCGTTCCTTTTCATTTTTATGTACGTATATAGGGATACTCATCACAAATACGCGTAGAAGAAAGCCGTTATGGTCAAAACAAATCCCCTCCTTCTGAAACAGCTCCGATTGTGCTATATGCAATTTTCAGGGTGGGGTTATTTTGGGGTGGGGATCACGAGTCAGCCGTCATCTGTTCTTAACTCGTTCATGCAACCCGAGTTACAGCTATACATGAAAAACACGGCAAAAAACATGGATGTCCGTGAAAAAAAACTCCCTCGAGTTGCCAATGACTCGTCGTACATAAGGGCTGATTTTTTCGGGGGACATTTTGAGGTGGGGATCACGAATCCGTCATTGACATGTCTCAGTTCGGCATTCCTATTGAAAAACGACTAAGCACAAATGGCCTTCGTTGTTTTCCAAACTTCTCTCCTCAGCTTACTTTTGGTCTGATCAATCTGGTGAGGGCATGTCCAAACAAAAACGAAAAACGAAAGACGAAATGAAAATAAGCAGGGCGCTGATTGGTCCCTGGGACAAACGTGTTCCCCTTAGTTTTTTGGTTTTGAGAAAATCAACGATTTCCAACCTATAGCGAAAAACGTAAAATTGGCAGCTGAAAAACGAAAAGAAAAACGAAAGCACGAACAGCAACAATTCAGCGTATCCTACTGGTCAGCGCAGCCACGTCAAAATATCACATCAGGGCTGCCGCACGCAGCACGCAACCCACAGCTAGCACGGCAACACAGCCGCACAGGTCCCCCGTAAATAGCCAGCAGGCCAACCACGACACCAGCCCCGACGCTCTAGGGCCTTTGTTTCCCGGCGTTCGAGCCAAAGCGAAGAGAATTTGAGTAGAGTTCAGCATGATGCCCTCGAAAATGAAGTTGGAAGTTCGTTCTCAGTATAGTTCTAAGTTTGATCCCGGGGCGTCAACATTGGACACGCGACCACCTCTATGGGAGGCCCAACGACTTCGCGGGATCGAAGTGTCGCCGCGTCTGCCTGCTTTTCTGGTGGGCCTGTGTTGCCGAGCGCTAGATTGTCGGCATGTACACGTAGTTGTGAACAGCCCATAGCTTGTGCTCTCCGTTGCTTTTTGCCTGGATCTTGTTTTTCACAATTCGTTTCTGTTTGGACACATCTGCTAAAATGATATCGAAAACGAAATGATTTCGTTTTTCGATTTCGATTTTCGTTTCTGTTTGGACATGCCCTGAGTAAGTATGTGTAGCTACGAGTATACTCTACGTACCCGTCCTAAACGGTCGATTGGCGAGGTGATCAAAAACAAAAAGTTCGGGAATGTGGCGAACGAAAACGCTTGGGACAATCTGAACCGTTTTTTTGCCACTTTTGAAACGACGGTTTTGGGGTTCTCAAAGCGAACCTAAGGGCCCGTACAAACGGAGCGTTTTGACCCTAAAAACAAAACCTAAAAACAAAACCTAAAATGAGTTATGAAGATTCACTCCCTCTGATTGGCGAAACAGAAAAAAAGAGACCCAGGAGACCGCGATGGGATAGTTTTGCTCTTCGGTTTTGTTTAATCGAAAATCGATTAAAATGACCCTAAAAGCAAAACACGAAGAACGAACAGCCCAGCGACAACGGAGATCATGGCGACAACCGCAGCTACGAACGCCCCGTACACTGGACAGCCAGAAGACAGAGAGCAGACAAGGCGCGAACAACATGCGGCTGGTGCCAGGCAATGCAGTGTTCAACGCCGTAGCCAAAACCGTGGCTCATGGGGCGGTCCAAGTCGAATTGCGTGCTGCTGTACATTCAAAAATCATCTGTTGTAGCAAGCGGTGAAACTTTTTGTACAGCACCCGTACTTTATCCAGCGCAAATCTCGCGCTCCAGGCTACGGGCGCCATTGCAGCAGCAGAGTATGGTCGGCTAGTCATGTGGGCACACTCTCCTCTTTTTTCAGGGCTGGGCGTCGCCTCTACCGCAGCTGGGTGGTGCATTACTGCTGGTCTTCCACCTTGACCGTTGACTCGTTTTCGCTTTTGTTTTTCGCTTTTGTTTTTCACGCGTATCCTGCGTTTGTACACCATCTTCGATTTTACACTAAAAACCTAAAGTCTGTTCGTTTTTAGGGTTTGTTTTTAGGTTTTGTTTTTAGGTTTTGTGTTCCTCGTTTGTACGGGCCCTAAATACGGCTTATTTATCGGTTTCTTGGCTGAGGAGGGGCAATGTCATCTTATGGATTGCGCCTACCTCGTACGTCGTACTCGTACAGGTATAGTGCTGTTTGTTCATGATATACTCGCATTACGCGTACGTATAGATATACGATTACGAGTATATACGAGTACGTACTTTCAGCAAAAGCCGTTGATCGACGCTTGGAACTTGGACTGCTGTTGATGTCAATACTCGGGAGAACAGGGGATTCCATGCAAGTGATCGCTTGGTGACAAGGTCGAGGAGCGCATCCACCTTCTGGGCGCGAGTGAAAGCACTTGCTTCCGAACGAGTTCGTGCTATGAGTTGGTGCTACGATAGCACTTGTGGGCTGGGGCGCGAGGAAATCACAACTTGTACCTAACCATTATCTTCCAAACCTCGGCTCTTCTCTGTTAGTCTCGTACGTCTCTTCGTAAAACAAGCACCACCCTGAGCCCACCGCGCACCGGATCTACAGTAGTTTCCTACCGACTATTAATAGTGCAAGCGCCTGCTCAGCTGCTCAGGGTTGGAAACATGCTGGTACCTGATGATACCTAAGCGGGATTACCATGCTGAACAACGTCCCGCTCGCTACGAGTACCTGTAGTTTACAGTATACATCAAATAACCAGAGGGTCTTCAGTCGTACATAGTCTAGACCAGACTGGACCTACTCGTACAGCAGTACCAGTATCGTAGTCGTAGGTACAACACAGCAGTATATAGCTACAGCAGTACCGCCGTAGTGCTTCAATCAGGCTCACTTTTTCTTGCTTTTGAAGAGCCCACCCTTCAACGACAGCCCGCCCGTGAGGACGGTCTTGTATTCATCCGCCATCACTGCGTTGTATAAGGTTTCGTATGCCCTCTCCCTGCTGCCACCACGCTTTTAGGGAACTGCCCATTTCCACCCCGGGTATTCCCGAGTGATTTTCCCTATTAATAAACGCAAATATTTAATGGATGAACTCCCTGCTCTTGAGCCAGCGTTTCCACTCGAGTTACGAGTTGTCAAGGTTCCATCGTTCCATCCGCACCCCACGTGTGCCCTCAGTCGGGCGTGGTGCCTATTCCGACTGTACACGCTACATCGTCGCTCATAGGAAGGTTCTAGCCTGGCTATTTCGTTATCATAGCTACGATAGCGTCCCAAGGGCCTAGGGTACACCTCCCATGAGAAGGAGACCGGAGAACGGCGACGAGATGCACGATGCCTATGGATCCCAGGGGCGAGGAGGGACCGGCAACAGCGGTGGAGGGTACTACTCTGCACCTACAGATCGCATCAGGGAGACGAACCATAACATCATGGAGATGCAAAATAACGCACACATGGACGACCTCAGTGATCAGGTACTTGGGAATCACATACGCGGAGTAATCGGTAGTCGAGATCTAGAACCCAGGCGTGTCGTACAATACAGGCAATTACGTCGTATGTACGTAGCCCTTGCAGCTCGTTTGGGGAGCGTTCTTTCTGCTACAAGGAGGGTGGTGTTGAGTAGATCGCAGATCACAGCGAGCCATAGTCCTCCGCTGTTCACGATATGGGTATTCGTCTTCGATAAGTCATTGAACTGCCTGTACGTGCAACGTTCAATAGTTGAGAAGTTACTGAACCCTATCGGAAGGAGTTTGACGTTTTACGGACAAGCTGGGCCGGAAATCACGCATCCAGCAGCCCAGTCGGCGCAGACTCAGTTCGGCGGTGTATACATCGTGCGACATTTTAACTCCAGGTACGTACATACCTATACCTATATACCTGGTACAGCAGTACTGCTGCGTTATACTTCGTACTGCTGTATACCTGGCACGAGGATAGAGAAACGAGCACTCTCTCGAACATCACTTGCCTGCGCGCATAACATGGACGAGTTAACTTCTGCGAAGTCTGCAGAAACCAAAGGCTTGGAAGCCAATCACCGGGCCATCGCACCCAGAGACCGCCCCGACCCCGTCCCGGCGGCTCCACCCGCGCTCGTCACAAGACGTGCGCACTACGAGCGGAAGACTCGGACCCGCGAATGATGGGATCCGTGCAGCTACCGCCGTGTTGACAGCACAGCTGCCCCTGAGCTCGAGGGACAGCCCCGTCGTAAAGACGGACGACAGGCGGCGCCCTGTTTCAGCAAGGCGTTAATGGGCCGAATTTTGATGGACCTGACCGAGGCGAAGCCCAGGCGCAACAGCATGCAGCAGATCAGCCCTTCGTGCATGGGAAACACTTGGACACCGCCCATTCTTTGACGATGCTTGTCGGGTTGAAAACCTTACCCCTTCGCTTGCAGAGTTCCAACCGTAAGCCGTACCGGTATGCGTAGTCGTGACTCGTATTCTTTCTAGTCATTGCAGGGGGACGAGTGACAAGTGACAAATCGAAACGACTTAGACTACAGCAGCAGCAGCAGTTCAACAGGCTGACCTCCACCTTCGCTGGCGTGGGGGGACGGGGTTCGAATCTCTATGGGCCCAAAACTAAAACTGTAACGGAAAAAAAATGTTTACTGCTGTGTCATTTTCTCATGTCGCTGAAAGCGCGAGATCGTGAGTTAACTAAGTTCTACGAGCACTGGTGCGAAGTGGGAATGCTGCACAGATGCTCCGAGTATACTCGATACTCCGAGTATACTCGGAGTATCGAGTATTTTTCGTACTCCGAGTACTGAGAGTATTAGAGTACTGGTGGCCTAAATACTCGGAGTACTTGGGAGTATGAGCAGTACTGAAGGCCCAAATACTCCAAGTACTGGGAGTATGAGAAGTACTTATACTCGAGTACAAGCAGTACTCGGAGTAAAAACATCTAAATTACTCGGAGTACTCCGAGTATCGAGAGTATTGGACACCGAAATACTGCGAGTACACAAAGTACCTGAAGTATTTTTTTCTCGAGAGTACTCTAATTATACTCCGAGGTAATGGGAGCATCTGTGAATTTTGAAATGCTATAAACGCCAGTCACATGCTCCCAGAACCTGGGAGGATTCACGGCCGAGTCTTTAAAATGATGCAACGATGCTCCTAACGTACTTCACACTCCGAGTATACTCCGAGTATCGAGTACATTTCGTACTCCGAGTAATTAAGAGTATTAGAGTACTAGCGACCTGAATACTCGGAGTACTTGGAGTATGAGCAGTACTGAAGCCCCAATTACTCGGAGTACAAGGAGTACCCGCAGTATCGGACCCCGAAATACTCCGAGTACAAGCAGTATCGAGAGTGTTCATACACGAAATACTCGAGTACAAGCAGTATCCCGGAGTATCAAACCCTAAAATACTCCGAGTACACGAAGTACCTGAAGTAATTTATCTCCAATACTCGGGACTTTCCTCCAAGGTACTCGGAGCATCTGTGGAATGCTGCACCTACGAATTAGCGATCAAAATGAAAGCGAAAAGGTTGATACCTGTGACCACGGCTTGAACAGAAGGTCATTGAGTGTAAACCTTCGATCTGTCCGACCAGATACCTGAACCAAAATTGTCCTCTCGGTTCATTTAATAAGAGCGAACCCGAGTTTCTGATTTCGACGGGGCCAAAAAAGAAGCGGCCCCGGAAATGTGGCTGAGGCCCTTTTTTACTTGATTAGGCTGTTGTTTATTTCCGCGGTGCAACCTCCTCAAAGCAAGCATTGGGTCGTGCTACGGATAGTTCTTGAGACTTGCTGTTAGCACAGCAATCACCCCGACAACAAATAGCAGTTAGCACAAGCGCTGAACAACACCAAGGGGGTCTAACTTTACGCCATTGAACAAGAACGCTACCAATAGGAGGAGTGACCGCTGCTGCTGCCGTTACAGCTGTGCAACTACTTTCGCTACTGCTGCTGGCTCCTTTTGCTGCTGAGGTGCTGCTGCTGTTGTTGTGTTTGATTGGGACCTGTTTCGAGCTGGCTGAAGCCGATTTCCTACGACGTCCACCAAACCAACGCAGATTACAAACGAATACAGGCAACACGCGGCAGTACAGCACCGGCGCTGAACGTCACGAAGAGGTCCCAACTGTACGCCGTTGCACAGGAAGGCTAGGGGTGACCGCTGCTGCTGCTGCTGCTGCTTCTGTGTTGTTTTTTTGGGAGAAAATTCGAGCTGACTCTATGTATATCATGGATTATTTGAAGGCTGTCTTGTGACCACGTATTACATTTTGGCGACGAGATATCAACAACCGCTGTCCACCATCCACCAACGCACACAAGTTGGCGATAGTTACAAACATCCTACGTGCAAGTTCCTAGCGACAGCTTATACTATCTTATTTCGACATGCTCGCAAGCGTGCCTCTGTGGGTCTTCTGCGAAATATGTGGTACCTGGCCTATACTTGCGTGTCGACGGCACCGTACTTTGTCCAGCCACATATAATACGTACAGGAAACCAACCTCCTTTCGCTTCCACTTTCATACGCATTCTTGCAGTCTAAAGTTTGGGACTGCAACTCGCGGCCGATTCGTCCGATTCAATCGTAACATTCAATCGTTGCTGGAATCGCAAAATGGAGGCGATAGTTTTGCCGTGTCTTCATAACGTCTTTCGCCGGCTAAATTGTCCCCCTCACCAGCCGGGATGGGGGGGGGGACGATTGGGGCTCGCTTCAGTTGTTGGGTTTCACTCCAAATTCAAAGTGTAGTCGAAAAAAATGATTGCTCGGCTTGGCCGAAGTCAATTTAAATTCAGCCGAACTACCGCTCCGATTCACGGCCCTACCATATTACTAACAGTATTATTAGTATTGTCGGCCTGGGAAGTAAAATTGACGATATGGCGATGAAAATAAAAAAAAGTACGTGCCTGGTACTGCTATGTAATAGTCTTCCAGTACAGCAGTATTCGTCGTCGATTGCGCGCTGGAGACTCGTGTGCGGATGTACTTTCTCATCAGAGTACGATATCAAGGAGCACGCTCAACTCAAGACAGCAATAAATGTTCCATGCTAAGCGTTTCACACCGTCCCGTCGTTGTTGAAGGTACAGCGGTAAACGTCCGCTGCGATCTCGACCACGCTTCTGCTCGATACCCAACTTTCCATGCTGCGTATTACCATTACCGGTACATCGGTGGCGCGTGTTGGACATTGGCCAGCTGTGGAACGCGTGCTGGCGAGTTCGGAAGGGAGGGAGCGTGGAGCGTGGCCCTGTTTATGCGTTGAACATGCCTGTCCATTCAAAAACGCGCTTTTATATCCGCGCAGTTTATTACCCAAGTTTCGGCAAAAGGTGTGCGAAAGAGCAGTACATCTCCGCACTGTGCCGTGTGCCCATCCAATACCGACCATTGCCCGCATCTACTCCTTGTTCGTGGTGTTTTTTTGTCCCGTTCGGTCACTTCGCTTTTGTTCCGCAGGTGTCTCGACTCAAGCACCTGACGATCGACATTGGGCAGGAGGTGCGTACACAACACATTGGATGGTTTGGTGGAACAACATTATGTTGGTCTGACCCCTTTAGAACCCGCGCCCCCGTGCTCAGTTCTTCCCCGCTATAACTCCACGGGTCGAGTAATCGAAGTGGAACTGGGTTCGTTTTTTACTGAATTGTTCTGTTCCTAGGTACAGCACATTTTTTGCCGAGAGCGTCAGGTTGGCGTTCCGTTTCCTGCTTGTTGGGCTACAGTATTGCAGAAACCGGACATTGTCGAACGGCAACTATTCCGCAAGCTGACGCATCACGATGTCACGACGAACTCGTCTATTTTTTCGGCGTCTCCATGGGCGATAACTTGCCGACCTACTGTAGTAGCGTCCGAACCAATGCGTATTTTTTCCACTCAGTACCGGCATTATCCGCGTTTTATCTCGATACGTATGGGAGCGATGAACGACGCTATGTTTTTCAATCCGGCACACCGTGCATGTTTCCTATTCGAGAAAGTGGGTACGACATGTTCCACAATGAAAAGAACCAACCACTGTGTGACATGCAGGAGTATCGTCAAGTTGGACCGGACCAGAGCGTAGCCACCCTTGGCCTCCCCATCGCTTATTGCGGTTGTAAAAACATGAAGGCGTTCAATTTTTTTCTGTGATAATGGTGACACCCCAACGCCAACGCCCACATGTAACATACCGGTGCGCACTTCCTTCGTCCTCGCTGCAGGTCCGAGATCAGAACGACTTAATAAGTGGCATGGAGGGCCAGATGTTCGATGCTCGAGGTCTTCTCGGAGGCACTCTTCGGCGTATCAACACGATGATGGCGCAGGGCGGTAGCCGCCACATGTGCTATCTTGTAGCCTTCATCGTGTTCACGTTTGTTGCCATATGGTACATTTTAAAACAGAGCAGGAGTGGTCGGTAGCACGATGTGGCCCAGCCGGTTGCCTCGACAATGGGGTTTACATTCCTTCAAGTATATTAGAAGGGACCCCAATGTTTTCTATAAAGTACACCTTGTCGGCGTGAGGGGCTTCCTTTGTTTTGGTTGCACCTGGCGAGCTCGTACGGTGTGACCGGCCTGTATGCCCCACTATATACCCGGACGTGCGGTTTTGTCGACATGGCCTGGCTTGCACCGTTGGAAGTTGTGCCGTTGGAAGTTCTTGAAGTCAACTATATTGCTTCTACACTGTTTGGTGTGTTTTGGCGTTCAGCTTGACTTGCCAACGCATCTTCTGTCGGGAAGGTGGTCCTCCGCCGGCCTAGGTTTAGGAAACCCGAATATTCCTGACGCCATGTTCCCAGCATTTGGGAGCGTATTCTGATATATCCTGCTGCCAGGTATCCGGTCTGGGTTTGGCAACCGCCCCATGTTCTGCGTGCCAGTTGCTCCGCAGAATAGCAAATTGTTGAGCATACACGCACCTTTTGTGTTGGTTGCTCTTTGGTGTTGGTTGCTTTTTGGTGTTGGAAATGGTACCGGGGGCTATTTGTTTTTTGGTGGGGTGGCTGGAATTGCTGCAGCGCATGGTGTTGTGTCTAATTACCTTTTACGGCATGGGCCTGATCATAAGAAGTGTCGTTTTGCAAATTATTGTTTTCGCCAGTCAATTACCTGGTACAATAGTACGTGTCCACTGCGGTGAGCGGGAGGGAGTGTGCCCACCAGATCAACGCCCCGACGATGAGTCAAGAAGGAAAACATAAAGACAACGAAACTGCCCACAGCGGTGGAGCCTTGCGTTGCATACTACACAAGCATCCGGCATGCCGATGCAAAAGAGCCGTACTACTGCTGTAGCGAGAAACGGATTTGTGGCACGCAGTTAAGGTACGTACGAGGAGATTGCGTTTTTGAGCTAGAAAAATGTACCACTGACTGAGGAGCTACCCAATATTTGTGACCCGAATAATCGTTTTTCAATGTCGCCCCGATGGTCTAGTGGTAACCTCGAACGCTTCTAAGAGTTGATGTCGGGAGTTCGAATCTCACGTGGGTCCGACTTTTGAGTTTGTTTGCAAAAATAAATAAAAAAACGGAATCAGCTGCTGAGAGCGCCTATTA
Organism: Saccharina japonica; assembly: GCA_008828725.1. Taxonomy (NCBI): domain Eukaryota; class Phaeophyceae; order Laminariales; family Laminariaceae; genus Saccharina; species Saccharina japonica. The sequence goes on from MEHQ01003547.1 coordinate 251,161, forward strand.
ATAGTAGCGTGGGTAAGCACAATTCGATACGAGTCGACGATGGAAGAAAAAGCTGAAGTCTTCTCGCGATAAAAATGCAAGGCAAAAACCGTAGTGGGGGAGGAGGGAGAGGAGCCTACTTTGTGACCCCGGATCTGAGTTACGACTACAGTAGGGAGGAGAGAGAAACGAAGGGCGAAGATTTTAAATGGGATGGAAAAAAAAAAGTGTGTTGTTGGATTGTGTGTCAGGCTTAGCCTTTTTTTTGTTCTCAAAGGTCGGTTGTTGGTTGAGGTGAAGAAGTCCCCAAGCGCGAGGCCTCAGGAACTCAAATGTAGGTGCTAAGCCTACCGTAGCCTCACGAATCAAGAACCAGAGGGCGCATTTATGGTGGTACTGCAGCTTTTTATGTCGAGAAAAAAATCGTGATCTGGAGAAACAACATTGGACGGCGTTATTGCAATGTAAATATGGTGCATGTGGCGAGGTTAGCCCTCTCCTGCATCCACCCGCCACTGGAAGCGTTGCATTGGGTGTAACAAGGCGACCAACTTACCAGATCGATACTTTTATTCTGCTATTGATAGAGACACTGGTGAAAAACGATCACGCGGTGAGAGAGGTGCTATTGGCGTGGAGCTGCTCGTGGACAGGCCAAAAGGTTACTGGTAACAATTGGCGTCGGCGGCAGGGATCGTACCTGGCGGTGAAATCACGATGAGTTTCGAAATCGACTCCGACAGTACGGAGCCGAGCACGGAGCCGTGTCGTCGTTTATGAAGCTGCCTGCCTGGTTGGTCTGCACGCCCGCAACCACCCCTTCCCTGTGCACTTTGGTGCGAGCGTCCTCCCTTTTGACTGTCATAGCCCCAGGTTATCTCTAGATTGGACACCCCTTGCCCTGAGCCTGTGGCAACTTGATTATCCACACTCGCCGGCACGTGCTTTGAACGGAACGCCAGCTATCGCGAATATATCGCTTTTCTGGGCCGACAAGATAGATGCAGACCAGAGCTCTTTGCTTTCGACCAGCGGGGATAGCATTGCCAGATCTTGCGTATATTCATGTGCCCCTTTCCTCGACCTTTGGCCCAACACAAGAGTAGTATGCCATTTAGTTAGGCAGCTTCGTTCGTTTAATAATGTTCGTGGTGATCTCCGTTGATTAGGGCTGTGAATCGCAGTCGATTCATTCAATCGACATCGGAACCTTCAAATGGAGACGATTTGTTTTGCCGACGTCTTCATAACCTCTCGCACCGACTACATATTATATGTATTGGCCCCCTCACCAGCCGGGGGGGGGATGAGTGGGCTTGTTTCGCTCGTTCGATTTCATTCGAAATTCAAACGAGCCGATGTGTCGAATTATACCGATTACTGTGCAGTAGTGTACTCGACTTCGCCGAAATCGCTTAAAATTATATCGAGCTTCTCTTCGGTTCACAGCCCTAATCAACGGTAGACCGTTGATGGTTTTCATTTGATGTACGGTAAACGTTTCATGTTATTGATCTTTTTTTTTCATTTAATGTGAACGTTTCATGTTATTATTATTGATGTTTTTTTATTTCATGTGAAGGTTTGATGCGTTTGGTGTTATTTATTGCGCATACAAACAGTACTGCTGTAGTCAAACAGCAGTATATAAGCCAAACAGCAGTATAGCAGTCAAACAACAGTATGACGCGTGCTAGGGAACGGGTGCACCTATTTTTGTTTATTCTCAGGTCATAATACTCACACAAGGAGCTGTCTATATCTCACCCAGGACCCGGTTTTGATAAAAACTGTATGCGCAACCCGACGAACTATCCCATGGGCGAGGTATATAGTCTGACCAAACCGCACACGGGAATTTAAATATATTGGGTACTGCACAACAATTCCTCTCAGTTGAGGGGTGTGTTAGTCACACTCATACATGTTTGGGCCCAGAAGTACCCCTCTACCGCAGGGTGGCTCATCAGTGTATTGTGGCCGAAAGAGCCCAACTCTATCTGACGACCAGCGCTTTGCAGCCCTTTGATTGTCGTCTCGAATCCGAAATTGTGCGAACCCTCGGTCGCAGTGCCCGTGATGGGGAACTCGTGATTGGGGATGCATGCAAGAACGTCGTTCGGGCCACTACATGTTATACCGGGTATATCAAGTTCGACAAAACGATCGCTTTTGAATAACACCTTCTGAACAGGGCGTTGCGTTTCCTGCCGAGGTCAACCCTTTTGATGTTGGGCGGGATATCGGCTTCTGGGCCGTTGGTCCCGCGGCCTACAACGCCATCACTTGGCCACAACAACAAATGCTGGGGAGATCTCGGTGTACACATGCCATTGGGTGTAGAAGCCACGGGGACCGGCCAAGACCCATGCTTCTCGCCTTTAAACGTCATATTCCACACCAATGCGTAGTTAGGTGGGGTACATGCAACCCTTCTGACGTTTTTGTCAAGGCAAGGTCCGATATTTGATCCTGCTCCCCCCCCCTTTGTATTTCGGTTTCGCTGTACCGTGGCCGCGTCATTACTACAGTACAGTAGGGCATACTGTGTCAAAAACCGGCGCTACTCTGAAGCAGCGCCTCGCTGCAGCCCTCATTTTGAACTCGACTTCTACGTGTGTGTGCCTACTCTTTGTACGTAGTCCTTTCTAAGAAAACTTGCGGCCTTTGGATCATCGTGAACTTCATAAATATGTTTTCTACTGCTGATGTTCATCTCGGGTTGCTGCCCCTTGCGTGAATGATGCACTGGAGTCTTTAGTTAAGGAGTGCACTCTCCCTTTCCAGTATTGTGCCCCCCGCTTATCAACCGTCGATCAGGACACCATCCCCGTCATGGTGTGGTGCAACCCTACCTGCCCAACTTCAATGTGATGTTCGAATAGCTCACCATGCACGAAAGCAGCAGGGCTGCGACATAGTTTGTCCACGAATAAGGTCGCTAAAAGCCTGGAGCAGCCTGCGACTTATCTTGACGCATTGAGCGCTGATGCTTCGACCGACGTGTCAAAATATCTGCGCTGTTCGAGCGTCTGCGTGATAACAACCTCGCACGAACGATCTCTAAAATACCTGGTGGAGTGCTACAGAGGATATTCGTCCCTCAGGAAGAGGATGTTTTGTATCCTTGCCCCTTTTGTCCCGAGGACGTCGGGACAAATGACACATGACTAATACGTATGTGTATGGGATGCAAGCGCTACGAGGGACATCCTGAATATCAGTAGTCGGCCTCTAGGTCCATACTGTGCCCCCACCTTAACACTGGCGTCGTCAGCAAGATTCCTCTGCCCCCCCCTAACGGTTTCCACCTTCCATAAGCCGGAGTCATCCGCATTTCGCTGTCGCGCGATCAGCTCATCGTGGCCGTCCGGGTTCTTAAGCAGCGATGCCCCAGCCCTTTTGGTGGTCGAGTATTTTGTCGACCACGGCCTTCAGTCTAAACCATGGCCTGGCGCGGTGGAGTTACAGCCCGGCGAACAAGCTCTGTATCGCCTTCTAACTACTGCTCCGCGTGCACATCGAAATGGCTCCTGTGTGGCAGCCCCACTCCATATTTATGTGCCACCGGCAAGCACCCCTCTAATGTCCTAGGCCCCGTCACGGCTTTCTCGGCTGGCGCGTCCCTTCCTCTACCGCCGCCGCATGTGCCGCACGGCCCCGAACCCCTCGCCTATTAAAATACCTCGTACAAGATAGCAACTCGTCGCCCTCGAGAGGGCCCTGATGCTCCACCTTCAACACCTGTCGATCGTGCACCCGCGCCTGCCTTGTCTAAGCGTTTTGGCGACGAACAACGCAGAACATTCCTGCGAGTGTGGGGCAGCCTGCCAGCTCGTCCGCGCGACATGGTCTCTGATTTACATGGCTCCGGGTGATCACCGCGGCCGCCAGAATGTTTTTTTTTGGAAGGGCAGCGGCGATGGAAGTGACCGGCTTCCTGTTCTAGTTACCGCTGCCTGCAACGGAATGCATCCGCAACAGTCGAAGCTATTTATCTTCACCCGTCGAATGCATCTATCCCATTGTTAATTTTGCCAGCCGACAATATCTCGCACATGTTATATTCCTACTTGAATCGAATATATTTTAACATCGCAGTGTAGTCCCTCTTCTATCCCTCTGAATCAACAGACATGAGTATCTCACTCTTCCTTCTTGGAGGCTCCTACAGTACTTGCACCTTCTTATTTTGGTAAAATCTCGTTTACCCTTCTCCTCGTCAACGTTCCACCCCCACGTCATTGGCAGCAGTGCTCCGGTTTCTTCCCTTTTTCCCCTAGCAGTCTGGCGGTCCCTCAGGGCCAGTTTTTACCGGTGCACTCGGCGTGAGATCGCGACCTGGGTGGTCACAGAGATTCCTTGGAAAATACATTATTTGCAGACGCCTTTCCGCGCCAAGGACGACCCGTCCGTCTCCCCGACGATTCTATCCACTCTTGTGGCCCCCGTCCTCCCCGGGTCCCCTACACTGGGTACGACTAGCTTTGGTGGGCTAGTGCCCTCAAGAGAAAACGCGTCATTTTGGGTGGGTTTCCGCTCTCCTCCGATTTCTGCGATGTCGACCAACACGCTTCATGTGGAGAATTTTCCGCCCGCGCTACCCACACGTTTACAAGTCTTCATTCACACTACAGTAGGCTCGAACCGGAGTTCCACTGCTGACACATATGCCGCCACCACCGATACCGCCGCTTGCGCGTTCGCCGTGCCCCTTGCAATGTCGGTTTTGGTCCAAACCCTGTTTTTCCCGAGCTCGCTTCTCTTCTTCCCCCCGCCTTAGATAAAGCCACACTTGAGATAACGTCTGCCCCCCCTTCCCATGGCGACTCCGCCGGCGCCGGTTTGGACAATCCACGTCCCGCGCTTGCTCCGCCACTCATTCTACCCCTGGCACCGTTTCCGAATTCAGCTCGTCGGCAATCTCCACCTTGAACAGTCAATGTTCTAGATACAGCCGCGTTTCGACTAATCTCTCCTGCCCCCCCCAGCTCTGATCGCCGCCATTTTAGACACAGCCTCATTGAGATGCCCCCCCTTTGCTTCAGTGCCCCCTCTCTTCCGGCTCACACGGACACCAACGGATCGATATTTCTCTGGCGGTACATGTCTTGTGTTTCATACCGCCTGGCGTATCGTCAGACCAGGGCTAGCAGCGCTGTAATTTCGGTTGCACCCACGGCTCCGCCTCCTGCTTTTGCCTTCGCGGGTACGTTTCCCTCCCCTCCTTCCGTCAACCCTTTTGTCGACGTGCACGCGCCACTCGCAAGCCTCCGCTTGGTATCCAACAAGCCGATATGGATAACGGAATCGACTAATCTCACTCTGGACTACGCTACCGCTCGCCCAATTAATTGTGCCACTACCGCGCGCCCTCCATGTCCACGGAACTTTCTCGCCTGTTGGTGATAGGCCCACCTCCCTCGTCAATCACCTGCCCCTCACCGATCCCATACCGACCTTGTCGATTCGGTCCGGCTCCACCACAACTGAGCCTGCTCATAATCGCCGTTGCGGAGTGTACGCCCACCGGATGCGTCCGCGGACATTGCTCTGTCCGCCTTCCCCGACGTACCCCAAACCCCCAAAGATGAAAAGTGAATGCTAACAATCTGTCGAGCGCTGTAACTCTCGCTCGCTAACCGGGCGCGCAAAAAACCTCGCCGAAGTGGCGTTTGACAGCGATACAATCGATGCCTTCTCCTCGTCAGTCTCTCCATTCTCTCCTCTCCACGACCCCCCCCCCCCCCCTCCCGCGCGCCCCCACCTTTCGTCACGGACGATTCCCACACCGTCGAAAGTTCCAGCTTTAACCAACAATGACGACAACCCCTCCAAAGACGACGACGGGGGGTCCTTCTCTTGGTCCGGAAGCTTGCGCCTCCCATCACGGCTCGCCTTGATCATCCAGGCGGGCGCGTTGCTCACCTTTGGCACGATAAAGCCGCCAAATTTTTGGTACGTAGGTAATCGGGGTCGACTGATCGATTGGGCTCTGCGTCGGTCGGTTGATTGATTGTGTACTTGGTTATGTCGTCGTACTGCATACGACAGCTGCGGTTTTATATTTTTCTCTGTACTTACCAGGCAATGCTTCCATCCTGAGTGCTCTCGTTGTATGTGCACGATGATCCCATTTTTACTCGTTAAATATATCAAACACGAGACGAGGGGAGGAGGAGAACGGGAAGCACGGGGGGGGGCGGGAGGGGGGACGAGGAGACTGTAACAAGCTGTGTATGCCTCTTGTGGTCGTCTTGTTTATGAAAAGCCTACGTACCAGGTACTTAGTAGTACTGGTGCGCAGCTCTACGACGCTACTCACTCACTCGTTCAAAAGGTGCAACACACAACAGCACTGCTGTGCTGTACGTACGCAAAACAACAGTAAGTACAGCAATAGGTAGTAGTCTACAACATGCAAATGACAACACAACCGAGAAGAGCGAATAGACTGAAACACGCCGGCCTCGTATACTACTCGCACTGCTGCTACTGTATCATAACATCATGAATGCGACCTATACTACTGGTACTGCTGCTGCAGCAAGCAGTCGGTAGCAGTGATAAATGAAAACGAAAATCAGGCGAAAAGTGAGACAGACAAAAGCTTGAATTTTAAAAAGCTTCTTGAAAATTGAAAATTGAAAATTAAAATCGAAAATTAAATAAGAAAACGATCAGAAAAAGGGCAGGGGGCAAAATTGCAAAGTCCCCCCGATATAGAAATCCACGTAAGGTCAATGGAAACCGTTTGAGCCTCGCACACCCAACGTGCGTCGCCCGTGCGCGCAGCGAACGGGCATCCGGAAGGAGTCATAGACACGGCAGATAGAGGTAAGACTATCGGGGTTTAAGGTGCTGGCGAGGAATGTCAAAATGCAATTCCCCAGGGATCTGGAAATTTTACTGGAGGCCAGAAGTGTACCCTTTCACACGAGTAGCAGACCGCATTCATCGCGCTGGTGATCCCTGTCGGCGTTGGCACTTTCTCGACACAACCAACAGCTGTGTGGACAGCAGATTAGCCAGAGAGGGGGCTGTTGTACCGAGGTTGTGTTCGTGCGGGCATAGACAGGTGCGCGTTGGCCCATGCCTTCAGAAATCCACCCCTTCCTTGTTTCGGGTGTGTGTTGTGCCTCTCAGAGGGGTGTCATCTCGCGCACCACACGCCCCCCGATGTTTCTCCACGCGATGACCAGCGCCGGATCATCAGCGTGGGTTTTGTCGTGTACCGCTCACCAGTAGTGATCCTCATGAGTGACAGGGGGAACCTCTTTGTTCGGTCCGACCACGCAGGTGCCCTTCTTAAGCTTCTTCCAGAGGTAAACGCTCCCTCCGAAGCTCAGAATCGCCCCTCGGCGAGAGGGAAAAACTGGAGGATCGGCGGCGTTTCTTACCTGCAATCCGATACCCTTGGTACCTGCTTCCTACCTGCTAGTTCCTCTTTGAGCAATTTTGGCAAGCAAGGCGTGATCCGCGTCTTCTCGGCGTCGCCATGGACGGTGGTGAGTTCAAACCCGTCAGGGCATTCAGTACTACAGCAGTATTCCAGCTTTGCCTTTTTCCTCACCCCAACGCCGCAGACGCACGGCTTTCGTCGTTTGTACATACGGCAAGTACGAGGTACCAGGTACCTTTGGTATACGAGTAGCTCACAGCAGTGAGAAATACCGTACTCGTAGAGAAATCCGGTTACTTGTACTGGTCTACTTATCTCTCCGCCACGAAACGTAGGAAAGAGGTAGAGAAGTCGGTACCGCTGTGGTCCACGGATTGCTCAATCTATGGTACTGCTATGCTAAGTACTGCTTGTAGTGAGTGAGAGTCGGATATATTACGGTATTTGTCGTACGAAAAGTAGAACGAAGTTCACACAGCAGATCCAATGTTTAGGATTTCGGATTACCATATATATCCGCTTCGCCCTTCGCCCAAGGCTACTTACTACTGCTGTAAATGCATTTGAGAGATTACGTACGTACGTAGGGATTGAAGGTGTCTGTCTGCGTTAATTTAGCTGAACGCCACCGATCTTATGATACCAGGTACAGCAGTATAACACTGGGGACACCATGATATGAGGTGCAAGGTCGTCCTCACTTGCAAGCTCTCTTGCCTGTATTAGTTATCTGTGTAGTCTATTCTAGACTATTACGAGAGGTACAGGCAGTATGACAGCAGTTGGTGGGACTTCACTACTTCACGGCTACTCGCAGTTATTATACGGGCGAAAGCCAAATGTAGGTACACCTATGCCTTTTGAGCCATTTATAGGTACACTACATATTGCACTCGGGAAAAGTCTTCCTGGCCGCCCCTCTGATTGGCCAGCCCCCGATCGTACCTACCGTAGTGTTGTCTGAAAGGTCCCAGGTACACCTCTATGTGTCTACTCCAATGGTCTACAAGTACTCACGTTGGGCTTCGCCTATTTCTGGCTTCAATTGCATGTACCTATAAATGGCTCAACTGCGCACCGTTTCTGGCAAAAGTGACATACGGCCACGGGGCCGTTGGGACCAGGTGACCCGAGCTGTCAACAATAGAACACAATCATTTTGCGAAATCACGGTTTGAAGGAGAACTACTGTAGGTACTCGTACGAGTATTGCTGCAGAGTACCGCACACTGCACACTCAGTCACAGCCCAGTGAGAACCTGGGCTGCTGTCCAGGAGAAGTTTTCTTACTTGGGGGGAAAGAGAGGCCTTTTGTAGGGTACAGCAGTTTAAGCCAAAAATAGGTGAAGCCCAACTTGAGTAGACACAAGAGATGCATACCTGGAACCTTTCAGCCAACAACAGGTACAATCGGGCGCTGACCAATCAGAGCGAGCGCCAGGAATCCTTTTCCCGAGTGCAATTTATTTCTAGTGTATCGGACGTATTGTAAAAAATGGCTCAAAAGGCATTTCCTGGTATTACACGTACTGCTAACTACTGCTGTAGGTGTACTCTTACGTACCTATTTTTTGGTCTTGCCCTACGAGCCGTATATGTATATTTGAAGTCGGGTGACAAAGTTAGCCAAGTATAAATGGCTGACTTAAACTTATGATATCATTGGCTGAGTTTAATCGAAACAATGACACAATTCGAGCAACAAACGCGCCAGTCAGATGTCATACAAGAAACATACATACGAGTACCAGTACCTGGTTTTACTTGTACAGCAGTAGTATATATATATACGATATCTCCACAAATTTCCGCACGCAACTATACACCAGGTGCATACGTACGTACTCCTACTAATAGTAACTGCTGTATGCATAGCACCTACGCAAGTTCATAGCACCTACGTACGTACAGTAACTACTGCTGTAATACACTTCCAGGTATGTACGTACGAGTATATGATACTAGTCGGCAAATTAGCGCACGCAATTATATACTGCTGTAACTGCGATCTAACTGCTGTATTACCTAGCCAACTACTACAGCAGTAACTACACAGCCAGCCAACCTACAGCCCTAAGTAAATATCGGTGTTATAAGTGCACACTGGTACGTACGTACCAGGTACGTCACCGGCATGCATATGCAGCAGTTCGTACAGCAGCAGCAGTGTTCAGTCTTGAGTTTTTAATGCGTAATTTTGAAAGTGTACGGCAGTTCGTATGATATTATCTCATACCTGGTATATACTTCGTACCTGGTACATGAATAGCAATCTACTACTATTAATATCAGGCTACGAGTATGCAGTACCTCGTATATAGTATATAGGTGTATACATGTTACGGCATGTCCTACATACAGCCTACCAGGTATAATGTAACACCTATCACAGTAAGATAGCACACCCCTTCGGACGATATTCCAACCTGACTTTCTTGATGTCGGGGAGGGTACGAATGCCGAGCAACGTATATGTATGGACATATCTCAATATCTCGACGAGATCTTCCCAACGCGGCCGTTTTCGTTGTACGAACGTGTAGTATGTATAACATGCGCCTCCCTAGTTTCGGAGAAACTCGTCTATTAATTCGAGGTTCGCTCCCTATTAATAGGGGTCGTGCTACGAACGTATCTTGCGTGTTTTTTTTCTGATGCCGTCCGATCAAATACCAGAATGCCATCGTGTACATGTATTACAAGTAGATAGATTGTACCCGAAGTTGTATTTGAGCACTTGCGCCGAAGTGGGGCTTCGTTGCGAGCTGATCTACATTATTTGCAACTACGGTAAGTACGTACCGCCAGGACTTGTGTAGTATTACTTACTCGTATTTGTTAGTACCTGATGCCATTCATAAGGCCTACCAGGTACCTGGTATTATAAAGCTGCAGTGACGGCGAGTAAATTGTTTGCACATCCTCGACCCTTGGCCGCGCAGTCTCCAAGTTACCTCCTGGAGCGCGCAAGAAACAGAAGAAGCGTGGAAAGAAGAAGGCCGGCAATGCGCAGGGAAACGCTACGAAAGGTGCGGCCACGCATAACAGATGATGATATGGTTGACGTTGCCGGTTTCTGTGAAGCGATGCTGTTTAGCCCGTTTTCCGCCTGCCTGTCTATGCCTGTCGCCAAAGTCGTCCATACGTCTATACCATAAAGCGATGTGGGCAGTTGTTGGCGTTATTGCCACGTGAAGTCATCGCCTTATTATATGTGCGCGGTCACAAGCCAGGGTCCAATATCTCTGGAGTGGAAGAATGCCCCGGCAAAATCGCCAGTACACCCCCGTGTTTTTTTTTTGTTCGCTCAAGACACCTCTATCTGCATCGAAAGTGACATCCGCGACGAGCTCAATAAGTCCGCTGGTTTCTTGCAAATTGCATTTCACACTTTGGGATCGACATTTCGTGCGTCGCCCCGTCCCAGGATCTCCAGCTGCCCCAAGCGCTAGCTATGGTAAGAGCGGAGGCAGGCGCGAACCTTCGTATTGTGAGACCGATAGCTCCATTTCGTCGGATATGGGGGGCGGGGGTGGAGGGCGAGGGAGCAGCAGATCAAGCTTTGGATCCAGCTTGAGCGGGAGCCCGGGGGGCAGTGAGGGCAGCTTTCGTGGCAAGGACCCCATGCAGTATTCGGACGACGAAGACGAGGGGAAGGAAGGCTACAAGGTTGGGGGCTACCACACCGTCAATGTGAGCCGGTGTACTGCGAGCTGCGAAGCGCCTTGTTTGTTTTCCGTTGTTGCTGGAGCCACCTGCACGAAAGCGGCCGTTTCGGAATGCTTCAAGACGAACGATCAGTATGGTACGGCATAGTATGGAATGGGATGGTACGGTATGGAATGGTAAGGTGTGGTGTATATGGTCACATGGACGGCTGGCGTTTCGGTTTCCGTGGCACCCTCTTACTTCTCTGGTGCACCCACATCACGTGCATGTAGTGCGTTGTCCGCCATTGCTCACGATTTTTCACGTTTGTTGGTTGATCTCTCTCTGTTTTTCTGTGTTCACCCAGCTCGGGGACGTTTTCGCAGACAGGTATATCGTGGTGAAGAAGCTTGGTTGGGGTCACTTTAGCACCGTGTGGATGGCACGGGACGACCGACGCACTTCGTCCACCGCACCCAAGGTAACACACGTCACTCGCTCCCGTTCGCCTTTGGCTGGGGCAAAAAGTACCTTTAGCGATGTACCAGCGACTGCTTGCTTTCAAGACAGCGCTTGATCGCGCTCCTTCCATCTTATACGTAAGGGTTTGCAGCCTAAACTCTGTGGCCTGGTCATTCGGTCATTCGGGCATCCCGGGCTCGGGTATCCACTGTTGATTGCGACGATGTTGCCCCGCGACTGCTGTGCACCCTCCAGCGTGGCTATGGCTCTGCTAGCGCCAAGGCCGCATGCCAACAGTACAGCATGCAAGAGCGACTCGCGATCGCGTGTTTTTGGGTGGTCGGCCTCGTGACGCAGCTTCGTCCGATTTGTACGTTTTTTGCCTGCACGAACATGTTGACGTGCTTGGTGTTTCCGCTCTTGCGCACCGGAGGAGAACACACCGCGAGGAGAGTGATGAACAAAATTCCACAAGTTGTATTTCGTTGTTTTTTTTTTTGCAATATTTGCTTGTTTTCGTTGCATGCAGTACGTGGCGCTCAAGGTCCAGAAGTCTGCTGACCACTACACCGAGGCAGCGCGAGACGAGATCGATCTGCTGCAAACTGTTCGCGCAAACGCTCAAGCAACTCAAGCACTCAAGGAGCTTGCCGGCAAGGACCCATCGTGAGTTGGAATACTGCGGTATACCAAAGGGTACCGTATACTGCTGTCGTACTCGTATGGTGTGAATGTTTTTTTCCCGTCAGAGGGACGTTTTTTTTGTGTGTGGTATGCTCGCTCGCTCCATTATCACCCGTTGCCAGCTCGAAACCAGTGGCATCAACTGTTCGCGTCCTCAGCGGGTCAACGGGATTCCATCGGCTCTCTTTTGTACATGCGCTGACAATGGATGTGGTCGCTGGTTCCTTGCTCGCTTGGACACGCATTGGAAACGCGCAGGGGGGAGCCGGACCCTGACTGCCGCACGGTACAACTCATGGACTGCTTTGACCACGTCGGCCCGCACGGCCGTCACGTGTGCATGGTCTTCGAGATGCTCGGCTGCAATTTGCTCTCCGTGATCAAGCGGTACAACTACCACGGCATTCCTATCCGCATCGTCAAAAACATGGCCCGCCAGATGTGCCAGGGGCTAGACTTTCTGCATCGAGTTTGCAAGTGAGAGCCAAAACGACACATGTGCACTGTGCGAAAGGGTGATTTTGGTGTACAACCGTATCCGTAACCGTTCCGCTCTTTAGTTGATATTCAGTGCCAAGTCAGTGTGGAATGGGCGTGCATAACCTACCGTGCGTACTTCGGTGCTATTTAAAGGCGTGTTTTGTACTTTTTCCCCAAGTTCCCTTAACGTGGCGACCCGCAGTTCCGATAGTTATGGTGCCGCATGTGGCAGTGCCCCGACTATAAACTATGGAGCGAGTTGTTAATTTATGACGACCGCGTAAAATGGATTAGTCCCTTTTGAGATGGCTGATCCCGGAGATCTGAAGCCGGATTTCCGGGCCGTCTGACCGAAACCTCCGTGTTATTTTTTTTGTTTCTTGTTTTGTTTTTCACGATTACCTTTCACCAGCGCACACCTTTGGCAGCAGTAAGGCATGCCTTATTACTTACCAGGTATTACAATTAGCCACCAGCGCGGGTTGAGTTCCTAGCGAGAGCTACCCTTTAGTGTGACTGACATATCTTGCCCTAATTTTCGCAGCATCATCCACACGGACCTGAAGCCGGAGAATGTGCTGATGGACCTTCCTCCGCGGCCGCCGCCGGATTCGGAGCAGCCGCCCCCCTTGCGGAGCAGACTCCCCAAGGGGGGTTTCGCAGTCAGAGGCGTTGCTGCTTCAATCGACGAGCTCAGGGCAACGCTTGCGCTGGCGGATAAGCACGGGCTCAGTGCTGAGGAAAAGCGCAAGCTCAAGAAGAAGGTGCGTGGTTGGTTCAGGGAGTGGCAGGGCGTTTATATTCGGCTTTGTGGGCTGTGGTATCGCTCGGCGTTGATATTTTTTTACCGAGCGTGAAGCCCGCCCGATCCGTGCGCTCCAGATCCTTGAGTTTAATTACCCCGGGTGTGTGTGTCATGTCGTCGTGACGACGCGCTGTACAGTGCTTGTTGTCGCAGGGCTTGGCGGGATGGCGTGCAGGATTGGACTGAATTGTTTGTGTAAAGCGCAACTACTTGCTTACACCCTTTGCATGTCTCCTGTTTTTGATATCACAGCTCAAGAAGAAGAAACAGGCCGCCAAGCGGAAAGGCATCGCCGCGGAAGAAGCAGAGGCGGAAACAGAACCAGCCGCGCAGCCGGTGACTGCACAGGCAGTACCGAAACGCGACACTGGTGCTACGGAAGGCGACGCGGTGAAGAAGGGGATGAAGGCAGGCGCGCAGGATAGCCTCCCGGTGGCGTCGGTTGAGGTGGAGGTCTTGGAGGCTTCGGAGCTCGCTGAGACCGAGGTGCCCGACGTGGCTGATGGCACTTTGGACCCAGTCACCAGCTGCACTGAGTTAGACGACGCGATAGGAGTGCCAATGGGCGAGGATGGGCTTCCGGTGCCGCCTGCAGCCCCTACCAACGGTAACCTCAGGCCTGTGGTGGGCTCTCGCCACAAAAAGAGCGTTAGTTTCGGCGTCGGGGAAGCGGACATGGACTCTATTCTCGACGGTCTGTCCGCTGCCGACCGAGGTGTGGGGGCCAAGGTGGTGCCTCCTTTGCCACCTGTCGCTCTTGGCACTGGAGGAGGGGTGGGTGCCGACAAGAGCCACATGGTGCACACCAACGAGGCGTTCCTTCGCAGGAACTTCAGCTTGAGCGGCGACTCTGAGCAGGTATAAAACTCTTGATACGATTCGCGATTGTGTTTGTCGTTTTGTTTGACCAGTCTCATTAATGCACCTTTAGTTGCGATTTTTAGCATGCAGTACCCGCAGTATCGGACCCCCACTCACTGTATCCGCAGTATAGAATCTCTAATTACTTCGAGTACTCTCAGCTCGCAGTAGAGCAACCCCACAGGAATAGCGGCGTGTACCGTTTTACTCAAAGCGTCTTGTGCTGTGCCCTGCGACTATTATCCGTACAGAGTTCTGGGGCTAGCGGACCTGGCAGGGGGCGAAATGGGCGACAAGTCGAACTGTGCGTCGCAGACGAAGACCTGTGGGTTTCGTTGCCAGAGGGACAGGGGTGTGCGATTCAGGTGGTGATGTCAGCAAAGCGTCTCGAGGAGGGCTTGGGGCTGGCGCCGGGGCAGCTACCGCAGAGCCTGGTGGATGGAAAGGAGCTTGTTCTTGTGCTGGTGAGATGTTCCTCAAGTTTCGATTGTACCCCCCGAGTTGTTTTGACTACATCTCAGATTGGCAGTGTATGCGCTCGCCTCCGCCTTGTATTCGCCGATATGTGCTCGTCGTGGTGCTACTATATGGTTAACGTTAAGGGAAGGAAGCCCGTGCAAGAGTTACGCGCATTTGAAGACACGCTGAAAATGTTGGTGACCGTGAAACCCCGAACGTTTGCGCACCTGCTGCTGTTTTCTTACGTGCAGAGCGAGGACGGAGGCCAGAGTGAGCCGCCCTCGACGGACTTGACTCTCTCCGCTGGGTTTGAGACGTGCTTGAAAATTCGCGGTGTCGGCGTGGACACGGCCGGCGCCCTCGACGCCTTGGGCAGTGTGCTTTGGGCCGCAAGCGCGGCGGCGGAAGGGGAGGAGAAAGCCCTCGCCGAGAAGAGTGAGGAGGGCGAGGTCGTGGCGAAGAAGTCTGATGTGCCGACAGAAGCTATGGCGGAAGCGGACGACGCGGAGGTTGGAGCGGGGGAGGGCGAACAGCACGCTGCTTCAGATGCATCGACGGTACCGGTCGGTGGTGATACAGATAGGGACGGAGACGTTGACCCCTCGACTTCGGAGACAGAAAGCAAGCCGTCTGACGAGCACTTGACGCCGGCGGCAGCTTCAGCCTCTCCCCCCGCTGTGTGGAGTCTGGAGTTTGCGTACTCCGAGCTGGAGAGGGTGCTGGAGGCGCTGGAAACTGCGGTGTCGGGGCTGGTTTTTGTGGTTGGTGCGACAGCAAGCCAGGAGGCCGACCTGGAGGCATCAACTCTGTGGTAAATGCTCAATGACGCGCGCTGCCGTTGCCCATGGCGGCAACGTTGTGTTCTAGAACGGAGATACAATTGACACGACACAGATGTCAACATGTGCTCAAGTCAGCTTGAGCTCTGTTTTTACCTGTCCGCCGGAAAGTAGAAGAAAACAAACCAAACAAAAGACGCTGTTGTTGGGGATTTTTTTCAAATGCCAAGTTACGCGGCTAGGTTGTATTGCATGTCCCAGTCTTGTTTCTCGTCCGCTGCTTCTGCTGCTGGGAAGACTCCTGTAGGGTACCGCATGCATGCCCCTACTCGAGGAGCTGGACGCTTGTTCGGTGTTTTTAGTATTAATATTGCGCAATACCCCGCGCGAATGGTCATTGTTATTGTTAGTGTTGCGGTCGAGGAGACCAAGGCGCGCACTTTCAGCCGTGGCCGCCTTCTTCCTTTGTCCCTCGCGGTTGGGCGGCAGCTTGGACATTTCGTTTGCGTCCAGGGACGTTTGTATTCGCAGTCGAATCAAGGCTGACTCATGAGGACGGCGAATCAAAGTGTTTGTCTGATCGATCGATTCCCCGACCTTGGGCGCGCTGTGCTCTGCCCGTATTGCTCGCCGCATGTGTCCGCCTATCAACAATTTTAGGGATATCGCGTCTGCGGGCTGCCGGCTGCCCGCTGGCCAGCAGCAGAGCTGGGCGATTATGGGGGTAGACGTGGTGGCGCTTTCGGCTACCATCCGTGGCAAGGTAAGCAACGAACGTACCGGTTGTATTGACTGGCGTGTGCCGCAGATTCGTTGGTTTTCGTTTCCGCCGTCTGTGTCGACACCCCGCTTGGCTTCAATCGTCGCTTGAATCGTGCCCCTCCCGTCGTCAGCGATGTGTGTGTTGGGGGTCGATCGTCTCGCTACAGTAGCTGTGTCGTGTAGTTGTGCTGTCCGAGATTGCCCGTCGTCATCATACGTGCGTGTCATACATCATGTATTACGTCCTTGTGCTTGTGCAGGCGGAGGACGGAGATGTCTGGCGAGAGGTGGTGAGGGATGGCGCACGTGCTGGGGGTGGCGAGACTGGGCCGAGCCCACAGCCCCTTTCCCAACGATTGTCAGGCTTGAAACCTGATGCAGCTGCTGATACAGCTGCCAGGGAAGCTGAAGTGGGAAAAGATGCGGAAGTTTCGGCCTTGGCTGTACTGTCTGCCGAGGTTGCTCAAACAGAGAAGACGGACGAGGGGCAGGCGAGTGGGGTTGATCTGCGGCTAGACAACCCGGGTGAGGCCCCTTGGGACCAAGAAGGTGATGTCAACAGCCCTGCACGAGGACCGCCCAAGACGCCGAAGCGCAACAAGGCTTCCTCTCCCCAGCTGGCAGATGTGAGCGAGGACGAGTGTTGCTATACTTGCTATGCGGTAAATCCCTTGTTTTTTTTCATGTTGTCGTTGCATACTGTCAGCATGTATGCAACCTTTCCATGACGAAGGGTAGAATAAAGCCTTGTTGATGCATGCTGTCAGTATCCATGCCGCCGTTCCCTGGACGAGACCCCCCCACGGCTCTGTTGCTTCCACACTTGCGTTGCTAGACACCATCGCTAATATTTCTTTTTTTTCAATACTCGCAGACACTAGAACTTGCATATTTTAGTCGTGCTTCACTCCAGGCTTGCTTCCTCCCCATCATCTCACCCTTCCTCCACTAATGTCATCAATGCCATTACTGTCGCGTTCCAGAGAGAGGGCGACACCAAGTTGGTTAGCTTGACGGACGAACTGGCGACGGTGCGGGTGCTGATTGTTGACCTTGGAAACGCCTGCTGGACGCACAAGCACTTCAGCGAGGACATCCAAACGCGACAGTACCGATCCCCAGAAGTGAGTGACCGGGCTATTTCATAGCTTGGGCGGTTTCATTCGTTTTAGAATAAAAACGTTTGCCACGTCGTTATTATTTTATTTGGGCATTGTAGCAGCCAAATCTTTGTTCATGGTGTTGGTGTACAAGCTTTGCGGGCAGAATATTTCGACTGGTTGCTTGTGGGAGAATATGGCACTCCGTTGATTGACACAGCCTGGGAGAATGTACGTAGCCAGCGCCCGCGATTAGAGTGGTTTAGCATGCCATACATACACCAGGTACCAGATACCCTGGTACACGATTTTCAGTTTTTCTCGCTTTCCCTTTGGGGCGGAGTTCCGTTCCTTCCCCTGTTGTGGTCACGATTGGTGTGGTGTGATGATAACTATACGAGAAAAAACGGTCTTGGGGAGTTCATTCAATATTTTGTATTTCTTGGTCTATATTAGGGTTTTTCCGACCGACAGTACGTAGATCACGGGAGGGATTCACCGATGAGGTATGTGATACATGGACTAACGCTAACCTATATCATGGGAACGACTGACCGATGAACTATGTCATACCTTGTTGCCACATCGTGGTGGGGACGTTAAGGTGTTGCCTGCGTGCTAGTAACCGCAAAATCGACCGCACTTCCCCTACCGCCGCGTAAAGGTGATCACTGGCGTGTGGTACGACACGAGCGCGGACATGTGGAGCTTGGCGTGCATCCTCTTCGAGTTGCTCACTGGAGACCTTCTCTTCGACCCCAGGTGCTGCTCTAGTGCTCTAGTCTACTTCTGTATGCAATATCCTCATTAGTCCCACCATGACATTTTCTTTCGATGTCATACTCGTAGCTCGAGCTCGTTTCAAGGGGGGAAACATGATCAAACATCGGACGTATCATATTCCCAGTTCATGACCTACGTAAACCTTTCGGTGCAGATAGATCCCTGTTTTTTTATATCTGCACGATCTAGTTCAAGTTCGCCTGCTGGGATCTGTATGATCTGTATGACACGGCTCTCTTGCACACATGTTTGCCGGGTGGGACCTGTATGACACAGCTCTTGCGTAACATGTCATAACTAGAAAAATGCATCTAGACGAACTACCTGTAGATCATCTTCTGTCTGATGTGTAAATATATGGTAAGAATTTCCGCCTCAGTTGTATTTTTTTGCGTGCGTAATTCCCCTCCACCGTAACAGACGGGTGTTCTATTTGTAAGCCTGTCATATTTAACGTATGCTTGACGCTACGACTATGTAGTAATACAAATCGAGAGTAGCTTGGTCGGAGGCGATCCCTCAAGATGATTACTGATGTTGACATCCTGGTGTGCGATGTGGGCGATGTGGGAGCCTAAACCTTCGCTAAGCACGGTCAGCCTCACCTTACCCTCTTTATAAATGCACCCATGTGTGTAGGGACTAGAGACAAACTACTTGGAATTATGGTATGATGGGCTCATTTGTGCAGTAGGAAAGGGATTACGCCTGCGCGAAAAAGATGCGTGCAGAGCACAACCACGACACTTAGGTGCGTTGGTGTCGTATGGTGTTGTCTGAAATGTTGACTACTACCTGGTGTTTAATTTATTTCATACTGTTCCGTGATGGGCATGGGCAGATCGGGAGAAGACTACGACCGGGACGAAGACCACCTGGCGCAGTGCATGGAGCTGCTCGGCAAGTTGCCTGAAAAGCTGATCCAAGAGGGCAAGTACAGCCGACAGTACTTCAATAGGAAGGGCGAGCTCCGCCACATCCACAGTCTCAAGATGTGGGGTCTAGAGGATGTTCTCGTCGACAAGTACCACTTCTCCCGCAAGGTATAAATGAACCGCAGTATGTATACCAGTACGAGTGTCATGGATGTCGATGTTTTTATAAAGGGGTTACATTACGTATTTATTCGTTTTTTAGGATACGATATTGAGCGCACGATAATGTGTTTTCCCTCAGTTTTCGAGCAATTTTGACGCCCGCGCTTGAGACTTGTACGTAACCATGCTGAAACTGCATGGGTGGAAGCTTATGGAGCAACGATAACCTGCGGTTGCGTACGGCTTTGCTCAGTTGCATGCGCCGCTGATTTGTGCCTGCAATACCGTGGTATATATCGGCATCATCTTCCGTTCCGGTGGGTAGATCGAGTTGATTCGTGAGTAGTCCATCCTCTCTGATCGCTGCTATAAACAGCGTATGGCGCGTTCACCCTACGCATCTACACGTAACAGTCGCTCCATCTTGCTAGTGTTTTGCTGTTTCTGTTGGCTGTGTTGACTGTGCCTGCCATTAATGCTCGACTGCCGTTCGTAACGGTCCTAATGGCAGGATGCTCGAGAGGCAGCGGCGTTCATCCGCCCGATGTTGGAGATGGACCCGGACAAGCGAGCCTCGGCGCAAGAAATGCTTGACCACCCCTGGCTTGAAGGCGTGGGGACGACCGTGGACGAGGTAAGTATCTCCGGATAGATGTCCTTTCGTAAATTGCCCGGACCGTCGAGTCCTTTTTTGTCTGTCGAGCTTGTTGTTAGCCTCCGCGAGGACGATGAATACATATCCCTCTTGGAGACGGTCGCACAGCCCTGGCATCTTTGTGCGACTGGACTGCACCGAAGCTGTCTAACAGTGTCTAACAGTGTCTAACAGTGTCATTTATGGCCTACTGTGTAGGTTGACATGAGCCTGAGGGCATCGCCACCACCAAAGCGTAGCTCTGTTTCCCTACAGTAGTCCCTTTCTCCATCGCGAAAAAAAATGTCCCACACTCAATCCAAGTATACTTTGTCCCAAAAAAACACGGGTGTACTCCTGAAGGGGTAAATGGCTGCCAGGAGCGTGTCTGCGTGATGCTGATCTGTGTTCGTGTCTACCCGTCTGTTTTCGCGTTTTGCTCAAAGGGCGAGGATGCCGTGGACTTTTCGAAAGACCACCGAGGCGTAGATCAACCAGCCCAGGTAAGCAACCCGTCACCTTCGCCGTCGCCGTCAACGTCACTGCCCGAGGAGCGACCACCGGCGCATGACGTGGCGGCTACAGCCTTTTTCATGGGCGGTGCGGACGAGGCGAGTCGCCAGGAGGTAGGAACGGCACCAGGGGATGCAGACGACGAAGGTAGCAGTTTAGAATGGCAGGAGCGCGAGGAGGAGGAGGGGGAGGAGATGGAGGAAGCGGGAGAGGTGGAGGAGGAGGAGGAGGGGGAGCAGGAGGAGGAGGAAGGAGAGGAGGGGGAGCAGGAGGAGGAGGAAGGAGAGGAGGGGGAGCAGGAAGAGCAGGAGGGGAGGGGGCAGGTGGAGAAGGGGGACGGCGCCGAGGATCTGGAAGGGGAGGGCGATGACGAGGAGGAGCCAGAAGAGGCAGGGAAGGAGGACGAGCTCTCAGGAGCTCCTGTCGAGACAGCATCGGAACCTGAAAGCGACGATGCGATGGAGGTTACGGAGGAGGATGACGCCAGTGCTGACGAGGCGGATACGACCATCGCTCCTAATGGGAACGGGGAGGTGGATGCTGACGATGAGGATGAATCGGACGACCAAGTCGTGGCCGATAAAGGTGACGGAGGGGGGCCGTACGAGGGCGGTGGAATGCGTGTTGACTTGGGTATGTCATCGGAGGCGGTAAGCGTTGTACGACAGGAAGAACCCGTCATGCCGAAGCTGGAAGATGTTGGAGAAGAAACGCTAGAGGTGGGTCAACCATGTGTGCCGCCCTTTTAGTCCTCCTTGTTTTTTTTTTCTAATACGGCCATCGTTCCCGTTTCTCCTAGAAACCATGCGATAAAAAAACGTAATATTATTGGTGGCGGATGGGTGTAGTGGTCATTCATGAAGAAGGCGACGTGGGATGCTGCCAAGCGTTGAACACTTGGCATTGTTGCAGGCTCGCTCTCCTTGCCCGTGAGATTCTTAGGAGTGTGGAGGTCATTGCTTCATTCTCACAGCGCTTGTTGGCGTGCTGTTCCCAACATATTTATATTTTGGGTTGTAGAGTGTTGCAACGACGCACCCACTTCTCTGCCTTCAGCCGCTAGTGTCCCTCCCCTGAAGAGGAAGAGATAGCGTGCTGATGTATTGCTAGCCTGCCGTGTACGGTGCACAACCGTGCTTGCGTAATTTTCAACAACCTCTTGTCTGTTGTGGGCATGCACGCCGACTATCGCCAAATTAGGCAAAACACTTTTGTGTCCGCACTTATTTGACCACACGTAAACGTCGGATTTTCCCATGGTATTGTGGTACATGGCGCTAAAGTTAATTGATTGGAAGACCGACGCTCCCTAAAAGCATGAAAATGTGACTGGAGTGACATGAACGCTGAACGCTGACATAGTTGCCCAACAAAAAATAGCGTTAGGCATTGTGTTGCGCTTTCGCTGTTTCCTAAGGAGTTGGTTGGACCTGAAGAAAGTTCGCGGAAATTTAACACAACTCTTGACGAAAAAGTTAACGTTGTATGTACGAGGCTTAGAAGAAGGGAACGTCATGAAATTGGCCGTTTTTTTCGCAGACAGGACCAGTATCTACTCGCCATAAGCTGCGTTTTTTTACCAGGCTGTCCTCTGTTTTCGAACCCCTTTTCTTGCGTCATACTTTATTTAGACAGTATCTGGGAAACAGAGAGGTATTTGCAGTCGCCCCGAACCGCCTTCGACACGCCTCGTGTTGCGACGAACTTGCATCCCTCATGCCGTACGTCTGACAGCTCAGGAGCCGGACTGTTGTTGTATGTATTCCCTCAACGCGCCAAAACAGAGCGGTGGTGAAAAAGGTTGGACGCAATTGATTAGGTGATAACCTTCTGTGGGTACTCGTAAATAACATGAGTTGCGCAGGGAGTGTAGGTCCAACCGTGCTGATCGCATGGGTCCTGTGTTCCGTGTGCCTGCTGCGACCCACCCGTCAGGTAACGACGATCCAAGCAAGTGAAACTGAGAGTCCTAGAGGGACGCCAGCCGGCGGCGATCGTGGACCGGACGCCAAGTTTGTTAAGGTCTCCTCTACCCCGCCGAATAAATGCGGCTCCGTCAGCCCCGACCCTTGAATTGGTGATTGATCATGTGCAACTAGCCACAGTGCTGTACTCCTGTGCTCCAGTAGTGCTTTTAGTTTCATGTGCTTCATTGACTTCATTGGGTTCATTGGGGTAGACGCGTTTACTCGTCAAGCGGACAGCATGGACAGCGCGTGCAGCATGTGTCAAACCGACGGGAGTAAGGCACGGCTGGTCGAAGGACTGCGCGTTGCGCTTATTGGTTGTTTAGGGAGCGGGAGGGGGGGGCGGGGGGGCGGGGGGGGATTTTGACCCATGTGAGATACTCGAGTTTTTGTTGGTCTAAATCATGTGTCTTCCTTTCGCTGTGGTATTGATCGAGGTTCGTGTGATGCCTTCCGTTGACAATCAAGATGGGCATAAAACGCGTCTGTTGCGGTTAAATGCATAGGTGTATGGAGGGCAAACAGCGACGGGCGGGGTTAACACCACGTGGTTGCAAAATGCTGCAGGCGTTCCAAAATGGCGAGGGCTCGATTTGCGACGCCGCCGTTGTTTTGCGCGTTTTGGGTTTTTGTTTCAGCCTGCAAGCTTGTCGGTTAGGGGAAGTGACGCGATCGCCAGCGATTGCCGCGCGCATTTTTCGATAGCATTAGCAAGGGTTTTTGCCTGGGTACAGCCGCGGACGAGACAGCCTCGCGGAGATTCATCTCCAGTCAAAAATGTCAAAATATCCAGTTATCAACAGGTGAAAGGGCCTGCATCTTTTATTGTGCCAATGCTCTTATTTTTGCTGTTCATCATTGGCGACCGGGCTGAAGTTGCTCGCTCGGCGACGCAACCGGAAAGAAGGTGTCGAAGAGCTGTGCGACCACATCGTCTCGCTGCAACAACGATTCCACCACGGCTCGCCTATCGGACGCAGTAAATTCCTGAAGGTTGAAGAGAAGAGAAAGAGGGAAGGAACGTATTAGTAGTTGAAGGATGCGCATTTGACTTGGGTCACTTGGTCACCGCACTTATATTATTTCGTACGTATTTTCATCATCCGAGGTTGTGCTTGATATCACGCCACGAAGCGAACGGTATAGATGCTGTGTACCGTTCTTCTCAAAAACCGCAATTTATCATGCGTTTTCAGGGTTATAAACTGTCTGGTACGTTGTGTTTATTTTACCCCCAAGGGACTTGCTGTATTCGGTATCTTGAGAACCTGTACGAGTACAGTGTTGCGGAGCTCGGTAGTTACGTAAGGCATCAACGGCGACCCCCTCCCCTCCCCTATAATAGGACTTCATTTTGTGCAACGCCCGATAAAACGGAAGTAAAGGAGCCGCCAAAGCACAACTTCCAGAGGACAGTTGGCGAGCCTTTATACCACTACCTACAGTATGCATACCATAATCTACTGTAGTCCCGCAACAGCCTCCTTGGCAAGTTGTCATCAAATTTTATTTAGTGTTATGGCGGGATAGAGACGTGGAGTGTAAAGTATATCACGTATACCAGACAATCCAGATTGTTACGCGGGGTGGAATGGTTTGGCGTCTTTTGGTTCAATTTTATCGTCTACGCGTCGCGTCATTATTCGTTTTCGTTGTTTGTGTGTATTCTTCCTTAAAAGTTTTGTCTCACTTCTAGGGTCGTCTTGGATGGTCCCGAGTCCGACATAGACGACGCGATTCCGTGAACATCTCCGGATGAAGGGTTTCCTCGCAACGTCAAAGAGCCGTGTGATCTTCGCCGCGGCCCCGCAGATCTAGAATGTAACGCTTTCGCCTTCATTTTCCTTTGCTGGATATGCCGTTTCACGTCCTGCGATTGGGGTTGAGTGCACAGGGCAATAACGACTTACTTGGGGTCCAGACTCATTTTGTTTTCTTTCGTGGAACATGGGGCACCCTACACTATTATTTCAATACTTATTTGTATGAAAACATGGTTGTTTTTTTCTCTTCTGTTGCTTGCAAAAGTCGCGTACTGTAAATAGAAATACAAGTAAATGTGGTCCCGGCCTTTTACCTGTGCAGAGCAACTTTATGCATTATTGGTTGGCGTCTTGAGTATATGGTACTACACGCATGTCTGATACCAGGTACTGTGCAGTTCGGGCGTTTTGTAATGTGTGAATGGGTTGGTCAACGGATATAATCTTGAACCTGGTCCGTCTACTTGCAATCCAATCGAATGCCAGTAATCTACCATCAGCCACGCCTGTTACCTACGTACCGTTTACCGATTGGTTTTCTCTCATGCACCACTCTTCGAAACTATCATATTTTCATGTACTAAAATAATACCAGGTCATTTTTTTTTCAACTCGCCTCAATACACCTCATGAAGAAGTCTTCCATTTCGGCACGTTCTACGGCATCCCTTGCTCTCGTCGATCGGACGCGCAAATTTTCCTTCTGCTCATTCGCAAGCTTCCGCTCCAGAGTGCGCACTCGCTTTGTGAGTGCGTGGCCGTCATTGCGCAGTAAGTTACCTCGTCGATCTGGAGCGGTTTGCCTTCGCAAGCATACATGAGGTAATCAATAGGGCAAGAAGTCGGGCCAACCATCGAAAACATGCCGCACAGAAAAGCTGCCATATTACATACCAGGTATTACCGTATAATAAGCGCAGCATTTCAGCTCGGACTCATTCGGCGTCGTGACAAATACATCATCGGAACTGTGGAAGAGGGTACGTAGTCGTTGCCCACCGTGGTCGTGAACAACACGGCCGAACTGCCTGGCACCCTCGAAGCCACCCGCTGATCTGCCGCTTGCTACTGGTCTGCTGGTATTATGGTTTCGTCGCAAGCTGGACGTTCTGTACCGATCATACATACTTCGTATACCGGTAACAAGTACGTACAACATATTTTTCAGTTTCGGTAGAAAAGAGACTTACAGGTGAAGTCTTTCCGCCTCCCCAAAGGGCGAGAGTTCCGGAGAACTTGCGGACTGCTCGCTGCGGCGGACCCTGTCAAGAGTTCCCATAACGCCGGACAACAGCGGTTGAAGCTGGCTGCTCTCCACGCTAGACGCACATTTGCCTTTCAATGTAGCCGTCACCTCTCGCCCTTGATGTTGCTCCGATTCAGCTCGTAAACCCAATTCTGCGGGGAACGGAAAAATACAATGTTTATTCGCGTTATTACGGGGGGGCATGGTAAACAGGACCAGATATTGTTAGTAAAAATAATTAAACATGTACCAGTAGGTTTCTATGCATACCGTAGGTCCTATTTACTATGGTCCCCCGCCATACCTGGTAGTTATTATACACGACGAGAAGAATCCTGAGTGCTACGTACCGCGTGGGAAGGGCTTTCCCGCGATACTATTAATACCTACGGAATCGACTGATCAAACGTCCTGAGGTGTGCGTACTCACCCGCCCTGAGCACTTTGTCTTGCTTCCTGCAGGCCTTGAGCTGCCTTGCAAGCCAGTTCCGGTCGTCCTCTAGGGATTTGGAAGGAAGGATATTGCGGGCAATATATGTTGAGATCATCACCCGGCGTGTGCTTCACTTGATGAGCCTTTTGTAGCCTTTGGAATTTAATAGTTGATGTCATCCGATCGGTATACTTGATATTATGCGTGAGTTCCTGCCGAAATTTCAACACACTCCACGTTAAAAACGGCCTCGTCAGTGTCAGACAGTGTGATCTCGTCTACAGGGCTTTGATTTTTCAGGTGTTCTTGGAAAGAGGAGTCCAGTACTGTCGTGTAGCGGTTGTGTTATGTTCGGCTCTACCTGTTTTATGGTGCTCAGACCTTTCTGGATTCAAGACCATCCTAACCTACGTGAACATTTGACGATTTATTCTAAGAGATTAATGGTACCAAGATGCGATCATACGTAGGGGGTTCAAACGCATCTATCTATATTATTAAATGCTGCTATTCTGTCTGTCTGTCTGTCTGTAATTGAGCAGCGCTATCCAGAGCGGTTCAGCCCCACCTTGCCCCATGGGTAGGGAGGCTGGGTGCCACAACCCGCAGAACACTGGGTCCCATGCCGCGCCGAGCCGTGGCCGTGGCGCAATCCCGATGCAGTTCTGGCAGTCATCTAGCCAGCCTACCTGCTGACTTACAATGTTTGAACTACTATTCTGGCAGCTGATTGGTTGCCCAAATCCATGCCAGTGGCTGCTGGCTCTTTCTAGAACATCCGTGCTGAAAAGAGCCACCGAGGTTCCGCCGAACCCGGGGAGGATAGGCTCATCCCCGGATCAGAAATCCTTCCATATCTCTACAACTCCGACCAACCGGGGGACAAAAACGGTGATTTCCCGGGTCAACACTGCCCCGCACGGTATGGAAACCCCACCCCCATCAGTTGATCACTGATTGGCTGAAGCTCGGGGCCGCACCCGGGGATGATATGATCCCATCCCCGGGTCAGAAATCCTTCCACACATGTACAAATCCAACGACCTGGGGACGAAAACAGACATCCCCCGGGTCGACACCGCCTCACAAGGTGTGGAAACGCCAATACCACAGGCAAATTTACAAATTTACGGTTGCCTGGCCCTCATAGAGCCAGCGTGTGGCGAGAGTTGCCCCTCGGGGCAACGTCGAAGTCCCGCCGCACCCGGGGATGATAAAGTCCCATCCCCGGGTCATAAATCCTTCCATATATCTACAACTCCAACAACCCGGGGACGAAAACGGACATCTCCCGGGTCGATACCGCCCCGCAAGGTGTGGAAACCCCACCACTACTGGACTACTGGCTGATTGCTGATTTGGCTGGGGCGCTGGAGTTCATAGAGCCAGCACGCAGCGAGGGTTGCCCCTTGGGGCAACGGCGGGGTCCCGCCGCACCCGGGGATGATATTATCCCATCCCCGGGTCAGAAATCCTTCCATACATCTGCAACTCCAACAACCCGGGGACGCAAACGGACATCCCCCGGGTCGATACCGCCCCACAAGGTGTGGAAACTGGAAACCCCAACCCCACGGGCTAATTTACGGTTGCCTAGCCCTCATAGAGCCAGCGCGCGGCGAGAGTTGCCCCTCGGGGCAACGTCGAAGTCCCGCCGCACCCGGGGATGATAAAATACCATCCCCGGGTCAGAAGTCCCTCCCTACATCTACAACTCCAACGACCCGGGGAACAAAACGGACATCCCCCGGGTCGATACCGTCTCACAAGGTGTGGAAACCCCAACCCCACGGGTAAATTTACGGTCGCCTGGCCCTCATAGAGCTAGCGTGTGGCGAGAGTTTGCCCTCGGGGAAACGTCGAAGTCCCGCCGCACCCGGGGATGATAAAATCCCATCCCCGGGTCAGAAATACTTCCCTACATCTACAACTCCAACAACCCGGGGACGAAAACGGACATCCCCCGGGTCGATACCGCCCTACAAGGTGTGGAAACCCCAACCCCACGGGCCACGGGCTAATTTACGGTGGCCTGGCCCTCATAGAGCCAGCGCGTGGCGAGAGTTGCCCCTCGGGGCAACGTCGAAGTCCCGCCGCACCCGGAGACGATAAAATACCATCCCCGGGTCAGAAATCCCTCCCTACATCTACAACTCCAACGACCCGGGGAAGAAAACGGACATCCCCCGGGTCGATACCGCCTCACAAGGAGTGGAAACCCCAACCCCACGGGCTAATTTACGTAGAGCCAGCGCGCGGCGAGACTTTCCCCTGGGGGCAACGTCGAAGTCTCGCCGCACCCGGGGATGATAAAATCACATCCCCGGGTCAGAAATCCTTCCCTACATCTACAACTCCAACAACCCGGGGACGAAAACGGACATCCCCCGGGTCAATACCGCCTCACAAGGTGTGGAAACCCCAACCCCACGGGAAAAATTACGGTTGCCTGGCCCTCATGGAGCCAGCGTGCGGCGAGAGTTTCCCCTCGGGGCAACGTCGAGGTCCCGCCGTACCCGGGGATGATATGATCCCATCCCCGGTTCAGAAATCCTCCCATACATTCAACTCCAGCAACCCGGGGACGAAAACGGACATCCCCCGGGTCGATAACGCCCCGCAAGGCGTGGAAACCCCACCACCACGGGCTGATTTACGGTTGCCTGGCCCTCATAGAACCAGCGTACGGCACCAGTTGCCCATCGGGGCAACGTCGAGGTCCCGCCGCACCCGGCGATGATAACGTCGCATCCCCGAGTCAGAAATGCTTCCACACATCTGCAACTCCAACGACCCGGGGAGGCCAGCAGACACCCCCCGGGTCGATACCGCCCCACAAGGTGTGGAAACCCCAACCCCACGGCCAAATTTACAAATTAACGGTTGCCTGGCCCTCATAGAGCCAGCGTACGGTGAGAGTTGCCCCTCGGGCAACGTCGAAGTCCCACCGCACCCGGCGGCGATGATATGATCCCATCCCCGGGTCAGAAACCCTCCCATACATCTACAACTCCATCAACCCCGGGGAGCCAAGCGGACATCCGCCGGGTCGATACCGCCCCGCAAGGTGTGGAAACCCCACCACCACTGGCTGCTTGCTGATTTGGCTGGGGCGCTGGAACCCAGAGAGCCAGCACGCAGCGAGGGTTACCCCTCGGGGCAACGGTGAGGTCCCCCAGCACCCGGGGATGATAAATTCCCATCCCCGGGTCAGAAATTCTTCCATAAATCTGCAACTCCAACGACCCGGGGACGCAAGCGAACATCCCCCGGATCGATACCGCCCCACAAGGTGTGGAAACCCCAATCCCACGGGAAAATTTACGGTTGCCTGGCCCTCATAGAGCCAGCGTGAGGCGAGAGTTGTCCCTCTGGGCAACGTCGAAGTCCCGCCACACCCGGGGATGGAATCCTTCCATACATCTACAACTCCAACAACCCGGGGACGAAAACGGACATCCTCCAGGTCGATACCGCCCCGCAAGGTGTGGAAACCCCAATTCCACGGGCTGATTTACGGTTGGCTGGCTCTCATAGAGCCAGCGCGCGGCGCGAGTTTCCCCTCGGGGCAACGTCGAGGTCCCACCGCACCCGGGGATGATAACGTCCCGTCGCCGGATCACAAATCCTTGCGGACATCTACACCTCCAACAACCCTAGGACGAAAACAGACACCCCCCGCGTCGATACCGCCCTGCAGGGTGTGGAAATCCCAACCCCACGGGCTGAGTTACGTTTTGGTTGGGGCTCATGGTCGATGTTCCGCTGGGCACGGGGATTGTAAGGCCTCATCTCCGAATCATAGATCCTTCAATACATGTATACCTTCAACAAAAACGGACATCCCCCGGGTTGATACCGCTCCGCATAGTGGTTGTAAGTTTTGGGTTCCGAGTGGTACATCACAGCACACTGTTAATGCACCAGGAACTTATTTACTGTGGGCAACGCAACGCTAGCGTCACGGGCGGAGCCGTGGCCGTACCGCTAGTATGTTATGAAATCAGGATGATGAATTTACCAAGTCTTATTTAATCCCTTGAAGGCTAAGACGGTCTCGAGCCCTGCTCTGGCGGTCTTTTTTTCTTCTTCTGTAGACGGTCGAACCCGGCGACTGAGAGACACCGCTTCGGTCGGACCCATGTCTCAGCTGCAGCCGGAAGAACCTGCGTCAAAGGCCAAGCTTGGTCAGAGAGCGAAGGTACCGTTGGAAATATTTTACGTTCAACATTACGACCTTCGAGGCACCAAATGAGGCTCTTTATACGACAAAGGGCGGGCCGACACATGATATCGCCAGTGCCGGCCAGCAAAAGGCCTCGTTGAAACGTGCCTCGATGAAATCCAACGGGTCGCATTCAAAGAATTCAAACTACCAGGAGGCGTTCGGGTCAGCAAGTTTGGACTATAGGGTCAGCGGCAGCCTTGTCATCCGTGCGGGCGGTTGTGCCGTGCTTCGAATCTCGGCTGGTGTATTTTCATGAGGCAAGGCCGAGGGCGAAGCCGTTTTTGACCTTTTGGCTAAAAACAAGCCTCTTTATAGCGGGGTGCGTACAGCCTTTCTCATGTATGTCCTCCTATTTATAGCGGTGCGGCCACGGCTCCGCCCGTGATGCATATAGTCGCCATGCGTGGCCCATTATGGTATCGGGAAATTGGGATCCCTTTGATAGATGACAACAGCGATACTGGCTTTGTGGCTGGAATTTTCCCCGTTCCGCACCAACCTCCTAAGGAGCCGGCAGCCTCTAGCGTTGTTTTTTGCCAGTAAATGGGTATACCCGATCTATTGTCAGGTTGCGATGAACTGGTATATCCTTTCTGCGTCGTTGCTGAACTGATGATGTGTTGGTCCCTTGCTGAGTGAGATGTACGTGCGGCTGTGCCGCTACGCTGCGGCTGCACCGCTGTGTGGGCGCCTTGCTGCTGTGAACGTTTGCTGTGCATGGACTGTGCAACCACACCAACTGCTGCCCCCGAGGATGTTCTATGTACCCCGACAATCTTATAGAAAGGGTCAGCAGCCTCGCGAGTGGAAACGACCAATGGAATGCGTGTTTACTACTATTGTACTTTTAATTGTAAAGCCGGCAGCAACGCTGGCTGTTCTGCTCTCGGGGCCGCCTTGGCTTTGCCGGCCATGCTCGGCACGCGACGGCCACGACTTGGCACGGCACCAGACCGAGTGCTCCACTAGTCGCCCCCTCAACTATTTCTACCCTTGCGGCAAGGCAGAGCTGTAACGCCCTGGATCGCGAGACTACGATGACAGATAAGACACGTTTTAAGGATTACTACAGTACTGTAGGTATACAATATCATAGGGACCTACCTGGTACGTTTGCTTGTCTGACTGTAGCAGGTGGCTCGTACCAGGTGTCATTGTTTGCAAGAGCTGCAAGCGACCGATTTCCACACATCCGGCCTCTACAGAAACAAGCGGGTGAGCTTGGGCTAATCGTTGTGACTTGTTTCGTCGCAAGCCGTCCACAGTTGGCCGCGGTCGCCGCGCCGCTATGCTTTTGGGGGCTAAGTAACTGTGTTTGTTGAGTCTGGCGGGATGCCGCTTTTTGTTTGTGCTTTCTGCCTACTGCAAGAAAGTGCGAGGCTAGCTCGCCTCAGTTACCTCTCTGCTACACAGGTGGCCGGGACCCCACCCCCCCCTCTGCACGCGTGACGTAGGCGGAACAAACTCCATGTGGAGACATAGAACAATGTAGCCAACCCCACAAGGTGTCGACAAACTCCCAATTCGGTACCCCTTATGATGCGCTACATTGCTCAATACCTAATGATGTGCTACACTGTTCATTACCTCCACAAGGATTTCTTCAACGACTCGAAGTGGAGAAAACTACAGGGCACCAATCGATTCGGGGCCGAGGTGGCGTCATCGCGGTGGTGTACGAGACGCACTGGACGGGACCCTCTCGCTCGTCCTGGGAACGGGAAAAAGGGACTTTCAGCTTTCTCGCCGCGAAAGTTTGCACTATTGGCCCGGCACCCCGAACCAGCACCGCCAAACCAACCGCCTGTACCGTCAGATGCGAATAGACGCGGTACAACGGGAGCTTTCCCGGAGCAACGACGAGCGTTTCCTGGGTCCCGGTTATATGGCTGTGTACCGCACGCCGATTGGCTTCGCCGATACAGCACCACTGGGTTCCCCAATGGAGGCCACTTCTGGTACAAGGGTGATGACGATCCCTGGTGGCTTGGGAACATCAGCGCGATTAAAACGACGGACGGAGTACATTTCGTTCGATTTTTGGATGACCCGGGGCCGATCAAGCTCCCTCTTTCCCCGGCGCGCTACACGACTTCAACAGGAGCTGTACGTGGTTCGTCGTGTCTACAAGTACACTTTGCTGGCGCATTTACACGGGGAGTCCAGCGTAACGTAGATTAATCAAGACGCGCAGCCGTGGATCGCTTAATTTTCGCAACGCCGCTGCGCCCGATTATTTTCCCGTTTCGTTTCCGGGGATTGGGCCGGGCTTTTCTTGTTTTTTGTTCTTATGGCATTTTTCGAGCTTTGGGGTCGGGCTGCTTTTGTTCTGGGTATCCCCTTAGTGCTTTCTGTTTTTTCTCGGGAGGATTTGTGAATGGTTCTTGCGTATTTCGTCCTGCCGATCCCCCCCGCTCAGTGCCGGGGCTGGTCTGGGTAATCGGGCCACTCATTTGTGGCACAGGACACGTTTTCTGAATGTATTGGGCCAGGTCTCGGGGAGTTTTGGAGTATTTTTTTTTCCGGCCTAATTGGTCCTGCCGACTCCCCCGCTCTCGAGCCCGGGGGTAGTTTATGTAAAAGGACTTTCGGTTCCAACCTTTCTTTCTTTATTTTGACGTTCCTTGGTCGGCTTGGTAGCCTTGCCGTTCACAGGTGTGGGAGTGGGTTTTGAGGAGCCGCATCTTCGACTCATGTTTTAGTTCGTGGAATCTGGGTTTCCTTGAATATATCACATGTATGCATATACGGCTCATCAGAGTGGGCTAGTGTTATGGTATTGCTGGAATGATGTGGAAGCGCTGGCAAATACCTGGTAACAGGTATACGAATCGTATTGGTATTACGTGGAAGGCGTATCTTAGAGGGAAGCCAGGGGTTTCCAGGGTGAGGCAGCTCGAGCCTTCAGCCTTTCAGTCTTTCGTCGTGGGAAAAGGAATAAAGCTGCTCTTCTTATACATCTAAGCAAACAACACGCGTGAGTACCAACGAGCACCTATTCGATAGGCTCACCTGGCAAGGGATACTCTGTGTCCTTACCCTAGTCTTATCACACCCACATTGCGCAAGGGGGGGTCCCGGCCTCCTGTAGTAAAATGGCGATTGCATCGGAGGACCCAAAACAATGGAAGCACGAATTCGATCAGGACGCCTCAGAATTGGTATCTCAGAGAGGTTAGTTCTCTTTTTCACTCCAGAAAACTCGCGAGCAGATTTGGTCTCGAGTTTCGTGATAAATTTGTGCGGGAAAGGATTGATCCACGGGTAAGGAAGTTTGGGTGAGACGTCGGCGCCTGATCATCGGTCAACTACAGAGACAATGCAACGGAACAATGAAGTATGGGCGGGACCACGGGCCGGCGCAGGAGGCTTAACCCAATTCAATCCAACACTTTCATTAAATTATCCACGGTAGGGAGACATAATACATTATTAGTATACTGCTGTACGCGTACCTGGTCACAACAGTTACAAAATAAATACTGAACTAGAACACCTAAGGAAAAGGAGGTCAATGCCATTCAATGGCGCTGCATTACAAATTGATATTTGCAAGGCCGACAAGCAGGCCAATGCCATTCATTGGCGCTGCAGTACAACAATTGCTAATTGCACAGCCGACATTTGTCTACGGTACATGCTGTGTTCAAGGCATACTGTGTGGGTGCGAACGGAACTGAAATCCCTCGGGTACGAACGCATTGAACGCGCGGACGTAGCTCATCGGATGAAACAAACAGCATACAACATGGTTGCAACCTGAAACTCGATCACCCTCTCTTTTGTCTCTAGCGCTAACGCCCCCGCCATAACCTACTACCTAGCGGTACAGTACCTGCATGTGCTCTGTATTCTTCACATTATTCCGTGGAACAGAAACTAACAAGCTGGTGTCGTCGTCGATACTCACCCCCCCCAAACTCACGAAACGTAAGCCGGCCTGTAGCCGACGAGTCGAACCGATACCCCCTCCCGCACGGACCGCTGTTCGCCTAAACTTGCCACAAGCATTTGCCACACCATGCGAAACTCTAAAACATGATAAAATTTGGCTTCAACATTTGGGAAGCCATTACGCCAATAAACGAAACACCCTTTAGCGTCAGTACACAAGCCCAAGAACGCCCACTAGGCAGTCACACAACGTAAGTAACCGTGCCCTCTCTTGTGTCCTTTTATAGGAGGAGACGCCCCAAAAACGGTTTTCATCTACTTCGTGTCCCCGTCGGCCCCCTTACACGATGGCCGCGCACAACCACTACGCTGACGTTTGCGAATGAAACCGTTGAGAAGCGGGGTGCCCAAGAGGTTATAAAATACACGAGCGACGTCTATAGCCACCGATCCTCTTTCCAATATCAGAGCGTGGCTCGAGTGTAACGTGCATAACGCCTACGCAGTGTCCTCTTCGTATTCTGTTCACCCCGTTTTCATCCTTTTAATACTACAGTAGTTGTTGCTTTCGTTTCCCGTACGCTACGCTGTCAACGCTGCCGTCCGCCATAGAAAAAAAAATCAAACAACCTCGGTGTTGGTAATCTTAGCGCACCTAATTTTTTCTCTGCGCTTGCGGAGGATGGACGTAACGGCGAGGGTAAGCAGCCCCCCAAACAAACAGTATCCCGTAAAGGAAGCTATCACAATCCCAGTAACTGCTAAGCTTGAAAGGGATGTGTCACTGTCGGCCGCGTTCGTAGAACGCGGCGACGAAGGATCGCTCTCCGCGGAGCTGTCTGCTTCGCAATCCGTGGGAGCGTCGGGGTCCAGACACTCGAACGAGAGGCATGAATAGTCCGCTTCTTCGCATGTACACATACAGCAATCCCCCCCATCCCAGTCACACGCGATTGAATTGTTGTAATCATCGCAGTACCCGTCCCCGACGTAAGATTCAAGCCCCTCGCAGCCAGAATCCGAAGATGGGTACGAGCTCGAGGAGGGGGTCGGGCTCGAGGGGGGGGTCGAACTCGAAATATAAATCGGATTAGGTGCCGGGGTTGAGTAGTAACCGGAGGGGCCGGAGTACCTGTAGTAGTTGTAGTAGAAGCTGGTGGTCTGGCTCCCACCAGAACCATACGTGTATTGGCCGGATACGGACGTAATGCAAAACGTCATCAAACCTCCCACTAAATCCACCCGAAGCAATTTCATCGCCGAAAAGCCCGAAGTCCTCTTTCAGCACCACCCGCCAAAATATAAAACTGACCTGCAAAATAAGTCCCGGTGCATGCACAGGGGAAGTCGAAATTAGGGTCAGCGCGATGTCGTTACCCCAACGATGCCACACAAACGGCGAGCGCAATATTCGTTCGTCGTTGATTGTATCAAAATCAACACACCGACATTCTGGGAAGGCGGATCAAAAGATTGAGGACGCGAGCGCGCGGGATTGACAAATACCTGGTATGCAACATATCTACGTAGCGCGTAGGAGCAGCGTGAAGGAGAATTGCGTAATGTGGTACGGCACGATCGAGAATTTCGTTTCATGTGTGAAACTGTCGCTCGGCATATCATACTTTCTCTGCGCCATAAGTAGACCTCTTGGGCGAATGGTGTCCATGCCGTCCTCGTACGGCAACGCCCGAGATGCGAGATGCTTGAACATCAACCGATCTACTACCCCGCGCCCTCAAATTCGGTGCCTGCTAGCACTCCTTTCGTTCATTTGCACTGCCGTGCATAAGTCACTCGCAATATAACGGCAAGCCCTCCAGCGTAAGGACTTTTAGTTATACCATACATCTATGGGGATGTATGACGGATCAAACGCGCGGTATAAATATACCTTGAGCACTTCGCCGACTGTACAGGTACCACGAAGCAAATGCAGCGCACCTATACTCGATTATCGAACACGGCATGCGGCCGGGTGCATGGAAATCACTTTGTTGCGAGACAACCCATCAATTTTCTGACAGGAGGGCGGGGTCTACTCCCGGCGCAAGCGTAACGCCGATGAGTGTATGCTCTTAGGGATGGATACTACCGCAGTAGTCAGTGCCAGGCAACATATATATAGTAGTCGTTGCTACAGTAAATAACATAGTCACCTGGCGTACGCGGCATCATAGCTCAATGTTTGACACATCTTTCAACACCCAGCAATTTTTGCTAGGTACTCGTAGCCTCAGGCCGGCAGTTATTGAAATACCAATTACATGGGTGTTGTACAGGACTGTTAGGTTTCAGACTTTAGTCGAGGAGCCCTGAAAAAACATGATAAATATCAGGGTCAACTACATTGTTGTGTACGCAAGAGTTCGTATATTGCTCTGTTTTGGTTTATCGTTGATGGTGTCGAACGCGTACTCCGCTCTCCTCTCGATCAGTTGGAATCCTTTTCTCTTCGGCACCAATAGTCACCACCCCTGAACTTGGGTCGCCAGCACAACATATCTTCATTCTTCCTGCGTCTGAGTGTGAAACCCAAGCTTACAGGGTTCATCTGACGGTGAGTCAGGCGTTTGTCTCTCGAACCATATCTCGGTAGCCATCTGCGGCCAGTTCACGATTGCCTACATCAGTGACTCGCCAATACACAAGCTAGGCGCCAATAGGTTACGAGCCTCGATTCCGTAAACGCTGTCATAGCCGCAAGCATCCCGGCGAGTCTAAAATAACGCACCCCAGCTACGACTGTTGGTCGGCGGGGACTGGGATACGAACCCAAGCACTGCTCTGGGTTTTCATCTGCAGGATCCCAAGAAGGGGGACATCATCTTGGGAGATCGCTGCTTCGTCGAAAACTTGGACAAACCAACGTGCTTACTCAAGCGGTACGAGCTACTGCGTGTGTCTAGAGTCCTACACAGGCGGTCAACACAGCTACTATACTGCTGCAATTTGGAATTCTGAGCCTGTGTGAAATACACTAATAACTATACCACGCTTAGGGGATACCGTCGCTTGCTGTTATTCGACGCGACGACAACAAAAACTTGAGAAAAACAACTCGAGAAACTGCCGGCCGACATCAGCCCCGGAACAACTAACTGCTGTTCTGCTGTAGCTTTGACCTCTATTGTGGCTAATTCACGACGGACTATGGATCGTACGCCTCGGCCCCCGAGTAGCAGTTGTACGACATTAATTACACGACAACTGCTACGCTGCTGTAGTTAGGAGCTCTGGCATGCGTATTTCATGACGAACTGTGCGTCGAAAGCCTCGGACGCTAAGCACACAATACCTTATGGGCTGTGGATCAAATGTGTCGGGACCCGAGCCACTAAGTGCATGACATCAACGTCGTCACAACTATGGCCCTGCTGCGTTTAGGAGTTCTGCTGTGTGTATTCAAGACCACTGCTGTAGTTCGTCTACTGCTCGAGCCAAACATCCAATTTTGATCGATCGCGGGTGCGTAACAAGACCGTTCTACGAAGTACAATTATTGTTATTGCACGGCCAAGGAACGGGTTGGCGTGCTTAATTCCACAAGTGTGTGTACTGCGGACCGAGCAATCGAGCTGGCGAAAAAACTTAGACCTATGCCAATGGGAAAGCGATGTTTGAAAGCGATATTTGAAATATTTCCCTGGAATTTTCAGGCCGAAGATCCGCTGGTACTGCCGCTGTGGGAAAAAAGGGAAAAACGTAAGATTACTAGGGATGTACATCAACTCATAATCACGTGTTGCTTATGATTATTTTTGGTGATTAATTTTAATCACGTGATGTGATTAAGTCTTGTTGATTGTTGATTATATATCAACTAGTCATGATTAGTTGATTATTGATATTAATCATGATTAGTTGATTATGTTTTAATCAAAAAGAGGCGTTTTGTGATGTAACCGTGAAAACCATCAATAATCAACCGATAATCATGATTATTAATCACATCATCCTGTAGTTGATTGTGTTGGTATTAATCAACTAATCATGATTAAATCAACACGATTTGGACAAATTAATCAACAATCAAATCAACCCCGAAAAAGAGTTGATGTACATCCCTAATGATTACCTTCTACCCTCCCCCTCCCCGGCTAATCTGTGATATAAGGGGGGGGGCTGTCACAGCAAAGCTAGTGGTAGGGATCGAGGAAAAGCACGATAAAACCCAGTAATTGTTTTTTTCGGATACTTTTTCGTATCCGTGATGGGATCCAGGTGGTCCGTCGACTTATAGTTCAGCCAGCCAGCAAGGTACGTTGTATTTTGTTTGCCAAGTGGTGGGGGAGGGTGTAAAAATCATAGTTGGCAAATGAAATCACTTGCTTTTTGGGTGGACGGCCCGGGCCAACATATCCGACATTAATCAGAGTAGACCGACATTAATCAGCGACGGACGAGTGGCCCGATACCAAGAAATTTTGCAACAAAAAGCGCAGGTGATATTTTGTTTTTTTTTGTATGCGACATGATGAGTATTGAAGGGGATACAAGCTATCCGAGACCCACCGCCGCTAGTTCCCTCAACCGCTCACCAGAGGTAGATATACTATCTCCGCGGCATGATCACGTAGCCCATGTACGTTCCGCACACACGATCATGCACTGACGCAAAAAGGCCGCACGCGTACAGGGAAAACTGCGGGGGGTTACGAGTACTGTAGTTGGTGTTCTGTACAAACATGAATAGACGCGTTGAACGCGAGGCTCAGTCTCGTCTATATCTACGTACAATGATCTCGGTCGTTGTATTTTGTCTAGTTTTGTTGTGCGTTTTGCGGGTTTTGTCTCGTGGGTTTTATCTGCTGATACCTACAGCAGGAGTACAAGATGATCGTACCTGACCGGGTAGCACAACCCAATGCTACTGCAGCACAACGCGCATGTTCACGAAGCACAAACACCAGGGAGGGCACAACTCCATATCGCATACATAACGCATACTTGCCTCGCACCGTCGTTTATATGCCTGGGTGGCAACATCTGATGTATGGATACCTGGTACTACAGTTACTGCAGTAGGGCGGTAACAAAATATTTCAAATATTTCAAATAGTTGGTTTGCTTGTTGCTTTTCAAACATTTTCAAATAAAGGGTATGAATATATAAAAAATACTTGCCTCGCACCGTCGTTTATATGGATATGCCTGGGGGGCAACATCTGATGTATGGATACCTGGTACAGTAGGGCGGTAACAAAATATTTGAAATATTTCAAATAGTTGGTTTGCTTGTTACTTTTCAAATATTTTCAAATAACGGGTACACGTGAAAATATACAAGCACCTCAGGTACACACCTGCATACCAGGTATATATGTCGGATATTCGTACTGCTGCGGAAAACGGAATACTCACACCAGGGAGATTCAGACCATACGAATATTATTTACCCTACAGGTATGTTGGTATATTTTCTTCATATAATGGAATTCAACCAGAAAACGGCATTTGCTCGGTACGCACGGCACACGAGAGTCGTACGCAAGCCAATAGGGTTGGGACCTCACAGCCCCGCGACAAGTATACACAACGAAGGGTACACATGCTTGCCGCCAAATAAGTGAAGCAACACAAGGCCAAGCAGCACCGAGGCCAGTGCCTAATGTCGAGTTGAATCGGATTTCATCGGTGTACGAGCAGTCTTGCCAAGCCACACCTTTCTTCTTCCCTACCTCCCTCCCTCGCTTTTTGGGTGGACGGCCCGGGCCGACATATCCGATATTAATCAGAGTCGACCGACATTAATCAGCGACGAGTGGCCCGATACCAAGAAATATTCCAACAAAAAACGAATACGACTCGTACTGTACGCAGTAGATACGTACATTCACATCATATATACGACGTTTGTTTATCAGAAAAGAAAAGAGGAGGAGGAGGAGGAGGAGGAGGAGGAGGAGGAGGGATGGGAGAGGAGATGGAGGTGGGAGGGAGGAGGGGATGAGGTGGTCGGGAAGGAGGAGGGGGGGAGGGGGGGGGGAGGGAGGAGGGAGGGAGGGAGGGAGGGAGGGCAGGGAAGAAGAAAGGTGTGGCTTGGAAACTACTCTCGTACACGGATGAAATCGATTCAACTTGAAATTAGGCGCTGGCCTCGGTGCTGCTTGGCAATCGCTCGCCCGCCACTCCGTTTGGGATGCTGGGAGCCAACCCTGACTACTTCACACACAGGGCACCCCATTAGGTATGGTTTGGACCATGACGATCGCCTCCTCGAGGGCTACCGACCTGTTGCCTCCGGCACGGGTGTAGCAGTTTTGAAATAATTTTGGCCGTGGGGTACCCCAGACTGAGACTCATCGGACAGACAGACAGACAGACAGACAAATATATTGAATCCGTTCCAGAGACCACAAGTTTATACCAAAATAGAAGACTCTCCCAACCACAACGGCAACCCCACCAGGACGTACGGCGTTCACCGACAGGGATACCGGAACTTTCCGAGACTGACACAAACCGCTCGCCGTAGTGCTCGGTGTGGCACGCAGAGACACCCGACTTTGATCCGGCGGAAAACTACGCCGACCGAGAAAACGGCTGGCAAGACGATCTCTCCCGCTCTTCCTTTCCCAGTCGGAGCGCAGGCCAGCCTCGGTCATGGCATAGTTGGGTGCTCAAGAGCAAACGAAAACCTCTGCCTTCTTTTCTTCTTGTTGGCAGAAACACCGGCTTCCTTTTTTGTGCTAAAGCACGAGGATGATACATGTGGTCGCCAGGAGATTCCTGAGTACATCCCTGCCGTGTTACCCAAGACCATTGGGGCCTGTGGGTTCGATCTGAGGGGGAATTGCGGGCGCTGGCGAACATTCTAGGTACATACCCTGGTTTCACAGGCGTGTATGAGTCATGCGGCGGGGTAGAACGCACACTGCTGCTGCCACCATATGCTGTAGAACATCGGACACAGGTCACGAATGAAAGCAGCCTTCTCTACGTACTAAATTATGCCTATGTCAAGTGTGTCATCTTGGTGATCACCCCGCCCGGGTGTTTCAGCGATGCTGGCCTTGAGCAGAGCGACCATCCGCGCGTTTGCCCAACAGACCGAAACCAAAGGAAAAGGCCAGAAGGCCGTACAGGATGAACGGGTGTCCAAGTACCTCTATTGGTGATGTCCGCCTTGTCCTGGTAGCAGCTACGCACGTAGTCCTCCTGCCTCCCACAGTTGTGGAAAATCGATGTCCCCGCTGTCATGGCAACTGTGCGCCCAGGAATCTTCCCCTTGGATTTGCCGAAAGTGGGATCGTGGTGTGATACGTCGTGAGCTTTGTGTCCACGTAATCTGCGATTAACCCTTGGACGCGTAAATCCTTGATTCTGCGTTCGGATAATATGCGCTCTGCCATTCTGGTGACCTCGAAAGCGCGCAAGAGTTTTCTTCATGAAGTAGCCGTCCCGATCTTGTCCGGGCGTCATGTTGGAGTTAACCAACCGTTCCATGCTAGCGCAGATGACTTCATCCGTGATCTACATTGTACTGTACCATTTCATACAAACCGGAACTTGTGACGATAAGCGTTCATAACGTGTTCTAGAAGAGCCCAGAAGAGGAGCGCTCTACGGAACGATACGATAATTGCGTAATATCTATGTAGCTACGAGTCTAGAAAAGGAACACGACAGTGTGCACAAACCCCACGTCGCTCATGGCGTGCCTTGAACCCCTTCGAATATAATTTGACTGGTTGGAACATAATGCTATTTCCTACAAGAATTGATGCTCATTGGTGCCGGAAACGAAGAGTTTCCAATAACAGTTGCCAGTACCGCGAGTTTGGGAAGAGGTACAAGGGGTACTTGCGTAGAGAATTTCTTTTATGCACGAATAACCGAACGGCCCATTGAAATTCTTGAAGCGTGCAGAGATTAGTGTTATAAGTGTTGTGGTATTTGCTGGGAGGCTTACAAGGGTATGGAGGTACGTGGGGTGGCATGGGAGCATATGATACAGCATATAGATGTAGACCCCACAGAACCCGGCTGCGGCACGAGTAACTCGATTTGGCTATGGCCTGACCAGGACATTCACGAGGGATAACACCGGGTGGTGGTATGATCTGACGAAAGGGTGGAACAGGTGTCCATCGAAGTTTCAGAACTCCTTGTCATTCCGCAACGGCGATATCGTAACCTCTAGACTTGTCCCTGGGTTGCCACTTGTATGGTTAGCACCGCCTGCTCTGAGACTTGCCTTGCGCTATATTTTCGTGTGTGAAATAGCTTCCGTGTCACGAGCACTCGCCGCCCCCGGGACGGTATCCCTGTCTTAGAATCGAATTGCGCGTTCCCGCTCCAAATATCAGATGGATTTGTTTCAGTTCGGGGTTTGGAATCCAGAATTCCAAACGGACCCAAACATTAAAATAAATTGGAATTGAACAATCGACCACGAACTATCTCGCTCGATAAAAGGGTCGAATTAGCCCCCTAACTTGCAAAATACCTTGAATATCACAATTCCCTTCGTCTTCTTTCACCTTAGGCCCAAATAACGCCACCTTTCAACATAATTTATACCTGGTACCAGGTACCACATATCGTCCGAACGAGGCTCATGATCCAGCTTAACAGCGACTCGCGCCAAGCATCTGGCCTAGCTCGTATAGTTACTTACACATATGTCACGTGGTAGACGTACGTTAACATACCGCCTTCAGAAGGAAACGCAGACTTTTACCGAGATACATACAATACGTACTTCCATGGAGGAAGTAGATGGAAGCTGCTATGCAACTGATCCACTATGCTTATATGGCAGTGGATATCTCTTCTACAAAGGAAGCAGGTCAGTACTTCCACGGAAGCTTCGTTGGAAGTCATTGCTACTTCCATGGAAGAAAAATCCGCGGAGGTGGCTGAAGCTTCCACTACTTACATGGAAGTATTATAAGTGGAATTATATGTTTTTCCATGGAAGCAGAATTCACTTCCGTGGGAGCTTCCATCTACTTCCACGAAAAAGACAACAATGCGTAAGCTCGGAATATATCCTTCTTTATTTTGTTTAATAACTGCTTCTAACATGCTTTCCGTCATATACTTTTTGTATCGCCGATAATAACTCCTCCTGCTCCTCTCTGCCCCCAAATAATATAAATGTCCTTCGTTTTTTTCTGGACCCTAATTACTTCATTTTCACGCAAGCCTTCCTGATAAGTGCAGGTTGGGTAGCCTATACGTAGTCAGCGTTCAGTACAAGTAATCGCGGCTAGCAGTAGCAACGGCGGTGAGCAGCAGAGCTGCTGAGTTCAGGATAGGTTTTGGATGTATACCAAAAAGGGTACAATGCGGTGGAATAACATGCTGCGGTTTGAAAGTTTGAGATAAACAGAGCCTGGAATAATGCTGCTTGATTCGTTTCTTTTGAGATCACCGTTATTCTAGATTTTAGATAACTGCACAACACGTCGAGAGGCCAGTAGCTCTGCAAAGGATCGACATGCGAGTATATCTAGACGTTGTGAAATACCAGTAGGAGACGGCCCACACGCTCTCACTTCCCAATGCTCCTCAGAGCACCAACACAGACTCCAGCAAGTGTATGTAGTGTTTTCCGCCATTATTTTGGCCCATGGTGTAATACAATACATATTTTCTTCTCCTACTCGTATGATACCAAGTGCATCACCACCAGCCTGATTGATCTATCAGCTTCATCATCGTTAGCCTCTGCTACCACGCCATTTCGGGGACACGCGCCGCGATCCGTGACAGGTCATGAGCCTCGTTCAACAGCGCGGCGCGTACAACAACGGTTCATCAGAAGAGATGTCTACCAAGGAATATCTTCGAGCTGGTTAGGACTGCACAGCATCATTGTTAAGAGATAATACTTTGAGTATATAACGTAATTCGAATCAAATGTTGCGACTTGGTTTCAGTCTGATCATCTAGAGCACAGTATAGACTGCACGGCGTACGAGTACGGTGCATCGCTTTCTGAACAGCAGTAGTCTCGCGTCGATCCATTTCACCTGTTTTGGGGCGAGAATACCTGCGCTTACAATTCTCAAACGGGTCGAGTTACCACACCTGAGGCGTCAATGTTTCACTACGTACACAAGGTTCGCAGAAGTTGCGACCACTACCTGACTGCGCCAGTAGTGGTCGACAACGGTAGCCCGTACCAGTCAGGGGCAAGCGTGCTAGCAAGTGGCAAG
The DNA here is from genome assembly GCA_008828725.1 of Saccharina japonica. Lineage (NCBI taxonomy): Eukaryota > Phaeophyceae > Laminariales > Laminariaceae > Saccharina > Saccharina japonica. The sequence continues at coordinate 295,249 of MEHQ01003547.1, forward strand.
AGGGTTCTGTAGCACAGCGATAATTTCGGGCGTTGGGACCAAGGCAAGTCGACTCCATACCAGGTACGGGTAAGCCCGTTAACATGTAAGGAAGAGGAAAAAGGGTTCTGTAGCGCAGCGACAAACTCGGACATTGGGACCAAGGAAGCCCGCGCCTGTTGAGGCTTAAGACAGCACGCACCAGTTGCGGCAAAAAAAAGATTGTCATGAAGGAGACCAACACAATCACAACGCTAGCGAGGGGTCTTCCAAAGTACGACGGAAGGGACCAGTATGTGTTCCCTAGCTGGAAGGCGAAACCACGCGTCCACCCCACCTTGGGCGCCCCGGGAATGTTCAATATTCTACAGGGCAAGGAGTGCCCGAACACGCCTGGTCACGCCGACACCGCCGAGGACAGCGCAGATACCATGCAACCTATAGGGAGGTGGAAGACGGACAACATCTGCTTTTATTCACTCCTCTTCCTTGACAAACGATGGCGCCTAAAGTCTAGTGGAATAATTCGAAGGGAAGTCAATACATGACTGCGCTGGCGACGGGAGAGTAGCGTGGCTGGCGCTGGTAGATAAATATAACTGGATTTCCAATGCTGGTGGTGTGGCTAGCTACGAAGTGTTACACAACTCCAAGATGCAGCCCGGACTGGACCCTGATATCTGGCTGCACGATGGATGGGGCGCGGGATCGACTACACGAAAATGGGGAGGTCATCACGGGCCGACATTTCGCCGACAGTATCCTGAAGGGGCTCCCGTACGAGTACGTGCGCAACTGCAACTACAACCAGCGCGGCTTTGGGCTGGAAGACATCAAGCGGACACTGCAAAACATCTACGGGGACAACTTGGCTCGAACCTCGTCGAACGGAAACTCAGGGGGGAGCCGTGGGGTTGCCGTGCACGCACAAGGTGATTCCAGTGGAGTTAAGTACTTCGACTGCAGTGAGTATGGTCACTACAGCAACGAATGTCCGCAGAACAGCGGCAGTAAGAAGCGCAGGCACAACAGGGGGAACCCGCTCTGGAAGAAGAACGGCTGCGGTGGAGCGTCAGCGGTGGAAGAGGGGGTCGCAACGGCAGTGACGGTAACAACGTGGTCGCGGCGGCAGTGTAGCTGGCCGTGGACGCGGCGGGGGAGCTAAATGGTGCTCCCCCCACAACACCACCAGCCACAGCGACCAGGAGTGTCTCAAGCAGAATATCAACGGCAATACCGGTAGCGCCAACTTCGGCAGCATTTACAGCCCTAATCAGTCCGAGTCACCGGTGATCCCGGACTACGGGAGCGGATACCCGACTTGTACAGTTGGAGGAACCACGCGAAACAACCACCGCCGGGAACCACAAACTGAAACAGGTCGCTGCAGGAATCATTAGCAGCCACATCATCGAGCAGGACCGGGGGTAGGCAGCAAGTAAGACTGCCGAATGTGGTGGCTCCCGACATTGGGCGCAATCTCTTATCGGTTCCGGGCGCAACTGAGCAGGGAGCTACAAGTATCTTTGCTCTGGAGGAGTCGTGCATCGGGACCAACGAGTTAACCATCCCGCTGCAGCAAGTAGGGGGGTATTGCGACCTCTAAACGCTCAACATCGAGCTAGGGGGAGTAGACTTGGCAAATCATGTAACGGTCAACGCAGACCCATGACAATTTCGCATGGGCCACCTCAACGCCAGGAGTATGAAATTTCTCAACAATACCGACGCCAACAGCGTGAGCTTCAGAAAGGAAGTATCGCCTTGTGATGTCTATGCTATTGGGAAGAGCATCCAGCAACCTCACCCGAAGAACTGTGTTGGTTGTTATATAGCATAGTCCACTGGCCTACTCAGTTACGTGACTCAGTAGGCCAGTGGACTATGCTATATAACCAACAAAACATATACTTTGGGGTTCGATACATCTCACCATGCTGTATTGATCTCCGGGGCCCTCCCCTCGCCACGGATAAGTGTCCAGGAGCACACTATCATAACCATTCACTATGTTTCCAGAGCGCAAACTCGAAAATAATAAATTATGAAATCGGCGGCATTTGAACCCCCGATCTACCCTTTGGAATTATATAGCACTACCCACTGAAACACTGAGTCACAAACACTGTGGGGTTCAGTGGGTAGTGCTATATAATTCCAAAGGGTGGGTCGGGGGTTCAAATCCCGCCGATTTCATCATTAGTTATTTTCGAGCGTACGCGCTGGATACATTATGAATGGTTATGATAGTATGCTCCTGGACACTAATCCGTGGCGATAGGAGTGCCCCGGAGATCAATGCGGCATGGTGAGATGTCTCAAACCCCAAAGTATATATTTTGTAGGTTATATAGCATAGTCCACTGGCCTACTGAGTCACGTGAAGTATATATTTTGTAGGTTATATAGCATAGTCCACTGGCCTACTGAGTCACGTGACTAAATAGGCCAGCAGACTACCAGTATGTTATATAACCAACAAAGTGCAACCTCGGGATCACCATGCGGTTTCAGCTAGTGTACACCAAACTCACGGGGCCCATCTGACCGGCGATAGGGGGTTTCAAGTACGTCAGCAAGATTACGGACGAGTTCACCAAGTACAAGTAAATATACCTCATTCAAACCAAGGCGGGAGCCCTCGACGCCATTCATGTTAACGTATAGTCGGTGGTGCCCCCCCTCAGGTTTCGAATCTAGGGCCTTGGTGCTGACCGTGGGACAGAGTATACCGGGGAAGCCCTCCTGAAATATTGTTACCAAACTGCTATCAGCCTCCACTACGAGGCGGTCAATACACCTCAGCAGATAGGGGTATCGCCGCGCGATGGGAGGACTCAGAGAGGAATCACGAGATACCGACTGGCGGATAGCGGGCGCCAAAACTTTCTTTGGGGAGAACAAATATTCCCCGCGGCGTACCTGGCGAAGTGAACACCGCAATCGGCGCTTAACATGGGAACTCCGTACAAAGCTCTCCATGGGAAGGAGGCGACACTATAACACCTCAGGACCATCGGCTCCAGGACTCATGCTACGATAGAGGTGCACCATTTTGTTTTTTTCTGAAGCTCCTCACTTGAGGATCTCTATGCCCCACCAACGAAACTATTTTGGAGGAAAAGAAAGAGTGCTACACGATGAAACGTCCCACGGCCTGAGCATAAAAATAGACATTCTGCAACACAAGAATGGGTACATTCCGACGATTTTGGGTTAAGGCACCCCTTCATTTAAAACAAAAATCAGCCAAAACGTGCTACTTCTATCGTATCACGCGTCCCAGGTCTTTTGCACACATCGAAACTCACGCCAAAAAGCTGGAGGGCAGGTCTTGGGAGGGAAGGCTCTTGCGGGTACAACCAGGACACTAACGCGCACCGAATTTACAATGCAACAACGCACAAGGTAGCGGAGAGTGGGAACGTCGTGTTCATCGGGACGCCATTGAGGGTGGTGCCACCACCGATCAACACGCCGGACGACATCGACGAGATGGACGGCATCGGTATCTCAGTATTCACGATGGACTAGAGGACAACGGCATGCTGCGAGACGTACGACACTACATATCGCGCGTTGAATTTAACAACGATGTGACATACAACCACACCATCCCCATCGTGCGATAGCCGAGATCCTGGCAACAATCCGTGGATGAACGCAAGTGAATGTACTGGCCGGAGAAGAAAGACCGGGAGCACCAGCGGACGGAGTCAGCGGACAGCAATCACTGGTGAACGGGCGTCGGCGGACAACATCACCGAATGAAGACGGCGGCGGACAACGATCACCGCCGGACGGCTTTAGCGGACACCACTCACCGGCGAATCACGGCGGCGGACAGCAGCCGGCAGCAGGTGGTGGAAGCGGGCAGCAGGGAGGAGCCATCTGGAGCAATATCCTCCAAATCAGGGGAAGCGGCACCTGAGAACCGAGCTCTAGAGCATCCGCATGGCGCACGCTGCGGCGGCGGAGAAAAAACGGACATGCTAGGGATGCAAATCGCCCGCGATATCCAAGCATGATCGCTCATCATCACCCAGGAGGACTACACCAGGATACTCATTGTGAAGTACGGCAAGTAAGGCTGTAGGCCGTCGGGGATGCCTGGGTACAGCAAGGAGCTATCGCTGATGTAGCCGGCAGAGGGCCTTCTGTATGAGGAGGCAAAGCAGCGATTTCAAGCCATTGTCGGCAGTGCCATGTACCTGAACCAGGTGATACCCTACGACATCTCGCACGCGGTAATCAAACTAACAAAGGAAGAATCCAAGCCATCAAAGGTGCACAGCGAGCGGCCAAGTATCTACTTCAGTACCTAGCTGGAACGATGGACTTCAGTATCACCTACAAGCAAGGAGGGTTCAGGCTCAACGCGTACTCGGGACACCAACTGGGGTAACAGCGCGGACAATAGAAGTCAACATCATCGTATACCATGATGATGTGCAAGTAGCCGGAAACCAGACCTACAGCTCTAGAGCTAACCACGTGGCTTTGAGGTACTTCTACGTCCGCGAGATCATCAAGGAGGAGCACGTGAGCATTCACGATATATCGACGGAGAAGCAGCTGGCGGATCTGGGAACCACGTGTCTCAATAAACAGAGGCACCGGTTCCTGATCGAGCTCATCAAGGATTTCTAGATGCAAATCGAGGGTCGTAGCATCAAGCATACCATCATCATTTATCTGGATCCCAATGAGGACATCTGCATCGCCTGGGGTCGCACCAGCTTCACGGAAAGGTTTGTCTGTTTCATAGTATGTAGAACCACACGTCTTTTTAGTACAGGAGGGTGGCCGAAGCGCGGTTCGGCTGCTAGGCAACTTGTGCAAGACATGTTGGAGTAGCACCACACACACGTCTTTTATGTACGGGGCGGTCAGAGATGTGGTCGGCCGCTGCAACCAGTAGCTATTTCTACTTCTTAATCAACAAACTGATCACTGAAATATTATTGCTGTTGTAAACTTCATCGGCTCTGCATGGGTACAAGAAAGCAGGCAATTGGGCTGTGAATAGATTTGCTTCTCACAAACACTACTGATCGGTAGCCATTACGAGATCAGTGTTTTCGTGTATCTCTTCCAGCAAGTGCTGATGATCGGTAGCCGTAATCGGCACTTTAGCAATGTTTCTATCGAGTCCAATAAGTATTGGTGATCGTTAGCTATGATCGGCCCTCGAGTCGTGTTTCTATCGCATCCAACCAGTGCTGATGATCGTTAGCCATGATCGTCACTTTGCTCAAGTTTCTATCGATTCCACGAAGTATTGGTCATCGTTAACTATGATGTGTTTGTACTTCCGTTGAGAGGGAGTGTTAAGTGTAGGCAGGGTAGCCTATACGTAGCCAACGTTCAGTACAAGTAGTCGCTGCTAGCAGTAGCAGCGACGGCAAGCAGCAGAGATGCTGAGTTCAGAATAGGTTTGGGCTTATACCAGAAGGATGTAATGCAATGGAATGGAATACTTCGGTTTGACAGCTTGAGATGAAACGGAACCATCTGGAATAATGCGGATGAGTTAGTTTCTTTTGGGATCACCGTTATTCGTTATTCTAGATCCCTGCACAACAAGTCGAGAGGCCAGTAGCTCGGCAGAGGGCGACAGGCCAGTTTCTCTAGACGTTGTGACATACCAGTAGTAGGAGACAATCCACGCGCTCTCACTCCCCACTGCTCCCCAGAGCACCAACACAGACTCCAGCAAGTCTAGTGCTTTCCGCCATTATTTTGGCCGATGGTGTACTGTAATACAATGAGCACTTTCTTCTTATACTCGTACGATACCAAGTACATCACCACCAGCGTGAGTGGTCTACCAGCCCCATGCAGCGTTATCCTCTGCTACCACGCCATTTCGGGGACACGCACCGCGGTCCTTGATACTTCCACAGTCTCTTCAGGAACTATTTACATCACTGCTGTGACCCAACCGCCGTGGGGGTGGGTAGGTGAGCTTGTTTCCTACTAGAGGTAGTGGTCTTGCATACATCGCGTGCAAAAGGTTTGCGCAGAAATGACTTAAGACATAACAACTGTTTTAATCGGTGTTACAGTTGTAGTAGCAGTAACGACGATCTTAAGCTGCGTTTTGAGGTAGCACGCCAGCCTATTCATAGACCACGCGATGCACCAGCCTTTTCTTTTTGGAGGTACACGAAAAAATAATTACAGCAGCACAGACTCAAGAAGCGAGGCATCACCGTTGGCGGAGGCCAAAACCCCTAAAAACATATGTTTCGGCCGGAATTGAGTTCGGAAGAAAAAGAGTACGATCCAAACTTCGGTTCCTTACATTTCGGACAATCGTGATTTATGTAAAGCCCAACCCGAACCCCAAGCCACCCAGAGAGTGCGATGGAGATTAGCACACCCGGCTACTGTAGACGGTGACGATCTACCTGTGGGAGCTGGATATACAATATGACAACCATACGAACCAGTACCAAGCTGCCACCAGGGGCGGACGGGACCCATTTTGAATTCCTATACTGGAAGGAAGGCAAGCGACAGCCTTTCTAATTTCAAGCCTAAATCACCTTTTGGGGGTGCCAGAATCCACGCAAGGTGCGGGTTTGCCTACGTTGTGTGGACTTTGCGGGACTTTGTCCAAACAAAGGGGCTTAGGTATACATGTATTTGTTGTTGAAGAAATATATACCGGGTGTAAAGTATAAGGTTCCCCTTCGGGATTGTGGTTGGCTTGAAACCCCGGGGATGTCGAAAGCTGGAAAGGGAGAACACACCCGCGTTCGCTCCTCGTACCAGCTACTCGTACGCAGCGACCGGGCAAGACAACGAAGAACATACGCAAAAAGCTCTTGAAAGGTATAAATAAGAAAAAAGTAGCCACGGGGCAAATAACCGGGCAAGTAACACCGACCAGCCCAAACGAAATAATATTTACTGTAGTTTTTTTTTTTAATTTTCATGTATCGTAATTTCATTACAACTTTATTTGTTTAACTTCTTCTGCGCAACATCAATCACGAGAAGGCCTGGCAGATATACTGCAGTTTTTCCTGCGCCACTGAACTCTTAGTATTTGGAAGTCGCCCATTTCACCAACTCGTGCGCACCCTTCGCCCCCTGTCTGTTTTACATTTTGCTTTATATCTGCTTCCTCCATGAGCGAGCGCAACGCCTCCCGCGGAGTGCATCCTTGTGAACCTTACAGTACTCCTGTACTGCTGTATGTGGTGTGCTGCCATATACATCGGTACGTACTGAATCCAGATAAGGTACTGGATACCAGGTAGGCCCTACTCGTAGTACCTCACCGTACGCCGTGCCCACAGCATTAGTTATTCTGGACTACGGTCACGGCTGTTCCTTGGCGTGATCTGAGGTTCGTGTTTTGTGGTGGGATGCCTGTGTTCTGTATTATATTACGGGCGACCGATACAAATCAAGGCAAGAACCGTAGTGGGGGAGGAGGGAGAGGAGCCTACTTTGTGGCCTCGGATCTGAGCTACGTACGACCACAGTAGGGACGGAGAGAGACAAAAGTGCAAATATAATAAATGGGATAGAAAATAATCAAGAAAAATTGTAAATAGAACCAAATATCTTAATATATAAAATCTGCTACGTATTCTGTCTGTCTGGTCGTATTTGAGTAGCGCTATCCAAAGCGGTTCAGCCCCACTTTGCCTCATGGATAGGGAGGCTGGGTGCCACAACCAGCAGAACACCGGGTTCCATGCCGCGCTGAGCTATGGCCGTGGCACAATCACGACACAGTTCTGGCAGCCATCTAGCCAGCCTAGCTGCTGACTTACAATTTTGAATTCCTATTCTGGCAGCTGATTGGTTGCCTAATTCCATGCCAGTGGCTGCTGGCTCTTTCTAGAACATCGGTGCTGAAAAGAGCCACCGAGGTTCCGCCACACCCGAGGAGGATAGGGTCCCATCCCTGGATCATAAATCCCTCCATAACTATACAACTCCGACCAACCGGGGACAATAACGGCGATTTCCAGGGTCGGCACTGCCCCGCACGGTATGGAAACCCCACCCCCATCAGCTGGTCACTGACTGAGGCTCAGGGAGTCAGCGGTCACCCGGGGACGATAAGGTCCCATCACCGAATCATAAATCCTTCTATACATCTACAACTCCAACGACCTGGGGACGAAGAAGGACACCCCCCGGGTCGATACCGCCCCGCAAGGTGTGGAAACCCCAAGCCCACGGGCTACTTTACGGTTGCCTGGCTAGCTATGCCTGGCTCGCATGAAGCAAGCGCATGACGAGAATCGCCCCTCGGGGCAACGGCGAGGTCCCGCCGCACCCGGGTATGATATAATCCCATCCCCGAGTCAGAGATCCTTCCATGGATTTACAACTCCAACAACCCGGGTACGCGAACGGGCATCCCAAGGTCGATGCTGCCCCGCAAGGTGTGGAAACCCCAAGTCCACTGGCTGATGGCTGATTTGGCTGGAGCACTGGAGCTCATAGAGCCAGCGCGCAGCGAGATTTTCCCCTCGGGGCAATGGCCGGATCCCGCTGCACCCGGAGATGATGACGTCCCATCCCCGGATGAGAAATCCTTCCATACACCTACAACTACAACAACCCGGGGACGAAAACGGACATCCCCCGGGTCAATACTGCCCCGCAAGGTATGGACACCCCAACACCATTGGCTGATTACTGATTTGGCTGGGGCACTGGAGCTCATAGAGCCAGCGCGCGGTGAGAGTTGCCCCTCGAGGCAACGGCGAGGTCCCGCCCCACCCGGGGACGACAACGCCCCATCACGTATCAGAAACCCTTCCATACATATACAACTCCAACAACCCGGGGACCAAAACGGATATTCCCCGGGTCGATACCGCCCCGCAAGGTGTGGAAACCCCAACCCCGCGGGCTAGTGTACTGTTGGCTGGCTCTCATGAAGTCGGACCGCGGCGACAGTCACCCCTCGGGGCGACGGCGAGGTACCGGCGCACCCGGGGGTGATAGCGTCCCGTCCCCGGATCATAAATTATTCCATACATTTACAACTCCAACATACCGGGGACGAAAACGGATATCCCCCGGGTCGATTCTGCCCTGCAAAGTGTGGAAACCCCGACCCCACGGGCCATTTACGTTTTGGCTGGGGCTCATGGTCGATGTCCCGCCGCACCCGGGGTGGTAAGGCCCCATCTCCGAATCACATATCCTTCAATACATGTAAACCCCCAATAAAAACGGACTTTCCCCGGGTTGATACCGCTCCGCATGGTGGTTCTAATTGTTCGATTCAAGTGGTACATCACACCACAATAATAATGCGAGCACTATATATGTACCATACCAAGAACTTACGTACTACTATGGGCAACACATGGCTATAGCTCCACGGGCGGAGCCGTGGCCGTACCGCTAGTTGTTATTAATAGTGACAATAGGGAAATACATAGGTTTTGTGTGTGCCGTAGGTTCATTTACTCGTATGGTCCCCCGTATAATAGTATAAATGCGCTCGTGCTAACTGCGAGAGCTTCTCGAGACAATACTACTACTACTGTAATTGAAGATTGAAACCTCGTATTCCGTACTACAGTAGTAGTAGTATGATAGTGGCAGTACTACGCGCACTGCCGTACTGCTGTATGTCCTTCGCGCACTGCCGTACTGTATGTCCTTCCCCTCTCATCACATGAAACTGCCCGCTTACCAGTAGTACCTGTACAATATAGTCCTTTTTACAAAACTGGCTGCTGTTGTTGCCTGATCTTCGTTTACAACAACAACAACAACAACAACAACAACACTCTCGCTTGGTCACGCTGAACATGCTGTATCGTGCTTCGATCTCAGACGGCTTCGAGCGAGTTCTACTGCAAGAAGACGTGCGGGGCAACGCAAGTACCCAGGATACGCAGTACTCGTCTTACAGCAGCATCCTACGAGGATATTTATTTGGGATATTGAATATCTATTTCAGATTATTTACTGGTATGGTTTTATTTACAACGCCCACCAACGCCCTCTTAGGATTTTTTATGATGCAGATCTTTCAGGGTTTGACTGCTCGCTGGTGTACCTCTGGTACGATGTTACGTGTTTGTAAGCACTTCTAAATGGGGGATAACAACGCAGAGCGTACTACTGCAGTCGACCCAATCCACAGCCCCAGCCCCCACCCCGGAGCCAAAAAGACGTTGTAAATATTCCTGGATAATAATACTGGTACGAAAATACGTGTCAGGTGCGTATACTTCGTATTTATCTGGCAAGTAATTAAATACTCCGACGTCGTCGTACGAACAAGTGACGGATTCGATACGAGACAGCATGCAATTTTGAGAACAAATGAGGCACCGCGGCTTGCATTGATTGCCTGCGTGGGATGTTGTGCGGTGTGCGACCCGTTACATTTTTTGCAGCAACCGTTCATTGAGAAGGGCGTCACAGCAGCACATCGTTATTCTCGACACCGGGTTGAAACCATCGCTCTTTCTCTCTCCTCCTCCTCCTCCTCAAACAAAAGCCAGAGCGCGCGTTGTGCCCTGCGCGTATATGTAGCGTGGCATGCCTCACCTGCTACTTACTGCTGTAGAGACATGGCGCATCGTGAGTTCGGATGATACCATGTTCTTCGGTTTCTATTAATAGTGTCATGTCCCCCTACGATGCGGAGGGATAGAAATTGGTCAAACCCAACAATATTATGACTGCTGTGCTCCGTACCTGTCTGTTGTGCTGTACGTACAGTACGAGTATCAACATGGTATCTTGGCAACAAACACCACACAGCAGTAGTAGGCTAATGGCATTGCAATCATCATCCACATGCATACGAGTACTCGTACTGCTGTGCTAGGTATAGGCACAGCCTTGGCACAGCAATGCATTAACTCAGTAGTTTTACTGCTGCATCTATCTTCACATCATGCAGTACGTCGTGCGAGGGTGACAACATTTATTTCTGTGGTCAATCGTTCGATCACACAGCGAGAATAAGGCCGGATCCCCTACAGTACCTCGAATGCAATTAGCTTGAAAGGGAACAAGATAAAGCTCGGCTCTCCCCCGCGGACTTCGTTTCCAGCTTCGTCTGGAAGGAAAACACCACGAGTGAGAGGTGAACGCCCATCCATGCTATCATCGCACCGCTGAAAGGCTTTGTAGCATAGCATCAACAACAGCAGCACAGTACGGGTATAAGAAGAAGCAGCAAAGCACGCAGCTGGGCAATCTTCGTATATACTTGGTGCTTCAGTGCTCCCTACAAGTAGCAGTGTAACTCAAATTTCATCCGTTCCGTTCAATGCAGGCACCCTCAAGCTGAGTATAGTACTACCAGGTGGGCGGGGATGATCCTTCGTTGCAAAACCTCACCTGCGATAAAGGAGAAGTCAGCTCGCAGACGAAAACCGACGATGATGCAAGCACGATCAGCTATGATTCTTGCAGGTGTCTACTATCATCATAAGTGCGAACTTGCTCTCGTCGTGTCGTGGGAAGTAGAACCCACAGTTGATTGTGTTTGGATGCCCCCCCCAGTGCGTGCTTGCAGCACGAACCGCTCCACGAACCAGAGGAACTCTGGGACCACCGACGACAAATAAACGGCAGAAAGCTACGATGGAACAAATAATCGTTTCAGTTTCTCGTTATTTATACG
>MEHQ01003547.1:316862-493844 GCA_008828725.1 Saccharina japonica
TATAATGTTTGGCGGAATCGTCAGGAAAATCTATTAAAAATATGCAGTCAATAGTAAGGGTTCCACACTATTTTCAAGTAKTTGTATCCCCAAAAGTGCGCAGGTCATTTGATACAGTTCTAAAAAATAGTATGCATGTACCCTGCATGTACGGTAACATGCAGATAATTCATAACGTCGTACTATGATGTAATATGCTTGCGTAGGATACAACATCGAATTATAATTATGTACGAGTTTGGTTTTCAATTCGTTCTTGCGCCACTCCCCTAGGCATGTCCCGGAGGGGAAAGCCTGTAATATGCTCGTGCGGTAACGCAAATGGACATTTTCCCGAAATACTTTCACTTTTCATCTCCGGCCGCGGGTCTTTTCTCGCGCTGTCGGCTGCGGGGCACGCAGGGGGGCCGCGTGTACACCACGGCGCAAGTGCGGGTCCCGGCCGAGGCCCGTGGGGCGTGCTCTGGGCCTTGAAAATCGCAGATTCGGGCGAATAACTCAGGGGAGGCGTTCCGACTTGACACCGCCTCGCAACTACTATGAAAAACCGACCGTACGACTGTTTTTTCATCCGTATGAACTTTGATGGTTCGTTTTTGACCCGCATGAACGAGACACAAACAGCACGCACCACGCACGAGACAACAAGGGCCACACCGACGTTGAACGACGCACACATCAAGCGTCGTGCAGCAGTAGTTGATACCATGCTGCATGCGCTTGCTCTCTCTGGGTTGTGTACAGCAGTAGCAGTTGTACGACACGCTTGAAAACTTACAGCCGCATTTTACGTAAAATTGCAAAGGCAAGTTCGGTAGGGTATACCGGTACCGGGGGTATATTTGTTGCGCGTACCGAACTTACCGAAGTGTCGGATACCGGTATTGAAAAAGTACCGAACTTACCGAAGTGTCCGGTACCGGTATTGAAAAAATACCGAACTTACCGAAGTGTCGGGTACCGGTATTGAAAAAGTACCGAACTTACCGAAGTGTTCGGTAGGGTATTAAGTATTAAGCACACTACCGAGAAAATACCGGTACCCCCGGTATTGTGGACGAGGGTATACCGGTACCCGGGGTACATTTAGGTGAGCGTACCGAACTTACCGAAGTGTCGGGTACCGGTATTGAAAAAATACCGAACTTACCGAAGTGTCGGGTACCGGTATTGAAAAAATACCGAACTTACCGAAGTGTCGGGTACCGGTATTGAAAAAATACCGAACTTACCGAAGTGTCGGGTACCGGTATTGGAAAAATACCGAACTTACCGAAGTGTCGGGTACCGGTATTGAAAAAATACCGAGCTTACAGAGTGTCAGGTACCGGAATGTACCGAGGAAATACCCTCGGTATACTTCGGTACGTACCCTTACCGAACATACCCTAAATAAATGTGTACTTGTGCATAGCAACAGCAGACAGATGGCGGCGCCAATGACGGAGAAAATGGCAACGCTGCCGCCGCCATCCCAACCACGTAGCAATCGGAAGCACGGTTAGCAGCAGCACCAGCCCCAGCAAGAGCAACAACAGAACACAGCAGCAGAGGGGCAGAAGCAGCAGATCGAACTTGGGCAATGCGCTGCTGCTGTGGGCTCTACTGTATATTTGATACAGTCCACGCGTGCCACTGCCATCGAGTGCTACGCTTGAAGCCCGTTCTATACCCCAATCTCCCAACGTCGAAGCTCGGCATACAGTTTAGATCATCGGCGACCTCGCGGAGTGCTGCTGCAGCTGCTGCTGGTACATCACTGTTTGAATACAATTAGAGCAGCGATGGATTCGAGATGTCGCGTTGAAGTCCTTAAATAGGATGCATGATACGAGCACTTTCTCAGGTGAGCAGTCGGAGGTTCTCTCACTACACGAAGCTGCGCAGAGCGTGCCATAGCACCGCCTCGGCGGCGTCTCGAACCCCACCGGCGCTACTTGGTGATTATATCATATATCCTTCCGCTCCGTAGTCTCCACGATTGTTATGTTGTGTCTGCAGCCGTTCATGGTGGGTGTGAGATGAGTGCGTTGTGTCACTCCAGGGCCAAGAACCCGATGGATACATGAATGTAGAGAAGACTGCTGCTGCTGCTGCCACAAATAAATACCAGGTACCTTGTATAATGTCATAATGTGTGTCCGTATTGCATACATGCCCGATTCCCCGGTATCGAGGCCGCACCGATCACCGCCGGTATTGTGGTCGAGAGTATACCGGTACCCGGGGTATGTTCGGGTAGGCGTACCGAACTTGCCGAAGTGTCGGGTACCGGTATTGGAAAAGTACCGAACTTTACCGAAGTATCGGGTACCGGTATTGGAAAAATACCGAACTTACCGAAGTGTCGGGTACCGGTATCGAAAATATACCGAGCTTACCGAAGTGTCGGGTACCGGTATTGAAAAAGTACCGAACTTGCCGAAGTGTTCGGTAGGGTATCGAGCCCGGTACCGAACAAATACCGGTACCCCCGGTATGGCGGTCGAGGGTATACCGGTACCTGGGGTATATTTGGGCGGGCGTACCGAACTTACCGTAGTGTCGGCTACCGGTATTGAAAAAATACCGAACTTACCGAAGTGTCGGGTACCGGTATCGAGGCCATACCGAACTTACCGAAGTGTCGGATCCCGGTATTTACCGAGAAAATACCCCCGGTACAGTTCGGTACGTACCCTACCGAACATACCTTTGTAAAAATTGTAACGTTGTTCGAAGATTTGGGAATCTACGTAGAGTACATACATACACAGATCTACGAGTATTATGTACATTACGAGTAGGTTCAGATTGTTGCCTTTGCGACGGCTGTGGTGTCCTGTTTGCGTGCGCAGGACCCGTAGCACACAACTAGCAGGGGGAATCCAGCAGGTCTAATTGTGACATCTACGAACTACTTCTGTGTTCAGTCTTTCTTCGTGCATGTATGCGTGTGTGCATGTTTGATGTACGTATGCGATTCCAGCAAAATTCCCCCCTCTGATTTGACGTACGCACGCAGTACAGCAGCGATTAATAACAACAAAACAGCCAATACCCGGCCCGGGTATGGATAACACTTCATACTCGCCGATATTTGTGCCCCGGGCACCGGGGTGCCCAGGTGTTCGACGGGTACCCTTAGACGAGTACTCGGCTGCTAAACGGGTACCAGGGTAACCGCCCGAAAGCTACAGTAGTGAATACTCTCATCTAGGACCGGGGCGGGACTCGTCGGGCAACAGCTCTGTCATAACTATCTTTTGTGCGTACCTGTACAGCATACAACAGCCGTGATACCTCGTTGTGTACTATTTATTGTGTGCACACTCTGCTCTCCAGCACAACAACTAGATATAACTGTGTGTGCTCTGATTAATTGTTTTCGGAGTTCGGGCACACGAAATGGCGTTGCGATTAACGAGTTGTTCGTGGATCTACCCGACATAACAAACCAATATTCAACACAAATACTCGTAGTAGTAGTGGGTGCCTGCAGTTGATAAACTATGGGCCAAGAATAACGAGCTTAGGTTGGCACGAACAAAATAAAACTTCGGTTTTAAAACTAAGCTCACCAGTGTGGGATCGACTTTACACCCTACACAAAANTTTTGTGCCTGTCGTAGGTCCCCTATTTACTATGGCCCCCCGAAATACGCCGTAGTACGTAGTTAGTAGCAGTCACACCGTTCTCTAATATGGAATATACAGAGTATTATGCTACCTTAAGGTAGAGGTGCGACATTGTTTTTCTGAGGCTCTATACTAATAACAAGTAAAAAAAGGACCGTGGAGGACAATTAAAAGTTGCTACCCGATGAACAATCCCACGGCCCAGGTGAAAAATGAAACATTCTGCATGATAACACAAGAATGGGTACATTCCGACGATTTTGGGTGATTATTAACCCATTCAGAACTGAAAAAAATGTCCCACACTAATTCCAAGTATTGTGTCCCCAAATTCGAGGGACCAGTTCTTGAGCCTTTCATCTTTAATAGGTCATTCAGAAAACAAAATCAGCCAAAATGTGCTACCTCTGACGTAGCACACGTCCCTATATACTCCTTATCAGAGGGTATACTGTACGGAAGTAGAAGGTCTGCTGGGGTGGTATATACCTGGTGTACTTCGTATTATAGTTCCAGTAACAATGTACCAGGTATACCGGGATACCTCTACCTGATCTGTATCATGTCCTGACTATGTAACACCCTTATGTGTAGTGGTGGTGGTGTCCACGTAACTCTTCATAACAATGTCTCTTTTTTTATCATGCCCCGCGGAACGCCGGCTCTCCCTAGCGCCAGCCGTACTTCCGCGGCCGCGCGACCGTGCAACGCCCGCGCCACACAGCAGCCCTCGTTATTCCTGGCGAAAGAAGGGGCGTCGCCGCCAAACTCAGCTATCATAGCGGGGGGCGCTGAAAGGTGCTGCCCTCCCGGGGACGGGTGGCTCGATCTCCAGGATGATACGAAGAACATTCATTACCTTTTATTCACGTGTACTGTTGTTTTGCTTGCATGGTGATTTTCTCTCCGTTTTGCTAAATTAATTAAGTATCCCTTATCTATCTACTTCCTCTGTCTCATAAGTTAGGGTACCTAAATGCAATACATTGTCTGGGTGTAACCGTGTTGGTGATGGTAGCATAGTCGGGTTCGTTAGAAAGATAAACACATATGCAGCTATAAAAAAAGAAAAAAAAACGAAGATCTAGTTCTGTACCTCAAATGGGTCAAAATATACCCTATTTTGGCCTGTTTTGGGAATATTTTTGGTATTTGTTTTTGGGAATTCAACCAAACCCTCCGTAAGATGGGCGATAACGACTTTAGTGTGGAGCATACCGGGGTGAGGAAGCGGCAGAGGGAGGGGACGTTGGAAAGGGTGGTAGAATACGATAAGGAGGCCTTAGAGAAGGCTTATGCGTGGCTGGCATCGAGTCCCAGCGATGGCGAGGACGATTTTGTTTTCCCGACACTTTCTTTCCCGTGGGAAACGCGTGAAAACGACCGTTTTTGGGCCGACTGAATTTGTTTCGGCCGTTCGGCCGCATGGTTCAAGCACCAGCTGAAAACAATAAAAAGCATGTTGTTTACTAAAAAAACACCGAAGATTTCAACAAAAAAATCGGAAAACAGATTGAACACGGTTAAGGGCTCGTACAAATTTAGGTACCCTAACTTATGAGACAGAGGAAATGAAAAGATCCATGAATCAGCAAGCAAGGGTGGTGGCTTATTAATTTATGAGCTCCTCACATGAGGAGCTCAATATCTCACCCGAAACATGATACTTCGAAGCACGTTTGTTTGTTTATATACCGGTATATATTTCGTTCAGGACCAAGGAAGCACCGCCTCCACCGCGGTGTCGCAAATAAGGCAGAGACAGACCTGCCAGGTAGTAAATCTTACTGCTGTGCGTTCATATATCGCAGCAGCATTACAGCAGTAGTAGGACAGTGCTATTTATACGACAGACAGGTGTCTTGAAATCATGACTTACTACCTACGTAGCTGCCCTGCAATACTACAGCAGAGAAAAGTATTCAACCGAACTACAGCAGCAGTAAAATGTCAGGTAGTACCAGGTAGACAACAGCAGCAGTAGTACAACTACTTGCAGTACGAGTAACTCGTAATCTCGCCACAGGTTATATTTATCCGATATCCAAAATGAGATGCTCAGTATACTTGAGTTTAGTGACTGTGCTTTTCTTCTGGACGCGCTCCTGTCTCTCTGCGTCATTTGTATTATGTTTCATTTCATATTTTTTTTATTTGTCTTTTTGTCTTTTTGTTCTTATTTTTTGGTTCGGCTCGTGTCGCTGTGTTCTCGTACCCGGTACGTTACGCATCTCACTTGCTCTACCCATTAATTTGCGTTTATTTTGTTTTGGTTTTTCTCTGTTTCACAGTCTGTGACCACATAATTTGTATCTCTCTAGGAATGGGAATCAGGACAGGCACTGGGTGTACTGATATGGTTGAGTAGAAATAACGGGTTTAATGTGAAGACAACAACAACAACAACAACAACAACAACAACAACAACAACAACAACAACAACAACAACAACATACATCAACTAAAATATACTGCCTGTAGACAATACGTGTGGACCTCGACGGCCGTAACTAGATACCAGGTACCTGGTATGACACGCCTTTGACTCGTTATTGTCGACACCGGTGTCGCAAATAAGTCCTTTTATTTACGACACCGCGTCGCGTTCGCGGCACACGTCCCCGTCGTATATAACGTAATTTTCCCCATTATTTGCACGAATATGCCTTTTTGGTGGAGTGCCGCTGGGGTTACCGTGGCAATCCACGGTTGACCGCGGTACTTCCGTGGGTCTTGCTACGGTCTACCGTGGTAAGCCACGGGTTTCCACGGCAAGACCCACGGGTTTCCATGTCCATGGCGCTTCCACGGCAAGTGCCACGGTTGGTTGTGTCCATGGCATATGCCGTCAACTACCGTGGAACTCTTGACGGCAACCCACAAAAGAAGCATGGCAATTACCACGGCATGTTCTATGGCCAACTTCATGGCGATTGACGCGGCAATCCACGGCATTCCACGGTACATGCCACCACATTCCACGACAATTGCCAAGGCAACCCCCACATCGACTGCCATGGCAATCCGCGGGCGTTGCTGCGGGCGTTGCCACGGGCGCCTGTGGATGTTAGCGTGGTCGTTCCCGTGTGAGTTGCGGCGGGTGTTACCGTGGACGTTGCCGTGGTCGTTGCCGTTGCCGTTGCCGTGGGCGTTGCCGCGGGTCACCGTGGGGATTGCCGTTGTACCGTGGCTTGCCGTGGTATGCCGAAGGAGGTTACCGTGGCTTGCCGTGGAGGTTTCCGTGGAGATTGCCCCACGTACTTGATCACCTCTCTGGCGACCCATGGACACCCTATATGCGCCCCACGGATACCTCGCGGGCGACGCACGGACAACCCATGGGCGACCCACGGGCGCTCCACATACACCCCACGGGCGAACCACGGACAGCCCGTGGGCGACCCACGGACAGCCTATAGGCGACACACGAATACCCCATGGGCGACCCACGGGCAACCGACGGGCGACCCACGGACACCCTACAAACGACCTGCGGAAACCCCACGGGCGACTCACGAACTACCCATGTGCGCCCCACGTATATCCCACGGATAATCCATGGTTAATTCACGGACACCTCATGGGTGACCCACTGACAACCTATGGGTGGCCGACAGACAGCCCATAGGCGCCCCACGTACACCCCACGGGCGACCCATAGGCATCCCACGTACACCGCATAGACGACCCACGGACAACTCATGGGCGGCCCACCTACACCCCACGAGCGGCCCATCGGCGCGCTTTCTATACCCCACGGGCGAACCACGGACGACCCATTGGCGACCCACGGGCAGCCTTTGGGCGACACTCGGACACCCCATGGGCGACCCACGGACTACTCATGTGCGACCCACGGACACATCACGGGTGACCCACGGACGCGCCACGAACGGCCTGCTGACAACCCACTGACAACCCGTGGGCGCCCCACGTACACCCCACGGACAACCCAGGGGCACCCCACGGACACCCCACGGGCGACCCACGGAAACCCGATGGGCGACCGACCCACGGACACACCACGTGCGACCCACGAACACGCCATTGCATGTGAGCGACCCTCCACACCCCATTGGCGACTCACGGACAACCCACGGACAACTACGGGCGACCCACGGACAACCTATGGGCGCCCCGCGTTCACCCCACGAGCAACCCACGGTTACCCCGTGGATGACCCACGAACACGCCATTGGTGACCCACGCACGACTCATGTACACCCCACGAGCGACCCACGGATACCCCACGGACGATCCACAGACACCCCACTGGCGGCCCACGGAAATGTGACGGGCGCCCCACGGACACGCCGCGGGAGACCCACGGACAACCCAAGGACGGCCCAAGGACACCCCATGGGCGCCCCACGTACACCCCATGGGCAACTCACGGACACCCCATGGGCATGGGCAAGTCACGGGTTGCCCGTGGGACGTAAATGGGATGTCCATGGGTCGCCCGTGGGGTGTCAGCGGGTCGGTCGTCGGGTGTCTATCGGGTGCCCACGGGTTGTCCGTGGGGTGTCCGTGGGGTGTCCGTGGGGTATCTGTGGGGTGTCTGTGAGGCGCCCATGCGTCGCTCATGGGGTGTACGTGGGGCACCCATGGACTGCCCGCGGGGCGCCTGTGGGGTATCTGTGGGCGTGGGGTGTTCGTGGGTCGTCGATGGGGTGTCTATGGTGTGCCCATGGGTCGCTCTTGGGGCGTCTATGGGTCTCCCGGGGGGTGTACGTGTGTCGTTCATGAGTTTCTCGTGGGTTGCCCGTGGATCGCCGCCGGTCGCCCTTGGGTCGCCCTTGGGTCGCGCGTGGGTCGCCTGCGGGTTGCTTGTTGTGGACATTGTGTCCCATGGGATGCCCACGAAGATTAATCATAAAGAGAAACAATGCGGATCCCCCTCGCACAAAGTCTAAGCCTAGGGCTGGGGCTATGGCTGAGCATAAGACGTACTTATACCTTAAAGTAAACAGAGGTTACGAGAGCCCACAATTGGCGTTGTATACGTAAGTAAAATGAGTACGTATTGGTGGAGCAATTCGCATATGGTATTTCCTAAAGCATACTCGTAGAGGATCGGGGTTGACCTCTTACTTGAAGCAAGCACACCACCAAACAATTGAACAAACACAGGTCCCCTTTTGCTAGATTGCCGGGCACACAATAACACACACCACATACATTTCGACAAAACCGAAAACGCCCCCGAACCTTGAAACACCTTACAGTATGCCCGCAAAATGAACCCAACCCAATCAGAAAACACTACACCCAGCCCCCCTCGCATAGACGAACAGGCCCCGGGTGGTGGCCTTTCTGTCCCCCACAGATGCGATGTGCACGGCCCGTGAACCAAACAGATCCCCATCCCTTCCTACATTCCCTTGAGTACGAGGAAATTGGGCCCGCGAACGATGCAAGCAACGAAATTGGAAACGGCCCACGTTACAATGACCCTGTGGGTTGTGGCGTGCAGGTCAGCCTTGGTTTCGTTGGGCTGAGATGCTGGCTCGAGCCCCATTAATTTTGTTAGAGGGCGTACTCGGGACGAGCGATTTGCAGATTTGCAGCAGCTCGGAGACACACGCCTTGCCGGCAGATCGAAGAGCAGTGTGCCGGCCACAAGGGCTCAAATGACGCCGGGATTGGGTTCTCGGCCGTGCCCAACTCATGTCTCACGGGGCTGCGATGTTTCCAGGATTACATGCCCTTTTTGTCACGTGCACATACCATACCAACCAGTACATGCTTTTTTGTTCTACACGCAAACCGCATTATTCAAGATTCCGTTTTTTTTATGTTGACGACCAACCCGGAATTTTATCGTACCGGCTCCTTTTACTGCGGATATACACGTACGTATTATATGTACGAGTACCAGTACCGCTTCAAGCAGTAACAGAGTATCATATACAAGGTAATTTTTAATATGCGATGATATTTGTACAGTATTCATACGTGCGTGGTATTCAGCAGTATGATGATAGTGGTCGGTGTGTGCCTGGATATAGTACCGGGCAGGGCCTCGCGTGCGCTCGCGGGCGTGGACATGCGGGCGGTGGGCGCTGCAGCAACGTTTACCAAGAATATGGAAAGCGCACATACAAAACACACACGCTCTTTTTTTTTTACACGCAGCTACTGCTCTACATGCATAATCAAAGATTACCCAATCCCGGCGTCATTTGAGCCCTTGTGGCCGGCACACTGCTCTCCGATCTGCCGGCAAGGCGTGTGTCTCCGAGCTGCTGCAAATCTGCAAATCGCTCGTCCCGAGTACGCCCTCTAACAAAATTAATGGGGCTCGAGCCAGCATCTCAGCCCAACGAAACCAAGGCTGACCTGCACGCCACAACCCACAGGGTCATTGTAACGTGGGCCGTTTCCAATTTCGTTGCTTGCATCGTTCGCGGGCCCAATTTCCTCGTACTCAAGGGAATGTAGGAAGGGATGGGGATCTGTTTGGTTCACGGGCCGTGCACATCGCATCTGTGGGGGACAGAAAGGCCACCACCCGGGGCCTGTTCGTCTATGCGAGGGGGGCTGGGTGTAGTGTTTTCTGATTGGGTTGGGTTCATTTTGCGGGCATACTGTAAGGTGTTTCAAGGTTCGGGGGCGTTTTCGGTTTTGTCGAAATGTATGTGGTGTGTGTTATTGTGTGCCCGGCAATCTAGCAAAAGGGGACCTGTGTTTGTTCAATTGTTTGGTGGTGTGCTTGCTTCAAGTAAGAGGTCAACCCCGATCCTCTACGAGTATGCTTTAGGAAATACCATATGCGAATTGCTCCACCAATACGTACTCATTTTACTTACGTATACAACGCCAATTGTGGGCTCTCGTAACCTCTGTTTACTTTAAGGTATAAGTACGTCTTATGCTCAGCCATAGCCCCAGCCCTAGGCTTAGACTTTGTGCGAGGGGGATCCGCATTGTTTCTCTTTATGATTAATCTTCGTGGGCATCCCATGGGACACAATGTCCACAACAAGCAACCCGCAGGCGACCCACGCGCGACCCAAGGGCGACCCAAGGGCGACCGGCGGCGATCCACGGGCAACCCACGAGAAACTCATGAACGACACACGTACACCCCCCGGGAGACCCATAGACGCCCCAAGAGCGACCCATGGGCACACCATAGACACCCCATCGACGACCCACGAACACCCCACGCCCACAGATACCCCACAGGCGCCCCGCGGGCAGTCCATGGGTGCCCCACGTACACCCCATGAGCGACGCATGGGCGCCTCACAGACACCCCACAGATACCCCACGGACACCCCACGGACACCCCACGGACAACCCGTGGGCACCCGATAGACACCCGACGACCGACCCGCTGACACCCCACGGGCGACCCATGGACATCCCATTTACGTCCCACGGGCAACCCGTGACTTGCCCATGCCCATGGGGTGTCCGTGAGTTGCCCATGGGGTGTACGTGGGGCGCCCATGGGGTGTCCTTGGGCCGTCCTTGGGTTGTCCGTGGGTCTCCCGCGGCGTGTCCGTGGGGCGCCCGTCACATTTCCGTGGGCCGCCAGTGGGGTGTCTGTGGATCGTCCGTGGGGTATCCGTGGGTCGCTCGTGGGGTGTACATGAGTCGTGCGTGGGTCACCAATGGCGTGTTCGTGGGTCATCCACGGGGTAACCGTGGGTTGCTCGTGGGGTGAACGCGGGGCGCCCATAGGTTGTCCGTGGGTCGCCCGTAGTTGTCCGTGGGTTGTCCGTGAGTCGCCAATGGGGTGTGGAGGGTCGCTCACATGCAATGGCGTGTTCGTGGGTCGCACGTGGTGTGTCCGTGGGTCGGTCGCCCATCGGGTTTCCGTGGGTCGCCCGTGGGGTGTCCGTGGGGTGCCCCTGGGTTGTCCGTGGGGTGTACGTGGGGCGCCCACGGGTTGTCAGTGGGTTGTCAGCAGGCCGTTCGTGGCGCGTCCGTGGGTCACCCGTGATGTGTCCGTGGGTCGCACATGAGTAGTCCGTGGGTCGCCCATGGGGTGTCCGAGTGTCGCCCAAAGGCTGCCCGTGGGTCGCCAATGGGTCGTCCGTGGTTCGCCCGTGGGGTATAGAAAGCGCGCCGATGGGCCGCTCGTGGGGTGTAGGTGGGCCGCCCATGAGTTGTCCGTGGGTCGTCTATGCGGTGTACGTGGGATGCCTATGGGTCGCCCGTGGGGTGTACGTGGGGCGCCTATGGGCTGTCTGTCGGCCACCCATAGGTTGTCAGTGGGTCACCCATGAGGTGTCCGTGAATTAACCATGGATTATCCGTGGGATATACGTGGGGCGCACATGGGTAGTTCGTGAGTCGCCCGTGGGGTTTCCGCAGGTCGTTTGTAGGGTGTCCGTGGGTCGCCCGTCGGTTGCCCGTGGGTCGCCCATGGGGTATTCGTGTGTCGCCTATAGGCTGTCCGTGGGTCGCCCACGGGCTGTCCGTGGTTCGCCCGTGGGGTGTATGTGGAGCGCCCGTGGGTCGCCCATGGGTTGTCCGTGCGTCGCCCGCGAGGTATCCGTGGGGCGCATATAGGGTGTCCATGGGTCGCCAGAGAGGTGATCAAGTACGTGGGGCAATCTCCACGGAAACCTCCACGGCAAGCCACGGTAACCTCCTTCGGCATACCACGGCAAGCCACGGTACAACGGCAATCCCCACGGTGACCCGCGGCAACGCCCACGGCAACGGCAACGGCAACGACCACGGCAACGTCCACGGTAACACCCGCCGCAACTCACACGGGAACGACCACGCTAACATCCACAGGCGCCCGTGGCAACGCCCGCAGCAACGCCCGCGGATTGCCATGGCAGTCGATGTGGGGGTTGCCTTGGCAATTGTCGTGGAATGTGGTGGCATGTACCGTGGAATGCCGTGGATTGCCGCGTCAATCGCCATGAAGTTGGCCATAGAACATGCCGTGGTAATTGCCATGCTTCTTTTGTGGGTTGCCGTCAAGAGTTCCACGGTAGTTGACGGCATATGCCATGGACACAACCAACCGTGGCACTTGCCGTGGAAGCGCCATGGACATGGAAACCCGTGGGTCTTGCCGTGGAAACCCGTGGCTTACCACGGTAGACCGTAGCAAGACCCACGGAAGTACCGCGGTCAACCGTGGATTGCCACGGTAACCCCAGCGGCACTCCACCAAAAAGGCATATTCGTGCAAATAATGGGGAAAATTACGTTATATACGACGGGGACGTGTGCCGCGAACGCGACGCGGTGTCGTAAATAAAAGGACTTATTTGCGACACCGGTGTCGACAATAACGAGTCAAAGGCGTGTCATACCAGGTACCTGGTATCTAGTTACGGCCGTCGAGGTCCACACGTATTGTCTACAGGCAGTATATTTTAGTTGATGTATGTTGTTGTTGTTGTTGTTGTTGTTGTTGTTGTTGTTGTTGTTGTTGTTGTTGTTGTTGTTGTCTTCACATTAAACCCGTTATTTCTACTCAACCATATCAGTACACCCAGTGCCTGTCCTGATTCCCATTCCTAGAGAGATACAAATTATGTGGTCACAGACTGTGAAACAGAGAAAAACCAAAACAAAATAAACGCAAATTAATGGGTAGAGCAAGTGAGATGCGTAACGTACCGGGTACGAGAACACAGCGACACGAGCCGAACCAAAAAATAAGAACAAAAAGACAAAAAGACAAATAAAAAAAATATGAAATGAAACATAATACAAATGACGCAGAGAGACAGGAGCGCGTCCAGAAGAAAAGCACAGTCACTAAACTCAAGTATACTGAGCATCTCATTTTGGATATCGGATAAATATAACCTGTGGCGAGATTACGAGTTACTCGTACTGCAAGTAGTTGTACTACTGCTGCTGTTGTCTACCTGGTACTACCTGACATTTTACTGCTGCTGTAGTTCGGTTGAATACTTTTCTCTGCTGTAGTATTGCAGGGCAGCTACGTAGGTAGTAAGTCATGATTTCAAGACACCTGTCTGTCGTATAAATAGCACTGTCCTACTACTGCTGTAATGCTGCTGCGATATATGAACGCACAGCAGTAAGATTTACTACCTGGCAGGTCTGTCTCTGCCTTATTTGCGACACCGCGGTGGAGGCGGTGCTTCCTTGGTCCTGAACGAAATATATACCGGTATATAAACAAACAAACGTGCTTCGAAGTATCATGTTTCGGGTGAGATATTGAGCTCCTCATGTGAGGAGCTCATAAATTAATAAGCCACCACCCTTGCTTGCTGATTCATGGATCTTTTCATTTCCTCTGTCTCATAAGTTAGGGTACCTAAATTTGTACGAGCCCTTAACCGTGTTCAATCTGTTTTCCGATTTTTTTGTTGAAATCTTCGGTGTTTTTTTAGTAAACAACATGCTTTTTATTGTTTTCAGCTGGTGCTTGAACCATGCGGCCGAACGGCCGAAACAAATTCAGTCGGCCCAAAAACGGTCGTTTTCACGCGTTTCCCACGGGAAAGAAAGTGTCGGGAAAACAAAATCGTCCTCGCCATCGCTGGGACTCGATGCCAGCCACGCATAAGCCTTCTCTAAGGCCTCCTTATCGTATTCTACCACCCTTTCCAACGTCCCCTCCCTCTGCCGCTTCCTCACCCCGGTATGCTCCACACTAAAGTCGTTATCGCCCATCTTACGGAGGGTTTGGTTGAATTCCCAAAAACAAATACCAAAAATATTCCCAAAACAGGCCAAAATAGGGTATATTTTGACCCATTTGAGGTACAGAACTAGATCTTCGTTTTTTTTTCTTTTTTTATAGCTGCATATGTGTTTATCTTTCTAACGAACCCGACTATGCTACCATCACCAACACGGTTACACCCAGACAATGTATTGCATTTAGGTACCCTAACTTATGAGACAGAGGAAGTAGATAGATAAGGGATACTTAATTAATTTAGCAAAACGGAGAGAAAATCACCATGCAAGCAAAACAACAGTACACGTGAATAAAAGGTAATGAATGTTCTTCGTATCATCCTGGAGATCGAGCCACCCGTCCCCGGGAGGGCAGCACCTTTCAGCGCCCCCCGCTATGATAGCTGAGTTTGGCGGCGACGCCCCTTCTTTCGCCAGGAATAACGAGGGCTGCTGTGTGGCGCGGGCGTTGCACGGTCGCGCGGCCGCGGAAGTACGGCTGGCGCTAGGGAGAGCCGGCGTTCCGCGGGGCATGATAAAAAAAGAGACATTGTTATGAAGAGTTACGTGGACACCACCACCACTACACATAAGGGTGTTACATAGTCAGGACATGATACAGATCAGGTAGAGGTATCCCGGTATACCTGGTACATTGTTACTGGAACTATAATACGAAGTACACCAGGTATATACCACCCCAGCAGACCTTCTACTTCCGTACAGTATACCCTCTGATAAGGAGTATATAGGGACGTGTGCTACGTCAGAGGTAGCACATTTTGGCTGATTTTGTTTTCTGAATGACCTATTAAAGATGAAAGGCTCAAGAACTGGTCCCTCGAATTTGGGGACACAATACTTGGAATTAGTGTGGGACATTTTTTTCAGTTCTGAATGGGTTAATAATCACCCAAAATCGTCGGAATGTACCCATTCTTGTGTTATCATGCAGAATGTTTCATTTTTCACCTGGGCCGTGGGATTGTTCATCGGGTAGCAACTTTTAATTGTCCTCCACGGTCCTTTTTTTACTTGTTATTAGTATAGAGCCTCAGAAAAACAATGTCGCACCTCTACCTTAAGGTAGCATAATACTCTGTATATTCCATATTAGAGAACGGTGTGACTGCTACTAACTACGTACTACGGCGTATTTCGGGGGGCCATAGTAAATAGGGGACCTACGACAGGCACAAAAACCTACCAGGTATATATTTACCTATTTTCACTAACAAAATTTGGTCCTGTTTACTATGGTCCCCCGCAATACATTGATCACACAGGTGGCCGGGACCCTCCTTTGCACGATGTGAGCGTAACAAACTCCTTGCGGGGACAGAAGCAACAGATCATGGTGAGACCCAATAAGGCGCCCATTCTGTGTGAGCTCGTGGACTTTTGAAACGGCTGCAAGCTCAGCTCAGGGGACAACAATGCAAATTTCGAATCGTATGCCCCGAGGGAGGCTCTTCAAGTGAGGCTGTTCGAGCAACATCTAGGACTTGGTAGAGCAGTACGAGCAGTACGTGTGATACTCGTACCTCGTACGACGTATAATAAATTACGAGGTAGTGTGCTGTACATATAACATTCGTAGTAATAATTAATTAATTCAGCGAAAGAGGGAGAAGAATAATTAATTAATTTAGCGAAAGAGGGAGAAGAATATATCAAGATATTTTTTTGCGCGAAAAACAAAACTCACAAATCTGGAAATAGCGGCCGTACAGAGTAGCAGTCAAATAAATGCGCCTGTCTATAATAAGGATAGGCGTTCAGCGTGTGTACCACCTCGTAGCTAGTGTGTACGCTGTAGTCTCGCTTGCTAATGAGCAGCCAAGACACAGCCTAAAATGGAGGAAAGCGCGAAGCTCACGGTTAAGACGGTCAAGTAAGCTCGTGTACGAAGAGCTTTACAGGTAGAAGCAGAGAATAAGCAGAAGAAGAAGAAGGTCCCAGGCCGAAGAAGAAGGTCCCAGGCCTTAGATGAGTATATCTACTTCGTAGCAGACATGAATAGCTCGTCAAGAGCATGTTGGAAAAGAGAGCTGAAGAGGAGTGAGGGAGTGTGTGGGTGTTGCACGTGAACTCGTACAGTAGCTCGATCCCAAAGAAAAACCGGATACCCCAAATCCTTATTATCTAATGCTGGTACAGCAGTAGTAGTGGTGATGTCCAAATGACTCTTCACGACTCTGCCGGTTTCAGTATGCCCCGCACGGCGTCGGCTCTATCGTGCGCCACCCGACCCCCACCAGCGCCGCACCCGCGCCCCGGCCGCCCCACGCATCAGCCCTCGGTGGCCCCACCGGACGAACGGACGCCCACGCCGAACTCGGCGAGCGGTGTTAGTGATAGGTACTTCGCTACAGCAGTAGACAGTAGCCTACCAAGTCACTGATCGGTAACATAGTCATCTATAAGTCAGAGCACAGCAGTAGCACGGTCTATCCACGTACGTACCACGACAGAATATACGTGATATAAGAGTGGTATTGTTTGGTACTCAAAATACGCGTAAGAAGAACGCCCCAAGAAAATCCTCCTGGTAGTCGTTCGTCCGTTGTCGGCGCAATAGCAATAAGTAACGTCCACGAGTGCGCACCGAGAACGATCTCGAGTACGCACCGAGAACGATTTCGAGCACGCACCATCTGTATTGATGCTGGAACGCTGCTAAGTATCGATACTGGGAACGTTGATGTAGCTCGGGCAGTACAATGGCCCGGGATTAGCCGTAGGGCGTGCGTCTTGCTGAGAGCTGACCGATGATGGCACCCCCATCCTCTCCCTCTCCTTTCTTCCTTTCTCCTAATCGGCCTGAGAGCGCCATTTCAACATAATCGATGTATTTCTTATGAGCGAAGCCCGCAACCGGACTTGCCTAACCGCAAGCCAAGCGCTTACCTCTCGACTATCATCCTAGTCGGCCACCTTCCATCATCAACAGGTTATGAGCCTCGTTATCGCGCAAGCGCTGCGACTCTAGCTGCAGACACGACGACACGCGCCGCGAATCCGAGCTACGACGTACTACGAGTAACTCTGCAGCACTGGGAGATATGCCCAGGACTGCTGCGAGCTTCATCTGCAGCACCACGGATCATCAGACTGGACTACTGATCAGGGCTGCTTGTAACCGGGACTGCTGTTTCCTCGGAAAGACCACCCAACGCGAGTGAGTGAGTGAATACAAGTACAAGCTACTGCTGTCTCGATAGATTGAAGACTATACTCCTTTATTTACGTTTTGGTTGCTCAAGAGAACGAGTCGCCTACTACTACGAGTACGAGTACGACTACTGCTGCTGTACACGGCGACAACAAAAGCCTCAAGATCGACCTCGAACTACGTACGACAACCGCATCCAATACAACTGCTGCTGCTACTACTACTACTGCTGTAGTTAAAGGACTGTTGTACGAACATCACGACGGATAGTGGTGTTGAACCCTCATGATCGACCTCGAGCTGCGTACGACACGTTCAACACAACTACTTCGACTGCTGTTGTTGTAGTAGTCCAAGGGTTGCTGTACGTATTCCACAACGGACTGTGGAGCGGAAATCTCGGACGCCGAGCAACCCCTCCTGCACGGCATCACCAACCCCGCGATAACAACTACTGCACGGCTGTAGATTGTTGGGGGCTCTGTTTTTGCGTGCTTAAAAAATCGTTACGGACTACGGATTAATAAGTCTCGGGCGCCGAGCGACTCCTGCACGACATCACCATCCCCGCGATAACAACTACTGCACGGCGTGGGGCGGGAGAAGGAGCCTCCCGGGATTGTTTCTTTATTTCCCCGGGAGCGGAGCTATCTAAAAAAACATGTAAATCCCACAACACGCGGTTTTGAATCAACGCATGCATTTATCTCCCTGCTCCCCCACGTACTGTTGTACTGCTGTTGCAGCACATGATGAGTGGGTGGATGTGTGGGTGGTTGGGCACGTCGGCGGGTTCGTGGGTGGGCGAGTGAGTTCGTGGGTATGGGTGGTTGGCGTGTTTTTGTTTTTGCAGTTTTCTTTTCTGCTGCGTACACGAACTTGGGAACACATCTACTACTGTACAACGGTTACCGCAGTATATACAGTATATAGTGCTGCTGTACGTACTTCTGCATATCTACTGCAGTACTGCTGGAGTACATGGTGAGCGTATGGATCGGTTACGTTGGTGCACGGGTGGGTTGGTGTGGGTTGGTGGGTGGGTGGGTGAATCGGTCGGTTGGTACGTGGGTGGCTGCTTTCGTGCCTGTGGGTGGTGGTGGCCCTGTCCTTTTTTTTTGTCTTGTTTTTTGTCTTCTACAAGGGCTCCGCATCAATGCCGGCATTTTGTTTTTGTCCGCTATATTGGCCCCGCTCTGGCATAGTTCTGTGTACCCCTACAGGCTGGTTCAAGCATACCGCCCACAATTTATTTAGTGCCCAATGTCCACGCCGTTTTTGGAGATAGACCCTGAAATTTGGCACACGTGTCTTATGCGCCCTACCCGAGCCTTTAACGGATGTTTTTTTTTTTTTTTCCGTCAGGTATTGTTCGTTTTGTATTTTTTTTCGGAAATTTGGGTCTTGAGGAATCCAAAATTTCCGGTGAAAAAAAAACAACAAACCCATCCGTAAAATGCTCGGGTAGGGCGCATAAAACACCCATCCATGTAAAAATTCAGGGTCTATCACCAAAAAACGGCGTGGACATTTGGACTTTTGTGCGGTAAAAGTGCAAAAATTGGCGTTGCCTCGTAATTACTTAGTTTCAGTATATAATCGACTGTGGGCGGTAAATATGACTTACAGTAATATGATCATACGCAGTCAGATCTTGCGAATATTTGCGTGAAACTTTGTACAAACATGCATTGTACCACCTGGAAGCGGCTCGTTCAGAACAAAAAAATGGGGTGGGAAATGTTTTCCTACGGAAACGCCTGACTATTGTTGACCTCTTCGAAGGCCTGTGATTGGTCGGTCCACATTTTCGGCGGTAGCGCCAGTTCTAGGTCCTTGAACAAAAAACTGGCGATGCCACCCTCTTCCACCACTGTTCATGGCGGTCAGTATGATACCAAATATGTGACATTGGAGTTGTTATTGCATGCGGCATTCGTGACTGACGAAATTTAGGGTGATATGCTCTCTTTTTTATTCTTTTTTCCCCAGGCCCCACCATTAATACTCAAAAATTGCCCTGAACCAGCTCGTAGTTATAAATCAAAAGCCATCGTGACCCTGGGCTGGTTCCCCGCAAATTCTACCGGTCTTCCAGTGTATGTTTTTTTTATTATTATTATAAATACTGTATTCGATGGAATCATGACAGTCCCGCGAACTGGTATCTCTCTAGGATGAAGAATCGGCACGGACACTGGGTGTGCTGGATGTCGATGGGTAGAAAGGACGGTTTAAAGTAAAGAACACACACACAAATCCGCCGCGTACGTTCGTGCGATACTTCTATGATACTCCTGACAGAGAGCTTTTGGCTACTACACAACCTCTCTCTGGTGTATACGTGTGTATAGTTGACGTACTGTCCTGTCTTAGGAGTTGTTACGCTGTTCTATGATGCTCTTTGGCTACGATATGAGTACTGCAGATTTGATATATGCTACCAGAGCGTGACTCGGTATGTGTACGTACAAGTGCACACAAGAGTATAATACCTGCTTGCTGTCACGTACTGGTACTGTTATCACATAAAAAGCGCAATACGGAACACGTCGCTACCCACCCCTAGATGGGTACTGCCTACTGATTGGTGTAGTATATAAGAGCTACGTTGTAGCAGATAACCCTGTCTGTGTTATCCAGCAGCGACTATTAAGGGTTAGGGTTAGGGTTTGGGTTAGAAATAGGTGATATCGACTACTACTGCTATAATAAAATGTGTCATCTTATTGGCGAATACGCTTCGGTAGTGATGATGGTGTTTTTTTTCTTCACGTAGTAGTAGCTGGATTGCTAGCAGGGTATAGGTTGTGCCTGTCGTATATGGCCTTGCATTGTCTGCTCTGCATTCTGCATTGCAACGTAACATATTTGTGTCGTAGTTTTATTGTGATCACCGAACTGATATACCTCTTCTATCTAGGATGAAGAATCGGCACGAACACTGACTGGGTGTGTGCTGGCTGTCGACGGGTAAAAAGGACAGTTTAATGTGAAGAACACACATTTTAGTCCGTTGGGCTATACTACTGCTAATGGGTAGTCTACCATCCCAATCTAAGCCGTATAAGACCTCCCCCCCCTTTCAGAACAGCGGGGTCTTTGGTCTTCGCATGAGGCCGTACGTGCCTAGTCCGAACTTCTTAACAGTCTATGGGGACCCAGGAAGAGTGCTTATCATATTCTTGACATGAGGAAATTCGCGTATCGTTAAAAAGCGTGTCCATTAGTGGTCGTGCACTTGAGATTCGAACTCACAGCCACTACATACAACGCCATGTCCTGCCGTCAAAGTCATTTTGTTATGTAGGCATTAGTGAGGCAATATATTCCGTTGGGCCTCTGTGTCGTAGTTTTGTGACCACAGAACTGGTGTCTCTCTAACATGAAGAATCGGTACAGACACTGACTGGGTGTGCTGGATGTCGACGGGTATAGAAAGGACGGTTTAATGTGAAGAAGAACACACACATTGGTAACAGGTTAACCAATCACCCACCCAACCACCCACTCTAAGCCCTATAACATCCATGCCTATGGTGCCACAAAGCATTGCTGTAAGTAAGCCTCATACGCGCCTGGAGAAAAATCCTATACCGTAGATATTTCCATATTATACAATGGCTTCCTCTTTCACGCAGCTGGATTGCTACCAGGGTAGACCTTGCCTGTCGTTTATGGCATTGCATTGTTTGTTCTGCTCACTGCATTGCTTGTCGACGGGTACAAAGGACTGCTTAATGTGAAGAACATGCACACGTTCCAACGTACAGTAGTACGACGTATCTCCGTGTCGTAGTTTTGTGACCATATAGCTAACTGGTGTCTCTCGAGGATGAAGAATTGGCACGGACAGTGGGTGTGCTGGATGTCGAGATGTCGAGAGGTAGAAATAACGTTTGTTTGGTTCCCTAGTCATCTACAGTAGTCGTACATTACCTAAAGTAGCATACCCTGCAGAGCAGTTAGTTACACACACGACCTCTTTCAATCTCGTATCATTGGAAGCTCTATTAATACTGCTTATAGTTGTACTGGTCGTTTGACAACTTCTCGTGTACACTCAACACCAAAATCGACAATAATCCCTGCATGTTACAGCTCATTTATGATATAGCGCAGCACCTACCTGTTCACACGTAAATTATCATTCAAATGGCGGGTTCCGCGTTAAAAAGGCTCAAATTGGATGTCCTCTCCCACCGCCACAAAAGAAAAAAAAATCGACGTCGTGTATCATTCCAAAACGCTCAAAAACGATGTTAAAAAACAAACAAACTAAAAAACAGAAGTTCCTCTTCTTCGGCTCGAACTTTTGTTTTCACCGCATTCCCGAGCATTGTTTTGTGGGGGGGTTGATGCAATCGTTTCCGCTTGGCCGATTTAGTGGGGGTAGAGGCACTCAGAAAGTTGAAGAGACAAAAACTGTGACTCTGGGAAGAAGGAAATCAAGTTCCCCAGGAAGAGCAGCGTCTGTTTGATGCAGAGGGTTACTGGTACACCGTGTGGGGATTCCTTCTGCGGCAGTAGTACGTAAAGCGAGGTAGAGTGAGCAGGGTGTCGCGTATACGAGGTAACGCGCTTTTCGAATTGTCGGGGGATTCGTGTAAATATATAGTATGCCTACAGGGTGCTTGAAAAATGTATTCTTTCTTCTTAGAGTTTTTTGTGCGGCGGCGACGCGGTAAAACCACAAGCGGCATGTATCGCTATAACTTTGCACCACCAGATGAAAATGTATAGAAATCCGACAACGCATTCGTGATCCCCGCCCCACTATTACCAGAATAACCTGAAATATTCAGCTTCATCCGAGCCATTTTCAAAGCAGGGAATTTTTCGGTACCATCCCCGCTTTCTGCGTTTGGATTATTAGTGTCATGGTCATGGTATTCATGATGGTATCCCCGGTTCCCCTCTATTGTTGTGGTGGCGTGTTTATCATGAAACACGCAGAGCTAATAGCAATGCTCATTGCTCGCACCGCTTCTCAGATAGATATAAAATCTCTCTGACCAGGAGGAGGAGCGGCGATGTAATAAAACGTCATCGAAAAATCAATCTTGTGAGTGACTGAACGCGTCTCCGTCTCAACCTGCTTCCGGTAGAAGGGTTAGGAGTAGG
Source organism: Saccharina japonica (assembly GCA_008828725.1). Lineage (NCBI taxonomy): Eukaryota > Phaeophyceae > Laminariales > Laminariaceae > Saccharina > Saccharina japonica. The sequence continues at coordinate 339,421 of MEHQ01003547.1, forward strand.
TTAACCCCATGCCGCATAATTGTCCCAGGGTAGCAGTACCTTGATAGTGCTGTTCCTCTGTTTCCCTTTTTCTTTTCTTCCCTGCTGTACCCGTTATTTTTGCAGCTGAATACGTACGCCCCCGGCTTATTTTCTCGCGTGGTACCGTATGAGTGATTGTCACGTGTTATACGTCCCCAATGTGTTTCCTTCGCCCTCCCCCCTTTAGCTTGATTGAGCGTGAAACACCACTTACTTTTGCATTTTTTCGGATTTGGTTCCTGGGATTTCCGCGCTGCTCTTCTTGAGTGTGCTGCAAGTCGTTCCCAAACACTGCACGGCTACCTCGACTATCGAGCGCCTTCCTATTTTCCCACTTGGGCCGGTTCCATAGACAGTACTCGTAGGATTATGTTTAGCATCACTTTGCACCGCTCCACCAGGCCGCTTTGTTTTACGATCGCTCGCCGCGTATCATCCTTGGGTCTGTGGACTACCGTGCCCTGTTTTCTATATCACCTTTGTTTCCCCTTTTCTGGCATTCTGCACACATATTATCTCGTTTTTTGTTACCCCCCCTATCATCTACCGTATAACACGGAAGAAAGCACACCCCCCTTAGATAACCCCCCCCCCCCCACATAAGCACACCCGGTGATACATATTTTACTTCGTCTTTTTACCGTCACTTTAACACCGGGGGTACGTTAGATGACACCCCCCCTACGGATGTACGCCTGAAAACAGTGTCAAACTCCACAGTTATCACACCACCTGGTGGATGGATATCATTCACAATTCACAATCAACCCGCACCGGTATGGACACCAGCATGGAGGCAACTGCTGCGCCCCCTCACAGTGGGCCGAGCGATTCTGCGGCTTCGACCCCACCTGTAGCTGCTGCTGCCGCGCCTAGGGCGACGGTCATGTCGTTTTTTTTCTGGGACCAGTGCGCTTACCGGTACTGGCACTAACGTTGTCACGTCTCCTACGCCCGCCGTGTCCCAGGCACATACCGTTATCACTCCCTCTCATTACCACCCACCCTGAATCTGGCCGGGGTCTGTTGACTCTCCTTATCAAGTAATAATGCCGTCAGCACACCCCCTCGTTATCACCCCCCCTCGTTACCACACCCCCTAGCTGCAGGGCTCTCGTGCATGGTGTTTATCACCGGGGATGCGTTAGGTAGCACACCCCTACACAACAGCACACCCGGTGATGATATTTTTAAGTGTCAACATGTTATCACCGGGGCGTGCTTTCTTCCGTGTTATACGGTATCATAGACCGGGAGTCATACGTGGCAGCACTCATCACGCCACCTAAATTCGTGCCGTTTTGTTCTACATAATATTACTCTCTGGGACCTTTTTCTTGCCAACGCTATGTACGTGCCGGCGTATCTTTCGATCCCTCAAGCATCCTTCTGTAAATTGCTGATTATGTTTTCCCCCTCCGGGCTTACCAGGCTTTCGCCTTACTACATGTTATAGAGGTGTGGGATAAGGTTGTGAAGCACAGTATATTCGATCCACTTCTCAGAAATGTCTGGATGGATTTTGTACCCTCTTGATTTCTATGCATCTATCTGCATGTACTGCCCTTCAGGGTGGGCTTGTTGTGTCGTGGTGTTCATGGTATCCCCGTTTCCCCTCTATTGTTGAGGTGGCGTGTTTCGGATGAAACACGCAGAGCAAATAATGCTCATTGCTCGCACCGCTTCTCAGAAATCTCACTGACCAGGAGCGGCGATATAAGCAAATGCCATCGGAACATCAATCTTGTGAGTGACTGAACGCGTCTCCGTCTCAACCTGCTTCCGGTAGTAGTGGTAGGGTTAGTCCCATACCGCATAATTGTCCCAGGGTAGAGGTACCTTTGTATTAGCCACCGCAATATACTAGTAGTATAGTATCCATTGAAACCCGGGCAAGACGAACGCATTTTCCCCTCAAACTTTACACATCATAATTTAATCACCGGACCATGCAAAAACAAATTCGAGGTTTGGGGAGTCGATGGTAGGAATTCACGGAACCCCCCCCAAACAATATTGAGCGTTATATCTACAGTAGATTTCAATGATGGAAGTAGCCCTATAGATGGATCCAATTGATCATATAAACATATACATTTTATTGTTGAGTCCATCCTAGAGCATGCAGGATAAATTATTTTTATTCCGGGCCGGCCTCAGTATCGGAATCTCGGCACCTCAGTATCTCGAGGGTTTTTCTATTTCTTCGGGCGCTCTCTTCGAAAATCGGCTCCGACGCGCCCCTCGCCCTTCGTTCCCCCCGCTTACCCTGCCGCGAACGCGTGCGGGTGTAGACAGAGAGAAACGAGAAGTAGGCACGATTTTGGATTTTGGGTGGCATATCGAGCATTTATTTGAATCTTGACAGGGGGGTGGTAGTGCGCAAACACAAAGAAGAGGTGACGTTTTTAAACGATTGCTGTAGTATCATAGGAGTAACATTTTGTCAGCCCTTTGCATTTCATCTGCTTCGAAAAGTAGATGTCCATGTTCCTTATTCGCTGTCCATAACAAGCATGTATGTATATATACCATTACTTCTTACGCGTACGTGCAGCTCCCGAAATAGGTACAGCAGTAGGCTCGAGCGCTGTTCGAGTACGAGCACATACTGCTGTACTTCGAGTATGTAGGAGTACGAGCACGCACACTTTACTATGCAGAGCTGTTGTGGTGTTTTGGGCCTCCCTACATTTATTTCGTGCGCCCGAACACGGAAAATAATTAGAGTACCACCAATCAACTCCAATAAGGCTCCTGCTGACGATGATCGCACCCCTAATGATTTCCTCCCATCAAGAGGCCCGAGGCTCTGAGAAACGCTTGCTTCATTGGGATATTTCCCGGTGGAGGCCTTGCATTCCTTCGTTCTGGCGTCCGCCTCCAGCACCATAGATAGGATAGCATATTGGCCATGAGACTCGCGCTCCTTGAGATATCGACCCTCAATCCTCGACCGTCCAAGTCTACCAGCATACCAGGTACCCCAGGTATACGGTATACCCTCTGGTACGTACCAGGTCATTCATTAGTGGTTCGGCGTCCCGCAAGTCCCTCGCAGGGCCCCCCGGAGGCGAAAACAAATAAATGCGATATATGCGCGAAAATACGTCTGAAAACAAAGCATAAAAAAAGCCTTTTGATTTATGTTCGGCTACGCACGGTGAATAGCACAAAAAGGTGCCTATTAACAATAGTTTGTTGTTCCCGACTATATATATGTGTATGGCGAATAGGAAAAGGGGCCTAAAAGCCATATATATCTCTTACGGTGAATCGGTTTAAAAACTTGAAAATGGAGGTTTCAGCACCTTTACAGGCGTGTTTGACCCGGGAAACGGGCGAATCGGGCCTGCTTTCCTTGAACCCCCCCCAACCATTTTGGAAGAGGCATCCAAACGTCGCTTGCCATTTCTTCAGGGTATCGTTTAAAAACCTTGTCGACATACTCCAGTTTTCTCAAAATCAGTTTCGGGGGCGATTCAATCGAAAAACAGGCAGGGTATCATGTCGAAACGTTGTCGACAGACTCCAGTTTTCTCTAAATCATTTTCGGGTGCGATTCAATCGAAAAACAGCCGCTGTTTTTCGATTGAATCGCATCCGAAACTGATTTGGAGAAAACTGGAGTATGTCGAGCCCTGTTTTCCGATTGAATCGTATCCAAAACTGATTTTGAAAAAACTGGAGCATATCGACAATGTTTTAAAATGATACCCTACATAAATGGCAAGCGGCGTTGGCTACCTCTTCTAAAATTGCTGGGGGGTATTCAAGGAAAGCAGGCCCGATTTGCCCGTTACCCGAGTCAAACACGCCTGTAAAGGTGTTGAAACCTCCATTTGCAAGTTTTAAAACCGATTTACCGTAAGAAATGGCCTAGAATATGTTTGACTGCGGCCGATAGTTGGACAAAAAAAAGTGCTTTAAAAAAACGTCGTTCGTACGGCGTATTATTAAAAACAAAGTTATTACGTATCTTGATTTTTTTTTCGCCTACGGCGATTGAAAACAAAACATTCGCGTGTTGCGCTGCGCTCAACCACAGCCTCGCGGCTACGGATGTTGCGCAAAACGGATATTTTTACCGAAAAATTGTCGCGCCCGCGAAACAAGAGCGCAACAGTTATTTCATATCCTGGTACGGACCAGGTAGTATATGATACGCACGTACGTACTGTACCAGGGGCGTACACATGTGATACGAGTGAGTATACTACGAAGTACTTAGTTTTCACGTCGTCACCACGAGTAGTAGTTTTCTCCACTCTCGACAAGAAAAAGTGATGTGGTTTCGGCTGTTTAAGAATTCGTCCAATCGTCCCGATCATTTTTTCATATTACAATTATTTTCTTCATGATTGCGCCGCATATATTCTACCACAGAGCTGTCTTCACAGTCTTCAGGTCTCCAGTCTTCAGTGTACGCAGTCACCACCCAAAACATTGGCAAGTATCAACAACAGCAGCAGCAGCAGTCACAGCCACCTGCTGTCATCCCTCACGCATCATCAGCAGCAAGCAGCAGCAATAGCAGCAACAGCAACAACAGCGACAGCTAGCCTAGCGGCGAGGAAGGATCGGACCGGCGGGCCAGGCAAGGGTGGAACGGCTCCCGGCGGGTGATGAACGACCTCGAGGACGGGCGCGACGCCCGGAACCCTCCCTTGGTATTCACACAAGCAGACTATGTTGGCAACAGCACTAGCAACACTACTAGCAACCCTGCTGTCAGCTCGGGTTGGGTTCAGTACAACAGCACCACCGGCACAGTAGCCCCGCCAGCACTAGCAATCGCCGCAGCTCGAGATGACCACCACCACCACGGCAACACCAGCTTCTCCGGTAGGTCCGCCGCACAGGATTTTCCTGAGGCAGACAGTTTGGCGCCGGACCCGACGGCACCGCAGCACAACAACACCGCCGGCGTCCCTTCGGGGACAAGAGCTCGTACTGGGGGCAAGCGACGGATGGCGATCGGAAGGTGATTTCAATAACATGTTCTCTGTTTGGTCGGGCATACCGGTACCATACCATGTATACGCACTGATATAGCAGCAGTTTACTGCTACTGCTACTGTCCCTCTATGGCGCTGGTTGAGTAGTGCCGGCTTCCCGCTACTACAGCAGTACTACGCGTACCTACAATAATAGTGGCAGTGAAACCGCTTCGCAGTGTAGGAGTAGAGCTGGTTGCCGTTCGTTGTAGTGCCGGTACTACTACTGCTGTTGGCTGGCGCTTGTACCGGCACTATATAGGGACCTATACTCAGCCACACACAGCTGTGTCGGGTACGGTATCACAGATCACAGGTAGTAAGCGGTGTACCTGTCATCTGCACCGGTGCAACACATCCCACATACGAAACAAGGGCCTTTTTCGTTAATAATACAGCAAGTGCTATTACTATTACGGGGGACCATAACCTAGTAAATAGAACCTGCGGTGCACACAAAAACCTACCATACATTTACCTATTTTTACAACCAATATTTGGTCCTATTTACTAAGCGTTTACCTATTTTTACCAACAATAGTTGGTCCTATTTACTATGCCCCCCCCCCGTAGTATTAATACCATTATAATCATGTTTTTTTAAAATATTTGTTTGTCCATCCCGTTTATTATCTTCGCCCTTCTCTTCTCTCTCCCTCTTTTTTAGTCGTAACTCAGATCCGGGGTCACTAAGTAGGCTCTTCTCCCCCCTCCCCACGACGGTACGTGCCTTGCATTTTTTATCGCGAGAAAATTTCATCACTTTACTTTATTCCCTTGTCGACTTATTGCGTCGGATTCCGCCTGCCCACACACGCCACGAAGACGCTCTCAGCGATGGGTTCCTTATTATTTTTTCAAATAAAGTCAAAACCTCACCTCGGTGGGGTTTGAACCCGGGTACCAATGCTAGTAGCCTTTAAAGCTGGCCACTACGAGTAGTCTACCGGGGCGACCGGCTGCTACTTACTGTAAAATAATTAATACAAGCGATACCATTTATATTTAATTTAGAGACGGAGTGGCCCTGGTCCACAGCCGTATTTTGATAAAATTGCTGGTATTAATAGTAAAAAAGCACCTCCTTGCAAGGAATTTTAATGTGTTTTTTTTTGTCTCAAAAATAAAAATACACGCATCATCTGATATCAACTGCAGCATGCTGCTGTTGTGGGGGTGGGCGCGTTCCATCGATTTGAGTGTTTTTTTTTTCTTGTGGAACACGGCTTGTCGGGATACATACGCATATGATACACGCCGCTCTGTTGTTTGTTTCCCCCCCGTTCAGCACTGGAAAACTAAAACATGGGTGGGCTATGCACGTATATACGACCCTCCAACCAAAGGGGTCATACCGTCATACTGTACCCCATAGTGGTAGGTGGAAAGACAAAGTTTGCAGGCAATGGTTGTATGCTCGGGAGGATTACACAACTACGCACTGCAACTGTATTAATAGTACACAGAGAGTACTCGTAGAGAGTAGAGGGTCGTATATACTTCATCAAGCCTGGTCCTGTGCTATCTACTTTTTGCCGTAGTAGGACGCAAGCATTGTTCTCGCATTATTATAACTAACTGTGACCGCGAAAAATATAGGCATATAGTTGTGGTGGCTCGCCGTGGTATGTGGTATATTTACCTACGAGTACTGCTGCATATTATTGCCCTTCCTTGCCATCCGACAATGATGTGTCGCATGGGCTTCCACATTGATCACAATATATATACTATTAATAAGTATATCGTAGCCTTATATTGATCACAATATTCTTCTCCCTCTTTCGCTAAATTAACTAATTATACCCCCCCATACCACAAACAACCTACCTTATCTGTACATCAGTGTGTGTGTGTTCTTCACATTAAACCTTCCTTTCTACCCGTCGACATCCAGCACACCCAGTGTCCGTGCCGATTCATCATCCTAAAAAGGTACCAGTTCTGTGGTCACAAAACTACGACACAGAGATACTACACTCAGTGCAGTAAGCAGAGCAGACAATGCAATGCCATATGCGACAGGCAAGACCTACCCTGCTAGCAATCCAGGTGCATGCAAGAGAAAAAAAGCAGGTTCTACCAGCTAGTCGGTCTGGTACTGGTACCTACTCTGTTTGCCGTCTCTTTCCTGCTTTCGTCCGCCGCGGTTTCCCTACGAACCCCCCCACCCTCTGTCTCCATTCCCTTGGGCGCCACCCATACAACGGATACGTGGCACTTCCTACTCAGTTCCGTTTCGTCCTCGTGCCTCACACGAGAGTCCAGGAATCAGTATTGCATCAACACTGCTGTATATATATACTGCTGTACTATATACCTGGTATATATATACATATCATATATATTAAATTTTTTAATATATACCTGGTATATATTTCTCCCCCTTTCTTTCGCAAAATTATCAAATTGTCCCTCTTTTTTTCACCGGCATATCATAACCATACGCACTGTGCTGCTGCTGTTGTTGCTATCCCTGTTATCTTCTTGGATATTTTAGTTATTTATGTACCTTATTTGTCAAAGTGAACCTGTAATATGTATGTAATCTTATTATGCCACTTAATAATGGTGGTGGTGTTTGCTCGGTCAGAAAACAAATCTCAAACGTGTCCGTGACACGGCGTAAATTCAAATAAATAAAAAAGTTGTTGTGCTGCTTGCTGGTAATAAATGTACATATATACAAGATGTTTCTACGTATGATATCGAATCGATGGCGCCCCGGCATTATTGGGAGATCGTACTCCTAACTATACTACTACTGTATCGCCGTTTTTTTTTTTTTTTTTTTTTGGCGGTCACCAAAGCTGGCGGTCGAGTAGATCATTTGTGCGGGGTGGAGAACCTTTGCTCCGCACAAGGGGAATGGTCGTATATACCTGGTATCACGTAGTGTTAATATGGTAAGGCATCCGCGAGGCAGTTCCATAGTAAAACCCATTGCTGTCTCCGGAAGTGGCCACACCAGAAATTAAATTAACTTATTGAAGCTGTCGTTCATATGCAAGTCCGCCTCAGAGGCGGTTCTTAGCAGGATGCAGCTCACCCTCCATGCGACTCGCCCAATACCTCACGGCGCTTCGCGCTTGGTGCAAGCAATGTCTGCCTGGTTGGTGAAAACCCAACGTGCTCCGTCCCGGCATTGTAGGGATGCGAGGGTCTATGGTCATATGACTACGGCCGTGCACGACATGATGAGTACACCCCCACCCCACCCCCGCAGGAAAGGTCGGAGACACAAAAAATGTGTACCCCTTCTTGGTTTGTTTCCCGTGTGGTTTGTGTGGCAGTACTGAAGAGAGAGGTGGTCCGACCGGGAGAATATTTCCATTCACGTTTTATAACGAGTTTGTTTAACAAATAATTTTGGACATTGAAGATTGTATATCCGAGATCGCAAAGACAACAAGACGAATCGATGCTGATATTTATTTGGAACGAAACATAAATTCCACACTACTACTGGTCTATAATGCCACGTCTCTTCCGGTGAATCGGTTTTAAACCTGAAAATCGAGGTTTTAACACCCTCACAGGCGTGTTTGACCCGGTAAACGGGCGAACCAGGCCCGCTTTTCTTTAATCCCCCCCAGCCACATTTTGGGAGAGGCATCCAACACCGTCTGCCATTTCTCGAAAATGTATCATTTTGAAACATTGTCGACGTACTCCAGTTTCCCCAATATCAGTTTCGGACTGATTCATTCGAAAATCAGGCCTCATTTTGTCAGATGAAAGACGCGTGCGTGCTACGTACGATAGAGGTACGGTAGTAGTAGCACTTTTTGGCTTATTATTTTGTTTCTGAATAATCTCAGTCTCTTTAATTAACCCAACCTCGTCGGTTGTTCGATTATTATGGGTTCAAACTACATGTTTTTCATTGTACAGTCAGGCCATGGGTGGGATAGTCCATCGGGTACATGGGACTTCTCTTTTCTTCCAAAGTAATTAGTGTTTTGAGTGAAGTATATAGCTCCTCAAATTTAAATGAGGAGGTTCAGAAACAAAAAAATAAATGGTGAACCTCTCTACTACCGTAGCATGCGTCGAAACGTCGATGGGTTACAGTTGGAAATCTCCTCCTGAATTTGGTCTCCAAAAATGTGGTAACGCCGTAAACAATTCGAACAACGCCCCTGGAGAAAATAAAGACGGTTCTAATAGATGCCTGACACAAAAAAAACGGCAAGTATTCTGAGAAGAACGAGCCCAATTTTCAGTTCGACTCCGTCCGGGTGTAAAAGACGTGAAAGCGCGCACAAAACAGAGTTTCGATTGTTTTTTTTCGCTTTTAAAAAAACTTCTGTGAGAGAAAGATAGATATGGCCTAATATCAAGTAATTATGCAACACTGCACCAAGGAAAAAAAAACGAAGGCTTGCCAAAATTGGCCAAAATCTGTCATTTTGGGACAAATAATGATGAATATCTCGCCAACTTTTGTTTTTCAGAAAACATGAGAAAAATGCCCTGCGCGTGCGAGTGGCTGGGATTAATCGTTTCGCACCCTCCAAATAAGAATCCCACACCCATTCAATTATTTACGGGAAAGTTATATGCGCCACCATAATATATAATATAGGCAGTCCCTACGGTCGACGGCGGTCAATTATGGTACCAGGTACATGTTCTACTACTTTTTACGTACCAGATAGAAGTACGTCCGAGTATAACCGATGTTTCGACATAAATTTATAGAGGCGCACAGACACACAGCATGGTGGCCAGCACGTGCCCTAGACACAGCATGTATGTGCACGAGAACCAACGAATAAACACCCCCTCCGTGAAATCATGACTTCCATGACGAGATGATGGCTGCGAGAAGAGCGACACTACTTACAGTAGTAGTTCACCATCGACACCTAAGCGACTCAGCGACAGAGCAAAAGTGTATTGATTGTTGAGTGCAGCAGTAGCAAGTAGCTGCCTTTAGGCAGCGTGTGCCCAGCATGAGAGCGCAGACACTCATGATATCCCCGATCCCACTTGGTACACTGCCGTCCCACCCAAAGTGGGCCCATCCCGATTACCAAAACGTGGACCAATTGCAAATGGGATGTCAAAAACCGTGTAGCGCGCAGCGAGGAACCGGCCTCTTCAAACCGAAACTCCCACCCACAATGTATGTTATGCACTTGCTTTAAGTGGTACTACTGCTGTTCGCTGTTCACCAATCTACCTATCTATGCACTGCTGTAGTATGCACAGCATCATAGTTTCATAGTATACAATAAATAGGAATAGAGTACAGGTACAGTATGTAGTTTGCACAGCATAATAATAATGTTCATAGTATAATATGTAGTATGCACAGCATCAGGTCATCAGGGGACATCCTGGGTACATCCCCGGGTGGTTGAACCAGGGCATTAATTAGATGTTGCGCTGTCGGGCGGGCGCAACATTCTGGTCAAAACAACCGTTTTGCGCAACACGCGATTTTGGGCGCGCAACATTGTCCGCCGCAGGCGTTTTTTTTTGTAGCGCGTTTCCGGAGGCGAGAAAAAGTTTTAAGGGTATTTGTTTCTAAATCGCCTTGCAGGCGATTTTGTTTTTCAAGTTTTTTATAATAATTCGCCATAATAAACGTTTTTTCTTTTTTTCAAGCACGTTTTGTCCCATTGGCCGTAAATGACCATATTTTAGCCCCCTTGTCTTATTCGCCATAGTCGAAACAAAAAAAAACACTTTTTTTCTATAAATTAAAAGGCTTTTTTACTTGGTTTTGAGGCGTATAGTCGCGCATATATCGCAATTACTTCGCCTCAGGCGGCCTTCCGGGAGCCCTCCGGGGGCTTTAGCGCCTGCGGCGCGCAACATTCCTTGCGTCACCAGCTGCGCTGCGCGCAACAGACGCCGAGCCACTAATTAATGCCCTGGTATGGACTACAGGGGATATCTTAGATACTATACGTTTCAGATGTATATGTATTATGCAGGGTGGCAAAACAGAACTGGATTTTTTCTGTTGTGGAAATCGCCCAACGGTCACTCTCTAACTGGGCTCTGCCCGTATTGTGTCTGTTATTTTTCTTCGGGTGTAATAATATTCACGCATTTTTTCTCTTGTCGACGAGGGTGTGGTAATCTCACTCAGGTGGTACAGCAGTGCTGACCCTGAGTTGAGCAGTGATCCACCCGGTGATCCCTGATGATTCTGCAGAACAGGTGCTGATCCTGAGTTGAGCAGTGTGATCCACCCGGTGATCCCTGGTAGGCTGCGTGCAGAGGGGTGGGGGGGTGTGAGCAACTTTCCCAGGAAATGTCGCCACAGCGACAGGATTATTAAAATAGAGCTGTGAGTCGGCATGCCGCAAGTCACCAGCTAGCTATTAGTCGGACTAGTAGTTACTAATAGTCGTTTCCTGGAGGTGCCGATTTCCCGACTTATTGGGCTTCCATACTTGTAGAAGGATTGTTGAATGCGGGACACATTTTGTTTTTTGGGCGTGACCCTCTCGGCCGGGGAGAGAGCTGATTGGGATTTTAATGCACTCGCATGACAAAGGTCGGCAAGTCGGCTGGTCATCAGCTGGTTTCGCCGGTCGACTTGCCGACTAAGTCAGTTAGTTGACTAACGACACATACCATTAATAGTTATTAGCGGTGAAACTTTGCCGACTCGCAGCTCTAACTACCGGTATTACAAAATGCAAGGAGATTTCCGATACGCAGGCGGAATTATCATACTACGAGATCATCTTGGGTTTCTTGTTGTGTGTTGTGTGTTTTAATGCGTGTTTTGTTTTGCCGGTGCTGGTGGGTTATATATCTTGGCGGTGTTGAGCAATCACGTTAACCATCACTCTCGGACGTAACACGATACGTAGCGGTAAAGTGCGCTGCGGTGCGTAATCCCGACAAAGACAACAGTGAAGATAATCGTGCGAACCCGCCATCAGAAAGGGGTTGGAAACCCGAGCGGTAAGGCGTAAAACGCAAAACAAGCGCGATCGATAGCATGTGCTAAAATGTCCCGTTCTGCCACGCTGGACGTCATCGTTCACCCCCACCCCCTCATGTGTGGCAGTAAATCGGGTTACAAGCAGAAAAGGGAGCAGCAGCAGCAGCAGCAGCAGCAGCAGCAGCAGCAGCAGCAACAACAACAACAACAACAACAACAGGCTCGGGCAAGCCTCGTCTTGGCCAACACGAGCTTCTACACCGTCTCATATTCGGTTCGCCGCGGCGACAATAAGACACAGCACCACCAAGGCGCCGACAACGTGAATGACTCCGGACATTCCATGAGCGTCAGCACGACCAGCAGCGTTGAGTGGAGCGGGGTTGCGGTTTCCGCAACCGCGAACCCCCAGCGCTATTTCGGGAACCGCAACGGCAGAAAGGTTAACTCTGCGGTCGAGATGTTGCTGGATAAGCTCGACAGGGACGATTTCGGTGAAAGCGGGAGAACGGAAGTTTACGTGGGCAATACGACACTCTTGCGGGACTTCCGTATGGAGCCATTGGGCAGGACTCAGGAGCACGAAGTCTTGTTCCCGGCAGGCTGCGAGTTGCTGCTCGTACGCGGCTACTACTGGGACTCGGTAGCCGAAGACTGGCAGAAGTTCAAGGACAAGGTCTACTCCATCGTTGGACGGGAAGCCGGCGCCAAAAAGAAGGTCTTCAGTGTCATGGCGTCGGCCTCCGACTTCAAGACGCGGACAACAGCACCAGCGCCGGAAACGTGAGAGAAGGCGTGTGCATCAATCAGTATTTTCTGGCAGATGTTGATTGTCGTGTCACTCTGTTGTCACTCTTTATATATTGTAGTATTGTTCATTTTTATTTCCGGCAATGTATCGCACATGTTCCATTCCGACTTGAATCGGACATCTTCCAACACCGAAGTAGTAGCCCCTCTTCTATCACTGTGAATCAACATATATCCCATTTTCCCTTCATATACCACATTGTGTTACAGTAGTGTCGCAGTCGAATGAGAGTCGTTCGCGTTGCTTGTCTCCAGTATCAATTAGTATAAGCGTCGACGTCAAATGAGGGTAGGTTCCCTGGTTCGACACGACATATATGCCACTTTCCCTTTCTTAGAGGGCAGGGTGTAGCACACGCCAGGTCTTGGTATAGCATCGGTACGGACGATCACACGAGTTGCTTTCATTAGAGTTGCTTTCATTTTCATCGAGAAAAACGATTTTCCCCGAACCAAAAAAACAAATCGAGGTTCGCTGACAAGAACTGTAAGTCATTTAGTTCCTCACCTGCCGTTGCGAGAGGTTGTGCAGAATCTGTATATAACAGTACAGGCCCAACCCAGGACAAATGTGCTAGAATATGCAGATTATTCGGTGTCCCGCTCGGCAACGTAAGCTGCTCTAGATGACACAATATCGAGAGTATATTGGCCTTGAAAGATCTAGATCATGACGTGGGATTCGATTATTTGTCCCAGGTGTCTAACTTCCCCCTAATCAACGCATTCGAGGCTGTCACTTAGATGTACGTAACGACGTGCCCACAAGGTACCGAAACCCGACTGCCTTACGAGCGGTTCTTGGTCGGATGCAGCTCACCCTTCATGTGACTCGCCAAACACTTCACGGCGCTTCGCGTTTGGTGCAAGAAATATCTGCCCAAACCCTGGTGAAAACCTAAGTGCTCCGTCCCGGCATTGTGGGGATGTGAGGGTTTATATGGCCATACGACTACGACCATGCATACCACTGAATACAGCCCCCTCCCTCATCCTCCTTCCACTCCTGTTCGTTTCCTCACTCGCAGCTCGTGGATTTATCAGTTTCGGGGACGTTTTTCGATCTCACAACTGAAGTGATTTTTTTCTCAATGAACGTCTTTACACGAAGTGAAGGTGAAAACACAAATGTTACCCCCCGAGCCCCCTCACTACCCCCCCCCAACCCCACTCCCCTCTGACAACCAACCACCACTACACCAAAAGGCTCAGCCCATCTGCCCGCCCACCCACCCACCCATCCACCCACCCACCGCCCCACGCCAATGTCTCCAATTGTTTCAGGAAATCTGGTTTTCAATCTGAAGCCGAGCACAAGGCAGCGCAATTGGCAGCAGAAGAGGCTAAGTGGGAGGCGGAAGAACGACTTAGGCTGGAGGAAGATGCGCCTATTCGAGGCCTCGCAAAGTGAGATATTATTTTTCTTGATTTCCCTGCTTGTCTTGATTTCGATGATTTTCTTGATCCCATTGACTTCGTTGTTGGTACTACCGTGGCCTCTTCTCAACGGCAACCGTGGCGACCCTCACCCCCTCCCAGCCCACCCCACCCACTCACCTACCCACCCACCCACCCCACCCACCCACCCACCGGCCCACCCGACGGTCTCCCTCCCCTGTTCTCCGCGCCAGGAACATGTCCCGTATCGACATTCGAAGAAAATTCTCCACATCGGGGCACCACAGCAGGAACCCTAACCGCGGGAGCGATGTCCCTAGACTCAGCTCCTGGCTGTCCGGGACCTCAAGGCGACCGTCTCCAGCTGAAGCCCCCCCCCCCATCGAAGCCGCAGCTATTACCGCCGCCACCCCCGCCTTTGCGTTGCCTCCGTTGGCAACGGGACCCCCTCTCGGTAGCAACAAAAGCGTCTCCAGGTCTGGGGCGAGCATGGCGGGGAACCCGGACACTCCTCCCCCTTTGCGGGGTGTGAACAGGAGGAGGAGCTTGCTGAACCGAGAGCCGAGGGAGGAAGCTCCTCACAAGGTTGACCAGGGGCATATGATCGGAGAGATACGGGTAAGTAGAGTTTGGGGCTGAGAGTGGGGATGAGGGATGGGTGGGGGTGGAGGTGTACGGAGTGTGGTTGAGATGCCCTAGGCTGCAAGTTTTGTCGTTTTTGGTATGTATCAGTTGTGTTCTTCGCTCTTCCTAATGGTGGTGGTGGGAATTGGTGTTGGTAGTATTGGTGGTGTATGGGCGCTGGTGTTGACTGTGGTATTGTTGTTGTTGGAGGTGGTCTTGGTCGTACTCGTGGTGGTCGTGTTGGTCATGCCATGTCGGTGGTCTTGTGATTGCACCCCGCCGGGTGTGGAGGGTTCGAATAATCGTGAGATCAGCAGGCCCTATACCAGGTAGAGTTGGCTATTCAGATGGTTTAGCTCACCGCAGTTTTGGTGTTTTGCTTTTGTGCTTAATGTGGGGGTGATAATAGGAGGAGTGAGAGAAGGAATAGAAGAAACGGAGGGGCGCCTTGTTGTTACGCGTTTGTGGGCGAGGAACTCGGCCTTGACAAGCTCTCCACCTTATTTGTCGCTCTCCCTTGAGATAACTCTGTGAACGTCGCTCTGAAATATGCACGTTTTGGTCGGGGGCCTCTTTGTGGTTCTCTTGCTGCTGATCTTGCCCTTGATGCTGCGCGTTCTTGCCTCTGTTTCTGCTGCTGCTGTTTCTACCTCCGACGCTGTTCCTGTTGTTGTTGCTGTTATTGCTGCTGCTGCTACTGCTGGCTGTGGTTGTGGCGGTCGCGGTGTTTTTTCCGTCCGGACACCGGTCCCTTCATGGTTGTGTGCTTCAGAGCATTCGTCTTGACGTCGAAGTCGCGATCGCGAGAAAGGCGTTGGTGGTCATCGTTCTGATCTACGTGTTCGCTTTTGTTCTCTGGGTTTGCGGCGGACGGCTGTGAGTGTGCCTCAAGAATGAACGAGTACGGTGTTTATACTCTTACCCCTGGTACTAATTATGATAGTAGCGATGGTATATACACTTTACTGGTTAGGGTCAGGGTCGTTTTTTATCGACTCTGATTCGGCATATAATTTGGCAAATTGGCATAGCCCACGTAAATAGGAGTACTTGGATTTTGCGAACTTGGCAAATGTTTTGCCAAACTTGTTTTTGGATACTCCCCCAATCCTTAGTTGGCAAGTTTGTGGGAATTTACACTTGTCATTTCTTTTTTGGCAAGGTTTCAGCAAGAACTGAACGTAAAAACTTGCCAAAACTTGCTAAATTGAAAGGGTTTCCACTGCTGTGTCGTTTAACACGACCCTTCGGTCGACTTTTGATAAATTTGTATTATGATTGAAAACGGAAGGAGCACAATGTTTCCATCGGCAAAGCATACCACCAACATCGTTATTGGCGCATGTGCACGGACTTGCGTGCTGTTTCCCGTTTGTGTGTATCGTGCTGGAGTTATCGATTCTGTCTGTTTCCCATGGATTTCTGATCGACTGTACATACATGGCCAAGGCCGTCGGTACATTCCTGCTCTTAGTGTTTCCGCCCCGCCGAAACGTTCCACGGCCCTGGCTGCGCGTACTGTAGCATGTTTTGCTTTGTCTTGTTGTCGTGTTTTTGGATGTTGTGGGTTTTGTGTTGATGCGTTTATGTTGTTGCTGGTGCTGCTGCTCAGGTTCTGTTTTCATTGAGTATCAGTTTATTCGTTTGTGTGTTTGCTTGCTTGTTGGTACACACTCTCATAATTGTCGTTTGGTCTCTGTTTTCTCTCTTTCTCTTTTTCCCTCTTCCTATTCCTCTCTCTCTACATTGTTTGCGTTTATCGTATGCGGTAGGAGCCCGGAAATAAACGTCCCCCTGGTAGTCGGCTTCGTGTCGGTCCTGCTGCTATCATATCCCGCCATCCGTCTCGTGGCGCGGCTCTTCGCGTACGTGGTCACCACGTGGGCGCCTGGAGTGCTCTATAGGGGAAACGGGTGAGTTCATGCCTGCTGTGGCTTTTTGCCTGTCTGTTTGCTTGCTTCCTCGCTTGTCTGTCTACAAGCGTCCGCGCTGGATTATATGTTTGTCTGGTTGCTGCCTTACTGTACTCACTTTTTTGCTTGTCTGTTCGCTTGGTTACTGTGTTTGCTTGCTCGCAAGTTTGTTTGCTAGCCTTGTGTTTGCTTGCTTTGCTTTGTTTGTTTGTTTATTTGTTTCGACAGGAAGGGGGAAGGTGGGAGCATACTCTTAGGGTCTGTTGGGTCGCGATCACGACTGGAATACTACTGTTTGCGTTTTGTTACCGGCATACAGTAGACGTAGTAGGTAAACCTATTACGTAAAACTTCCAGGTTGTACGGAGTGAGCAGGAAACGTAGCAGACTGCTATGTTTACTTGTAGGTCAACTAACTGATCGCTGGCGTATTGTTCTCGCATCTTATTTGGTGGCACACACAAAATGCGAGTAGGGTATGTGACAAGACTCCACCCATATTGTCGCCGTTCTTTTACGGGCTTGAATATGTCGTTCTACTGTTGCCTACCAGGTATGTGTTAGAACAGGTTTCCTGCAGCAAAGCCCCTTGCTGATCAGGTCTTCGAGGTTGCAGGGAGCTGCAGCCAGTATCAACTTTGCTCACGCAACTAAGTTCGTTAAGGAATTATTAATTCGATATCGAATAGCTAATCTGACGATGTGGCCTCCATCGAGGGGTCGTGTTGGAAATCGGTACTTCACTGCAGCAGTAGCCAGTAGCCTACCGAGTCGTTCAAACGTATGTCGATCCGCCACCTGATGGAAAGCGGAACTCCCGTCAACTCGCAACCGGACTTTTACCTACCGAACAGCAATCCAAGCGCTTACATTTCAGCTATCATCTATGTCGGTTAACCTTCACAACGTATATGCTACTTGTGCTGTACGTCTGACCACAGCGAACGATGGACAGCAGTCGAAGTGGAGGCAAGTAACTGAAGGTTTTGCAGCCGATCGCCTGTAATAGTAGGTGCCTTACGCAAAACCTACACTAATTTCAAGATAACGACTATTGGATTAGTTATTCCAGCCACCGCTGCCAAGGGGAATACATATTGGGGGTTTACATCGAGGCTGGCGTTTGGTTAGCCCAGGCGATTCTATGAAATAAAGAATACGTCAAAGTCTTCGACATTGAATATATCTACATGGCCGCTTGGACAAGGGCAACACGTCTTGGTGAAGAGATTATTGGCGTGCGAGTTGTAGTTCGAGAGATGTGGACATTTTTCGTATTTCTTAGAGGGGCACTATTTCATACCAGTACGGATTACCTTCCTATAGTAAAACCATACAATATGTATTCAGGCCATATATCGGTCAATACGCCGAGTAATTCGACACCAAACGTCTTGACATGATCGCATCAACATTGATTGGGAAGACGTCCGTGCCACGTTTAGTCTCCTGCGACCCTACAACGCTCCGTTAAGAAATGCCTGCCAAAGTACTATTCATATTATTAAAACAATGTATTGAGCAAATTTGAGACCTTGGGGGAAAAATCATCCTTCCCGGGTTTTTTGCGCCATGGTTTTTAAGAGTTTTGAAACAAAATTAGGTGTGCTTGTTTTTCATGGTAATATGGAAAAAGTGACGACTGGGCTTCGTTTTTTTTCGTGCGTCAGTTAAGTTCAAAGTTGCCGAAAAATCCCGAACAATCGTAAGCTGTGTCTTAAGAACGGAAAATAAAATAAATGAAAAGGCCAGCTCTCAGTTTTTTTCACATTGCCGCGGAAAACAACCGTGACAATTTTTGTGCCTCTACTTTCACAAACCATAGCGCAAAGTTCCAAGGGCGAGATGTTTCGCCTCTCGCTGGAACCAGCTCGTAATGCTAATAGTTTCCTCGGCGTTATAGGTGTACATATTGTGGACGAATACCTCATAAAGGAGCTACCGTAGACTTGTACAATAATAGTCTTCCTATTTTGTTTTTCCTGGCGTTTCTTTTTTTGTTTCTCTTTTCTGTAGATATTTGCCTGGTTTGAGTGATTAGCGTTTGCTTATTATGCTACACATTCTCGAAAAAAAACAAGAACAGTATAGTATTATCGGTAGTTAAATTATCGCAACAACAGATCGCGTCCCGCCCCCCTATCGAATCCTTAATCCTCCACATCAGTTTTACTAATCTCGATCCCCACCCCGCTCCTGCGCAGGATACCATACATACGGGTATACGACCCCTTTCTCTTAGTTTTTCTTTGGTTTAATATCTTGTATCCCATGATTCTTTCTTTTATCGTGGGAAACCCGGAAACAAAAGGTTTTACTTCTTGGTGGCTCTCCACCACGACATCGCGATGGTGATCTGGTCGGGTTTGTTGGTGACTGTCTGGGTTCGGCTGTTCCACAAGTGGGTCTACCCGGAGGAGTTGGACGGCGCCCAAATCGTCTACACTTATTGCAGCTCCATACTCCAGGTAAAGTTGTATATATAGGGTGTAGAAATGAATCTATCTGCCAGTATACTACACAGTTTGGTGGGTAATATCATTAAACAACAACCAAGGCTGTTTTGTACGGGGGCACGTTAGTCTTTACGGTTCAGCGTGGTTTTACGGAACCTCACACCGAACCGAACCACACATCACCGCATGTACTGGTACGGCTTTCCCTTGAACAAAACCGCACCGCACCGTAGATTTCTCTAAAGTTATGATCGGCACTGCACGGCACTGCACCGTACGCTTCTGTATTTTTGTGTTCCCGTTCCATATACGTATCGTCTCGCCTTTCTTTCCTCTCTCCATCCTACCGTAGGCGTAACTCAGATCTGGGGTCACACAGCAGGCTCTCCTCCTCCCTCCCCACTACAGTTCGTGTCTTGCTTTTGTTTTTGCCACCAGAAGACTCCATGTTATGTCTTCTCTCGTAGACTCGCGTCGAATTGATTGTAGAACTTAATCCACACCTAACATCAGTTGTTTGCTCGCACTCGCAATCTGTTTTAGGAGGCGCCAGGTATGTACCACGAAAGAAAGCCGACCCACCAAACAGACCGAGTCGTTTTCAATGATATCACTTGTCACCCAGCCACGTTTCCAGCTTCCCGCGCTTGGACCCACGTGAAGGCGCCGCTATCTGTCTACGCTTCCCTCCTCTTTAAAGTCTCTCTCAATCTCGAGCCATCTGTCGTAGTGTGCTGAACACATGTTGTTTGGAGTACTTAGCCCTCGTGCGCGTGGGGAGTTTTTTAGAGGAAACAAATGACGATAGAACGCAACGGTTGCAACAACGTCCACTGCTCGATCGGGGGACGATATCGTACAATGGTTGGTGTCGGAGTTGAAACGCGAGGGGTCGTGCGGCATGGGCGCAAACATTATTTTTTATACTCCCCCGTACTGCTGCTTGGCGCTAACGCTGCGCGTAGATAACACCATAATGATAGCATTGTGTTTATTATCACTTATCTCGGGGTCAGCTATTCAGCTAGACTACGTTGCGCTCTCTGATCCACCGCAGTTCCATCCTGCAGCCGATTGGGACACAGGCCGCAGCTAGCTGTGGCCTACAATGATCAATATCTTCCGTATTGTATGTATGTACGAGCTGGTGTGTCTCGTGTTGCGTTGTTGTTGAGTATCAGTTCGTTATGTAGGAGAACCTCGAACGAGCAGCCGGTGCACTGCGCGGCAAGCCGTTCGCCACACAATACGGAACGAAGCGACGTGGCCTGACGTCACACGGCAGCGCGGCACGGTAACCACGTGCCTACCCGCTCTGAAACCGCTCCGCTTCGCCCGTCCCCGTCCCGTTTTTTGTTTGTTTTTCGTGGTGGTGCAGGGGCACTTGGCGCTAAGGGTGGGCATCTTGCTCAAGAATTTCCTGGTGTTGCTGATAGCCACTTCCTACCTGTGGATACCTTACCTTGAGCGAGTACAGGTGGGCACGCTAACGTTTGTCCGATACTGCCGTGTTGCTGCTGTAGAACTGCTGCTAGAGAGCTACTGACATAGTCATGGGGCGTAGCGAACCGTGTCGGGGTGCGATGCCATCGCCGGCACTAAAACTGTTGTAGCACTCAACAGTAATGCTCGTTGTTCGGTGCTCTCAACCCAACCGGCGCATGGGTATTGTCCCGCGTAGGTTCCACCATTCACAGAGGTCGTGGGTATGTGATTGTACGACTGTGCTCGTGTGTATGCCAAGACTACTTGCTGTTGACGTCAGCCTCCTTCGTGTTTTCTATTGTAGTTTGTACAGTCTGTAAACATATACTTGGTATATGATACCTGGTACCTGGTACTACAAATGCTGGCTGTTATTTTTCGTGTTTGTGGCGTTCTGTTGGGTCCGCAACTTGTGTGTATGCCCATGTGTTTGTGCGTATCCGCGTGCGTATGAGTGCCTGTGCCTGTGTGCCTGTGTGCCTGTGGTGTTTTCGTGTGTCTGTGTCTGCGTGTGTCGGCGTGTGTCTGTGTGTCTGTGTGTGCGTGCGTGCGTGCGTGTGTGCGTGTGTGTTTTTTTTTAGTTTCACGTCATACCAATTTTGCTTCCCCCCGCTACGATGCGAGGGTCTATGATCGTCTGACTACGGCCAACCCTGACATGAGTACACCCCCCCGCCCCCCCTCCCCCCGCGCGCGCCATGAAACCTGGCCGCGAGTAGAGCAACATCCTGGCGCAGTACATCCTCCTGCTGCTGACGGACTACTCTCTCAAGGGGACGTGCAACCCCGACGACCAGAAATTCGCGCTAGAGATGGTGAGGCAGGGCCACGAGAACACCAAGAAAATCTCCCTCTACGCCGTCTCCAAGGCCATAGGGTTCATCCCTCGGCACAAGCTGGAGCACTCCTTCTTTCGGTACGATACCCGCACGCACGCGGGAGTGGGCGTGTGTTTTAGTTTGATGGGTTGCACTGAGTTGGGCTGATTTGTGTGGAGTGTTTGTATGTGTATGAGTCCCAAGAGTGAGAGTTGTAGGTATTGTTTATTTGTAGGTGGTGTTTCGGTTGTACGAGTTGTATGAGCTGCATAAGGTTATCAAGTTGTACCCTACCACATACCTCTATAATTTTTGCAGGTGATCTCGCTGCGGGCTGGGGTTGTTATTTGGGTATCGTGTTGCCCCAACCCTAACCCCAACCCCAACCCCCAACCCCCAACCCCGATCCCAACCCTAACCCCTACCCCAATCCCAACCCCAACCCTAACCCAGACCCTTACCCTAACCCCACCCCACCCCCCCTCACCCCCCTCCGTCACCGCCACCACCCACCACCGCCGCCGAAACAGACATCTCGCCGGGAGCGACACGCTAGACTCGACCAGAGACGCCACCATCATTGGAAACTATTTGTTTGATAAGCTAATCTCGCGCAGCAAGCCGAAAATCAGTCCTTGGGTTGCGGCGGTGACGGCCGTCGCGGGGAAAGAGCAAGAGAAGCAGAGAACGAACACGAAGGTCGTCGCGCAAAGCTCCGGAAACAGTGTCGCTCAGCCCAGCTGGCACAGCGAACCAAGGATCCGGACCCACCCCATTGCCTCCACGGCGTCTCTGAGCTCGGAAGAAAGCCGGCTTCGTTCGGTAAGCGCGGATAGTGGGAGGTCCAGCAACATCGGTGGCGGTGACGGTGGCGATCACGATGGAGGGAAAAACTATCCGGTCACGAACATCGCCTCCAACAAGGTGACCAGCGGCTTCAACAGAACCAAGGCCGCAAGTGGCAACAGTGCCGACGAAAACTCCGGCTCCGAGCATCATATGAGAGGAGACCATAACTCGGTGGTGGCCCAGGTTATGCCAATCCCTGAGGAGTATGAGGACTATGCCCGGGAAGAAGGTGGGGAGGTCGGGGGGGGGGAGAGCAGGGACGGCGTGAAAGGGGTGCAGGAGGAGACGCCGGGGGTAAGCGGAGGGAACATGGGGGGGGAGGAGGAGGAGGAGAAGGGGCCGGAGGAGGTCTTGGTGAAGGAAACACTGTGCCCGCCGCTCGGCGAAGAGCTGATAAACCTGGCGTTCTCGCATTTCGACGAAGATAATAGTGGCACCGTCACGAGGGAGGTGCGTGCACAACTTAGTTTTATTTTTCGTGTGTATGCTCTGGTTGTTTTTTTTGTTTGGTGCGTAGTGTTTTGTTTTTTAGTTCTTTTTTTTTTCATAGAGAGTTTTAGTTCCTGAGAAAAAGAGATCGGGATCGTGCCGCCAAGCTGCCGTATAACACGTAAGCTGACACAACCCCTGGGGGGGGGGGGGGTGTACTCATGTTGTGCACGGCCGTAGTCATATGACCATAGACCCTCGCATCCCTACAATGCCGGGACGGAGCGCGTTGGGTTTTCACCAACCAGGCAGACATTGCTTGCACCAAGCGCGAAACGCCGTGGGGTATTGGGCGAGTCGCATGGAGGGTGAGCTGCATCCTGCTAAGAACCGCCTCTGAGGCGGACTTGCATATGGACGACAGCTTCAATGAGTTAATTTAATTTCTGGTGTGGCCACTTCCGGAGACAGCAATGGGTTTTACTATGTAACTGCCTCGCGGACGCCTTACCATATTAACACTACGTGAAACGACCATTCCCCTTGTGCGGAACAAAGGTTCTCCACCCCGCACAAATGATCTACTCGACCGCCAGCTTTGGTGACCGCCAAAAAAAAAATAACAAAAAAAACGGCACCCTGGTTGTCTAGCTCACGCAGCGAGTGGCGTGTTTTACAGCGTCGTTGCCAACCGACGCCAACCCAACCTATAAATATAATATATTTATAGGGGGGGGGGTTCAGAGCCGATAGTTTTTCCAGAGCAAGGGAGGCGCGCATGACAAAGATGGCGGTTTTGGAAATGATCTGTTCGCGACCTTTCAACAGATGCATCGCTCGGTCTCCTCGTTGCGGAGAAATGAGCTTTCGGACATCGTTCGGGCGCGTGTGTCTTATCTTGCGTGTTATGTATAATACCGTATCAGCACAATTCGACGAGAGTCGACGAGGGAAGAAAGTGCTGAAACCTTCTCGCGACAAAACTCCCAAGGCACGTACCGTAGCAGGGAGGACGGAGAAAGGCCTATCATGTGACCCCGGGTCTGAGTTACGACTACTAGTACGAGAGAGAAAGAAAGGAAGGGCGAAGATAACAAAAGAAATGCACCACTCGACCTGTACCACGCATTCCTTTCCGAGCTTGGAACTGTAATTCCATGATAAATTACGAAATATCTAGCTCAGCAACCGCTGGCCAGCTACAAAAGCAGCAGCCCTGTCTGTTCGCGTGTTCTACCAGTCTGCCAGCACTGTTCCGTGCTGTACCCACTTAGTATTCCAACTCACACGATCAACCAAACAGTGCCTCGTTGTTGTTCTTTTAGCCACGAACATGAACCAAACGCCCAATTATCTCTAGAACAACAAACAACATATTATTCTTGGATTGGTTCCCGATCTCAAATAATATTCTCCAACAACAACAACAACTTAACAAAAAATATAAAATAGTCATGCCTGGTATATATCCAAAGTATATGTTTTCTGTTAGTGTTTAGTCCGGCGATGACCCTATTATATGTACCGACCTCTGCTATTTCCGCACGTTTGTTTTTTTTCTTCTTTTCTCCCGTCTGAAGGAAATGGTGATCGGAGTGGTGCGAGCTTTCGAGGATCACAAGAGCCTGTCGAGCACTTTGCAGGACAGCGAGCACATCGCTTGGAAGCTGGGGCTGATCATTACGGCTGCCATGTCCTTCATTCTGATTGTGAGAGCTGGCGTGGTGGTGGTGGTGGTGGTGGATTTTGTTGTGCATTTTTTGCCGTCGTTGCCGGTGGTGTTGTTGGTAGTGTTGGTGTTGGTACTCGTGATGCTATCGGTAGTGTTGTTACTGTAGGTGTTGGTACTGTTGGTGTAGTAGCGATTTCGCGCTCACTTTCCCACCTGCACTCGAAATACGCATTTTTGCGCGGGTGTAGCGTTCATGCCCCCTCCGCTTACCCTTCACGCGGCCTAATAGGGTATTTGTTGCCTTGTCGCGATGGTTCACGTGGCCGTGCGTTGGGGGCACGATAACTTCTACTCTGGTGAAACGATTGTATCTTGAACTATTTTGACCCCTCCCTCCCGCCCCTATAAATATGTTATATAGATATAGACTTGATCACACCCCCCCCGGCCCCTATACTATATAGGCTGGGTTGGCATCGGTTTGCAACGACGCTGTAAAACACTCCAATCACTGCGTGAGCTAGACAATCAGCGTACAGTTTTTGTTTTTGTTTTTGACGGTCACAATGACTGGTAGTTGAGTTAGATAATTTGCGCGGAGTGGAGAACCTTAACTCCGTAACAGTAACAGGGGCGGTCGTACCAATATGTTCCAAAGTATAAGGAAAAATTATATTCATTTTTGATCGAAATTGTCGTTATATTTCACGACATATTTGTATATGGTAAGGCATCCACGAGGCAGTCATGCAGTGCACCCATTGTTGGCTCTTGAAGTGGCCACACCAGAAAAACAATCAACTCGTTCGATGCATTCATAGGCAAGAACACCCGCCTCTCGAGAGATTCTTAGTAGGATGCAACTCACCCTTCATGCGACTCGCCGAACAACCTCACGGCGCTTCGCGCTTGGTGCAAGCAGTGCTTGCCTGGTCGAAAACCCGACGTGCTCCGTCCCGGCATTGTAGGGGTGCGAGGTTCTGTGGTCATACGACTACGGCCATGCACGACATGAGTATCGCCCCACTCTTCCCTCTTCTCATACTCTCCCTCTCCCCCCTCCCTCCCGTCATCGGCACCCCGACTTGCACCAACGCGGGGTGAAAATAATTCAGTTCGTGTGGCTGGTCATCTGGGGGACGGATGCGTTTTCCCTCGGCGTGACCTTCACCACCTCCGTGCTCGGCTTCTCTTTCGTGTTCGGCACCTCGGCGAGCAACCTGCTGTCCTCGGTGATGTTCGTCTTCGTGTCGAGGCTTTACGATGTGGGGGACCGGGTTCACGTCTACGACGGCATGTCGGGCATGGCGATGAAAGACATGACGGTGACGAAGGTGGATCTGATGACCACCCACTTCAAGCGATGGGACGAGATGGTGAGGGAGAGATGCATTGTTTTAATGGCTTGCACGGGTCATGACCCGACCCGCGGGCCGGGTTCATGAAGTCTCCGAAATATCACGGGTCGGGTCGGGTCGGGTCGGGTCGGGTCGGGTCGGATCATGCGTTCTCCAAAATATTACGGGTCGGGCCAGGTCACTCTTACCCGACCCGGCCCACGAGATTTGACCTTACAAGTACACAGGCCTAAATAGTTTGAGGTGGGGATTGGGATTGAGGGTGGGATGGGTGATTTGGGTGGTGGGGCGGAGGGGTGGTGGAAGGGGATGGCGAAGTGGGATGTGTGTTTGGGGGGGGTGTACTTCATTTTCATGCATGGCCGTAGTCGTATAATCATAGACCCTCGCATCCCTACAATGCCGGGACGGAGCGTATCGAGTGTTCACCGACCAGGCAGACATTGCTAGCACGAAGCGCCGTGAGGTGTTAGGCGAGTCGCATGAAGGGTGAGCTTCATCCTACTAAGAACCGCTTGCGAGGCGGACTTGCATATGGATGACAACTTCAATGAGTTAATATAATTTCTGGTGTGGCTACTTCCTGAGACGGCAATGGGATCGCTATGGAACTGCCTCGTGGGTGCCATACCATATACACACTACGTGATACGATAATTCCCCTTGTGCGGAGCAAAGGTTCTCCACCCAGCACAAATGGTCTAACTCGACCGCCAGCCTTGGTGACCGCCAAAAACAAACAAACAAAAACGGTACCCTGGTTGTCTAGCTCAATTAAGCGAGAGGCGTGTTTTACAGCGTCGTCGCCAACCGACGCCAACCCAACCTATAAATATCATATATATTTATGGGGGGGTGGGGGGGGCACGGCCCTCTTCCTTCCTCCTGCCCCCTTCGGGTATTCATTTTGGCTTCGGCGTGTGAGGTGCCTAAAATCTAATAGTGTTGTCTCTTTACTGTTTTGCCGTTACTCTTTCTCTGCACTCCTCTGACCCCCCCCCCTCGCTCTTTTCCCCCCATTGTCTCCCTCTCTTTTCTTTTTGTCTCCCTCTCCTCCTTTTCTCTCTCTATGCTACTCTTCTCTCTACGTTTCTGCCTCTCTTTCTTTTTCCGATGCTATATTTTTATTTGTCTCTCCCTCCCCCCCCCCCCCACCCCCCCCCCTATTGTTTCTCCTTACACCCTCTCCCCCGACCACGGACGACTCTCACTCACCTACTCCCCACCAGGTGTTCTATATGCCCAACTACATGCTCGCAGAGAAGACGATTGTCAACATCCAGAGGAGTGCTCACCAGTGGCATGAGTTCTTCATCCAGGTTAGACCACGGTTTTTTGCCCACCCGTTTTTGTCTAGAACTACCGTCTACTGGGCACCGAAAACTACCCGATACCCCTGGCAGTACACTACCATGGACCTGGTGGGATTTGTGTATTTGGTTAATCGGTGGAGCCGATAGTTCCGCCAATCGTACTATACTCTATTTTAGCTGAGATGTTCACCGGTTCTGCAAAAGGCTTTTACGTAGGAGTTAGGTTAGATTAGCACACCTCGTGCGATGTAGAGCACAACGAGAAACAGGTGCTATCGCTTACTGCGAGCTGCCTTTACCGCAATTCTGAATTATTATCTAGGATAAAGTATACACATCGGGGACTTGGTTGTGGCCCGCGCGTGGTTCCAGTGTTTCGAGACCGAATATTTCGGAAAACGCCGAAAACACTACTTTGGACACTAACCCTAACCCTAACCCTAACCCCAACCCCGACGCCGCCCCGACCCTTACAAGCTTTGACTCGAAAAAATCAGGCGTTTTTTATTTTTGAAAAATTGGTCGGCTACACTAACAGGTATATAATAAAATATTCCCCGATTTCCACACTTTATCCTAGATAATAATTAAGTGGTGCGGTAAAGGCTACTGCCTACTCCGTACTTGGTATACTGCACGATGACCATTGACCTGACAGTTGAAAACTTATAACCCCTTCGTCAATGAATCGGAGGGGGGCGGTTCTAATCCCTACGAAATGTATTGGTAAAGCCCGACACCGTTGGCAACACACGTACAGAAACGTTGTGTGTCCTCGCAGGGGATCCCGTCGACCCCGGAAGCTCCCCCCCACCAGATATTGTATTTTCGTGCCCAAATGATTTCACGTATCATCATAAACTGTTTGGTTGCCCTGGAAAACAATGAATATATATACACTTTTGATATATACGAGTATATGGAAGCACTCGCCAATATGTCCCGGGTGTAAATTGAAATGGTACCAATACACACAGCTCTACGAGTGTCGACACTCAAACGACAGCGACAGGCACTGCTGTGATGCTCACGTAGCGAATGCTCGATATTTTTTCTGCCATCGAAATGGCCACCCGACCGGTCTTCCGCCACGCGCCGCCAGCGCCGCCGCCGCCGCCGCCGCCAACGGTACCACAATTCGCCGCCGCATGTTGTTGTTGGTGTTGTTGTTGTTGTTGTTGTTGGTGGTGGTGGTGGTGGTGGTGGTGGTGGTTTAGTGGTAGTACTTACTGACGGATAAACAACTATATAGTAAGGCATGCCATATCGCTGGAATATCATTTGTGTGTTTTCACCATATTTCGATGAAATGTCTAAGCCCTGGGGTTATTCATCGAATTGCACTTTCGGGTTTAAGCTGGGTTATAGAGTTTTTATACTATAATCAAGTAATGAGTCCCAGACAAAAGTGGGTGCTCCTCACTCGCGCCGTGCACCCGAAGGACGTTTTTGGTGCGGGGGAAGGGGATGTAGAGGGGACTGGGAAATACAGACAAATGTGCGATTCGTCTTGTGGCTAGACCTTCTCAACGTTTGCACAAGAACGGTCCTTGGCTATAGCGCCTTCCATCCTCTTTCGCCGTGTTTGGTGTGTTTGACTGGCTGGCTTCCTTTTTGTCTTCGTGGTGGTCGTTGTTGTCGTGGTACTTTGCTTTTGTCTCTCTCGGGCCTGCATTGCTGTTGTTTTTGCGGTCATCGTGTGTTTTCCTGCTTGGCCCTTGGTGCCTTAAGGAGAAAGCAAAGCTGTCGTCACGATCTGTTTTTCTCTCTCCCTTCTTTTGTCTTCCCTCGTTCTCGTTTGTGTTTTTTATTTCGCTCTCTGTCTGTCCCTGCTGTGTCTCAGGTGGCGGTCACCACCCCTTCCAGTAAGCTCAAGTCCCTGAACGCGTCCCTTCTGACGTTCTGCAAGAAGAAAGACAAGGCGGAGGGTGCGTACAGTACTTGTCTTCGTGCTTGTTTTACGTCGTACTCGTTTGCGTACTTGTCGCACGTGCTTAATTTTACGTGCTTGTTTTGCGTCGTAAATACTCGTTTTTGCGTGCTCGTTTTAGCGTGATTTTGGTTATTTGCGTACTTGAGTTGAGTGCTGAAAAGGAGGTAACGTTGTACGTAGAGCTACAAAACTCGTAGAATAGCACCCCCAGCGCGCCTCACAAGCGGTTCTCATAAATAGTAGGATGCAGCTCAGCCTTCATGCGACTCGGCAAACACCCCACGGTGCTTCGCGCTGGGTGCAAAACATGTCTGCCTGGTCGGTGAAAACCCGACGTGCTCCGTCCCGGGGATGCGAGGGTCTTTGGTCACACGATTACGGCCATGCATGACAAAGAGTACACGCCCCCACCCCCCTGCGCCGCAAAATGTTTCATTTTGGGCTGTTTGTTTCACTAACGTTTCACGCGATGGCCGTTATATGACGGAGCGATCGACCGAACAGTCGTATGCGCCACAGT
Source organism: Saccharina japonica (assembly GCA_008828725.1). Classification (NCBI taxonomy): domain Eukaryota; class Phaeophyceae; order Laminariales; family Laminariaceae; genus Saccharina; species Saccharina japonica. The sequence continues at coordinate 368,930 of MEHQ01003547.1, forward strand.
TTCCCTTCATCACCGTTGCCGAATGTGAAAGTATGCACGTATTTGTTGCTGTTGCTTTTGCTTTTGCTTCTGTTTCTGTTTTGCTGTATTACTGCTGTCAGCATCTCAGTAACAACAGTCATATGCACGAGCCAACCGCCAACGCAACGGATGAAATGGGTTCGAGAAATAACTTTCTACGCCAGCCGGCCTCCCAACATGGAGATTTTATTGTCCCCGATATTTACATTTTTGCTTGTGTTCGACTTTTTGTGTGCTTCCCCTGCGTGTGCTGCTGCTGCGGCCTGGACGCAGGGTTGTACCCGACTATGGGCTTCGCGCTGGCGAGCATCGAGAACACCAACAAGCTGAGCATCAGGCTGACCTTCCGGCAGCGAGGGAACTGGCAGGTGAGGGAGGGGGCGAGAGGGGATGTGGCGCGTGAGACGTACACATGCCATATCACATGGGTGATAGATAAGCTCACACACCCCCTCGGCCGAATTTCGGAAACTGAGTTTCTGCTTACAACGGGGAAGGTGCAAACGCCGAGCGATGCCCGTCTATGGAGAAATATCGTCGATATTTTGTCCAAGGCCATCGTTTGGTCGTGTCTGCCCCCCCCCCCCCCCCCTTTTGCTTTGGAGAAGCCCGGCTCGGTAATTCGTCCAAGGGTCGTATCTGTGTTATAACCTTGTCACCCGTGTGATGCGGTGCTCTTGGTATGAACACTACTGCTCAACGGGGCCACACATGAAAATTAGGAGGGGGGGGGGTGCCTGCTCCTTGGTTATAGTAAGTCGACCTCGTCAAAGAGGCTGGTATAGCACGATAGCGTGGATAGGTTTTAATCCGGAAATACCTAACAATGGAGAGGTCAAGACATCCATCGCTGTGAAGGCTCCCCAAAACATCGACGCCAAACAAGCTCGACCGCGGCAACAAAAGCAGCGAAACATGGGTCGTTCAACTCTTACGCCTTAAGACACCTCTAGCAAGAGCGAAAATCCATTTTGGAGCTGAAAGGGGGGGAGCTCGGGGTCGGGAATGCACTCGCGAGATGACAACAGTAGTCGGGCCGCGACATCGCCGCTGGACCGCGGGAGCGCGAACAAGAGACTTTGTTTGCCTCGTACCAAGGGTACCCGGAATATTGTTCACCACTTCTTTACCTCCCCCTACCCCCCGCCTCCCATCGTTTCTCGCCGCTGCAGGATGAACATTGCCTCGCACATGCCTCCCCCCGTACGCCAAACGTTCCCGCTCCCTGATCCCACGCCCCCCCCGCGTCTCCACCCACCCTCCCCCGTTTTTCAATGCTCGCGTCTATAACAGCAAATGGAGAAGAAGTGGGCAATTCAGAGCATGTGCACCTGGGCCATCAAGAACGCCTGCGAAAGCCTTAAGATCGCTTACACCATGCCCGAGGTCCCCGTGAACATCAAGAAGCAAAAGCTTGTCTGAAGAAAAAAAGCTGTGTTATCTGCTTATCTCACTCAGGATAAAAAATCTGAGACGTTTTGTTTTCAACCTAGTTTGCCTATATGTTGAGCCCGTCTCTGTCTACCTGTCTATTAGATTGCGTGTCTGTCGATCTGTCTGGGCCGCCATTTGTTTGGTGCTCCTGTTTGTGGATTTTCAACACACGAGAGGCTCCATTTCATAAATATTCTGCGGTATAGTGTCGGGAAAATTGGGAAAATTCGCGACAGGTTTATTTTTGGGGCTTGATTACCTTCTGTCCCCTCCCCATAGGTGCTCTATTTGTTTAATACACCGGCCACCCGGTGCGCATGAGAGCGTGTTTGGGGGTAATACAGCAACAAAAGGGGCGGAGCGGCAGAGAGTATTCTTCCGCGGTCACGCCGATTTCGCCGGTGGTGACGGTTTCGGTGTCACGGTAACCGTTTCGGTTTCACTGGTGGTGACGGTTTCACTGGCAGTGGCGGTTTCGTTTTCACTGGTGGTGACGGTTTCAATGGTGGCGACCGTTTCATTGGCGGCGACGGCTTCACTGGAGGTGGCGGTTTTGCTGGTTGTGACGGTTTCAATCGTGGTGGCGGTTTCGTTTTCACTGGTGGTGACGGTTTCACTGGCGGTGGCGGTTTCACTGATAGTGACGGTTTCATTGGCGATGAAGCAGCACAGGTTGCGCCGCCGCACCGAGAAGCGAGTTCGTGGTGCGTACGTATAGTGTGGGTTTCGTGTCGAGGAGGATGCACACGGTCACGTGTTGTGTCACGGCTTGGGAGATACCGCCTTGCTGTAGCGTCCGATCCCGCATGAGAATCTGGTGGGTGCATGCCAGATGGTAGTGGACCGTTACCATGATGCACCGAATCATGTAGTGATTACCGATATGGTGATGCGCGAGATCAGATGCTTCTCGTTTCGTTTGATTATTGGCCGCTTACAAACATTCGTGATTATGTGTTTGGACCAGACGCTCAACCGGTGTGGTTTTGTGTTGGATCACATGCTTATAAACGGCTAAATGGATATCTACCGGGTCAGATGCTTGCCAATGTGGTTGTGAGCCGGGTACATGTGTTTGCCGTGGTGGTTGGTTATGTGTCTGATCATATATGATTCCACATCTATGGTTAAGTCCCGAATCACATGCTTTGACCCGAACGGTAATAATGTGCTGGATCAGAGTTTCGCTGATAGGAAGTTGTTGCCGGATCAGGTGCTTACCGTGATGGCGAGGATTAGTGCTAGATCACAGGGTTGTTACCATTTGGTCACCGTTAATGGGTGTATAAGTATGTGACGGAACCTACGCTCATAAACTGGTACCTTGGTATGTGGTAGTGTGCCAGATTGGACTGGACCCTTACCAGCACACGGCTATACCTGGTATAGGCCAGGTCATACGTAGTTTTTTGTTCCGTTGTCGGTTGCACAGTAGTAGTGAAAACAGGGTCGACTCAGCCGGCGGCAGCGTTGGGGGTTGCGTGTCCGATTATTATGAGACTAGACCCTTACCGGTACGGCTATAATATAGGCAGGCCAGACCTTTCGATTTGTCTTCCATTGTCGGTCGCACAGCGAGGGCATGGTCGACACAGCCGGTGGCAACGTTAGGCAGATTCCACTGTTGTGGTGATGGCTTGCCCCGTCGCAGAGTTAGGTAGGTACCCTGCATTATATATAGGCCGAGGGTAGGTGCTCGACGGTCCCGTCGACTGCAGCGTGTTGTGACTTTTCACTTCATTTTTTTTCCCCGAAGGTGAACCCAATTTATAATTCGATTATAGATGGAAGCAGCGCCCTGCCCCCCCCCCCCACCCCCGGCCCCCACGCTTGCCGTTGATTTGGTCCTCGTTGCTTGTATTTTGTTTGCGTTGGTTCCTGTGTATTTGGGTGGGTGTTGCGGATGTCTGTCAGTCGGGACCCCGCCTCTGTCAGTCGGGACCCCCTCTATCCCTGTCTCGGAGGGGAGGCGTGGTCAATGGCCAAACGACTAAGGCACGCAACAGTTGAGTACCCCCTCCGCCCCTCTGCCTGGTTGGTGAAAACCCAACGTGCTCCGTCCCGGCATTGTAGGGATGCGAGGGTCTAAGGTCATACGACTACGGCCGTGCACGACGTGAGTACGCCCCCACCCCCCCCCACCCGCTACACAAATAGCAATGTGCTCGCATAGGCCACAACCTTTGTCTGTGTATTTTGTATGTGTATGGGTTTCGAGTATACGTTCGATTCCGTTTTTTATTTATAATCGTTATGTATATGATTGTTTTATTTGTGAGGAAGGAGTGCGGGGGAGAGGGAGGGGGTATTGGTTTTAGGCATAGCGGTAGTGGTATGAACGTAGACCCTAGCATCAACTACAATGCCGGGGCGGATCACGTCGAGTTTTCACCGACCACGCAGACATTGCTTGCACCAAGCGCGAAGCGCCGTTAGGCGTTGGGCGAGTCACATGAAGCGTGAGCTGCATCCTACGAAGAACTGCTTGCGGGGCGGACTTTCTTACGTATGGACGACAGCGTTGAATGACTCGAATTTGTTTCCGGTGTGGCCACTTCCAAAGCCAGCAATGGGTAGTTTACTAAGTAACTGCCTCGTGGGTACCTTACCATATAACCTACCACCAACCACGCGATACGATCGTTCCCGTTGTGCGGAGTTAAGGTTCTCCACCCAACGCAAATTATGTAATCTCGATCGCCAGCCATGATGACCGCCAAAAAGCGAAAACGGTACGCTGGTTGTCTAGCTCACGCAGTGCTTGGCGTGTTTTATTTACAGCCTCTTTGCTAACCGGCGCCAACCCAACCTATACAATATATATATACCAGGCATATTACTGGGTGGGGGGGGGGAGTATTGAGAATGTTTTGTTTCGACGTTAAACCGACGAGGGGAGGGAGTCCCGACTTTTGTTTCATGGGAGGTTTGTGCGTGTTTATTGCTGTTTTTGCGCATTGCCGGCTGATGATCAGATGTTGCTTAGTTTTGTTTGGCTGGTCGCTGTTCCCAGCGCGTATGGTTGAGGGATGCCAACAGGTTTTAGATGGGCGCAGTGCGAGTTCTTGAAGCAGTGTGAAGTGGCTGTCACTCCATGACCGTCGTCACGTGTGCTGAGCCTTGCGCATAAGACGCTTTGCATGGTGTACGTGTCAAGTTAAGCTGTTTTGTACCCCCCCCCCCCTTTCCCGCGCTTTCAGCGGCCACTGCCCGTCGTGCATTTGCACGTACGGTTTTAGTTATTACAGAATTTCCAGATATCGCCTTTGAAGGGATCGTGGGGTGTGTGGCGTGGTCGCAACCGAAAATGTTAGCGGTACCCCTAACCAAGGTACCTGGTGTGTGCTTGTTTGCAAGCCTGTATGCCGTCATGCTTGTTTGTTTGTGTGTTTAGATGCTTCTTCTGTGTTCGTGTATTCCTGGTACGCGCGTATATGTGTATGTACCCTTGTATCAGACCACTTGTGGAAGTGGAGGGAATTGGTGGGGTGGCCATAAGCAGCTTGTCCTGGGAGGCTCGCGAAGTGTCGAAGTAGAGGTACTTCGTAGATTCCCGATTTGTACGATTTTTTCACTCCGAGCGTTCCAACTCTTGCATCGCGCTGGCGTCCATCCGCCTGATCGAGTTGCAAAATGGTCCAGACACTGTTGCTGTTTTTGTGCTGGCGATCGTGCTTTGTATCATACCCAGGGTTATCTCTTTTTCTGCTTGACCTATTTAGTACCGTACGATTTATTTTTAGTTGTCCCTTGCTTCATGGGGGACAGTGGAGCGTTAGCCGGTGCTTCACTCCTGTATCTCTCTGAGTGGGGTCCCGTGGGTTTGTTGTAGTGTTTTCGCAGCGCGGTCGAGTAGGTAAAACATGTTTTAAAAAAAACGAGAAGGGGTTGCACCATTGTTATGTTGAAGGGTAGTATGGATCTTGGGACCGACTACTGCTGGCAGGTGCGCCTCTGGCTCTCACTCACACAAGGTGCTTGACGATGCTTGAATGGCATAGCGTATTGCATTAGTTGCTTGTTTGCCACGCCGGATGCCTTCTGAACGAAGGGGCGGGGAAATCCTCCCCCAGGCAAACGATAACGCCTGCCAGGTATGATGAGGGGGCACTTGCTACAAGTCATGCCGCCGCAGCAGGGGAGAGGGGATACCATAACACCATAGCGAAGGTCGGGGCACCACCACCTGAATAGGAGGGGGGGGGGGCATTTAATGACGGAGTCTGATGAGCGCCCCCCCAAAAAATACAAAATGGTCTATATAGTTGGTCGATTGTGAATGTGGATCGTGGGCCGCCGCCGTGTTTGACACGCAGGATAGGGAGCGGGGGGGGGGGGGGGGCGTACTCATTTGTTGCTTGCCTTAGTCATTTGACCATTGACCACGCATCCCTTTCGAGACGGAGCACCCAGATAGGGGGGGGGGGTGTACTTCATTTTCATGCATGGCCCCCTAAGGGGGGTCAGGAGGGCGGCGGAGTGCGACTTGGGCATCGATACGTAGATCTACCAGGCCCTTAGATATTTTTGCCAGGTATTTCTAATAGTTTTTTTTTGTGGTGATTTACGTTGTAACATCGCGTCGTAGGTTAATTCGTGTACAGGTTGGGGTCAATGAGGCCTCTCCTCTGCGACCAGCCTGAGGCTCTCACCCGGGGTTGCTACTCCCGCATTGATTGTCCGGTAGTCAACGCGGCACCTCGTCGTAGAAAGTAGGTACCTCGGTAAATTAAACACAAACAAAACTGATGTCGTTGTGGACGGTACCCTTCGCTACCAATGACGAGCGGGCGGGATGGCCTGTTTTTTGCGTCGCCTCTTTTCTATTTTGTCGTGCTGTTGTCGAGGTGCGCTGTCGCCTTCCGAGTGGGCTTAACCACTTTATTTCAATGCAACAATGAGGCTGTCCCGAACGGGGGTCCACCGTGCTGGTGTCCCCTACTTTTCTGGATTCCATGTTACTGTTGTAACATCACGTCGTACATATGTAAATTATGTCATAATTGGGGATTAATGCGTCCTCTCTGCTGCGGCATGAAATCACACCCATACTTGTTGACCCTTCTCTTAGCTCAATGTCGTCGCTCGTTGGTATCTTCTCCTTTTCCGCGGATTTCTTCACTTCTCTATAATTCCCAAACTTCTAGCCTAGCCCCCTTCGGGTTCTGCTCCCGTGGGTTCCTCCGTGGAGATGCCGTGTACGGTGTTTTAAAGCCCTCCGACAGTGGTAAGGCGTCTGCCTGTATGGATGTGGTGTCGCGCGAACGCTTCGTTCCGCTCGACGCCGACGCGGATACCGTTACTCCTACGTATCTGCTGGCTGCGGCCGAGGACCTCCATCCCACGTATTCCATGAAAACGCACATGGCCGTCTCGTCCATATGGTAGCTCGCCACCCCCCCCCACTCGGAACGAATGCAGCGTGTACCGCTTGTCCTCCATACCCGCTGCTCTCAGATGGTTCTAGAGGTTCAAGGTCATCTGCGCCGGCGTCAACGCAGGTTCCCCCTGTCTCCGCTTTCTAGGACGCTTGGTAACAGGAAACCTGAACCCGCCGCGAGCTCCCACTGCACGGACGCCGCCGCCTGTCGATGCTCGATCATGGCTGCCACCACGCAGATAACCCCGCAGTCCTCGTTCCTTTTGATCACTACCGCTTGGGATGATTCCCGCAGCGTCTTCCCGAACAAGAAGTTGAAACTGAAATCCTCGCCCCCCAACATCTGCAACACCTGTGCCCCCACTGTTACCTACAGGTCGAATCCGAGCTTCATTGTGTGTGAAAAGCGACACAGACGGTCGCTACGTCCGATACCATCGCGAAGCGTTCTGCCTCTATTGGAGGGTGGCCACACGCCGGCGCAGGTCCTCGACCAACTTATGTACCTGTCTCTGCCACCAACGGGGGCGCCTGTTTGACTGACACCCCCCCTCGCCGCTGTACCTCTTGCGCGTGTTGGACACGTAACCCCGTACTAGCAGGCTCGCCACAGGGTTTCCCCGTTGCTCGACGGGGTCCCAGTCGCTGTGCTTGCCAAGCTGTTCTATCATGGCCCATTCCAGGTTCGAAACTTTCCCTCTGTCGAAGCACGCTGCCGCATACCGATTTCTACACCTTCCGCCGCTACTGCAGTGCAAGCTGTCATCCAACACCACTCCCGGGCACGTCAAGACGTGCACTAATTTTGCACAAATACCGTGTGAGTTCAACCAACAACGTAAGACGCTTAGGATACCGTCAGTTCCCTACTACTGTATGTACCCGCGCGAGCCGAGGATCTAGTCCTGTTTTTGTGTTGTTTTTTGTGATCGGAACGTAGCCTGGGGGTGGTCGAGTGCAAGCGACGGGGTGGCTATCGTCGTATCGTTGGGCGGTTGGGGGTGTAACCCGCTGCACTCGTTCGTGCGCGTTGGGGAATGCGCCTGTTGTGGGTTAAACCCTGAACGCCCATGGTGGCCATAGTGCCACGCCATGTACGCGAGAGTGCCGGGGTGTTACCGTTTTTTCGTGGTCGGGGATTTAGCCCTGGGGTGAGCGAGTATACGCGTCGAGGTGGCGTCATTTGTAGGCTGCCGTCGTATCGTTAACAGGGCGGGGGTGCAACCCTATGTGCTCGCTCGTGTTCGTAGGGGGGTGAACCCGGCGTGCTTGTTGTGGCCGTAGTGCCAGACAGCCGTCGGCGCAGAGGGAACGGGACCGTGGGTTAAACCCTTCGGTGTTCCTACAAGTGCGACGGGGTTAGCCCCCGCCACGCTCTGTACCGTCGTATTTTCACGGTTATAGGATCGACGGGGTAGGAACTTCAAACGCGCTACTGTGTCTACTCCGTACTGGTAGCAGTCTGGGGATTCAACCCATGACGCTCGCCCGAATTTTTCGGGGGTTAAACCCTGTTTACTTGCTGTAGTCGTAGTGCCAACCAGCCATCGCTCGCTTGTCCCTTCGGTGGTTCAACCCTGCGGGCGTGCCCGGTCCGCCATGCCCGGCCACCCCTATCGAAGTAGTCGGGGGTGTAACCCGTAGTTCGTCGTGTGTGCACGTCGAGGCTGGAACTTTGTAAATACTGCTGTAGGTCTGCGATGAATAGTCGTGTAATTTATCGTACGTGTCTTCGACTGTGGGTGCTGACCACAGCCGTATCACACACAGAGGGCCCTTACACGGTGGCACTGCTGTACCGCCCTCTGGGCCCCGCCGAAACAACGCGGGAGCCGAAAGCGGGCGTGATTCACTGTCGGGCGGCCTGTGCTGCTGTACTCAACCCTCTGGTCCTACGGGGGTACGGCTTTATATAAAGTATGCCTATATACCGGCATACCCGTACGTGGGCGCTGGTCACTTGCGAGTTTGAGGGGGGTTGTATGTATTCAGTTGATACCACTACGGTGCGTCAGCTGTGAGTATAACCAGTAGCGCAGTGGGTACTCCGTTGTACAAGCTCCGTTGTACGTTGGGCGCACCTGGTATTTGTCCAACAGTATATGTGTCTGTTCTCGCATACGTGTTTTGGATACGAGTTCGTGTGGGACGGCCCGTACTGCTGTAGCTATGAGTCCTGCGCCTGGGGTGGAGGAGGGGTACGTACCGTCGTGTAAACATAGACATACTTACTTTGTTTATCTGAGGGATTGCTCATCCCTGGCCTCTCAGAGCTCCCACTTCGACACCGCCTCCTTTCCATTACTTGATTAATTGCCGGAGCTTTCCTCCCTGTTTTTGTTTTCTATCACTTTTCGTTCGCGAGACCCTTTTTATTTCTCGGTTTTGGGTTCGTGCGTGTACCCAGAGAGCACGGCAGCGCGGGCGAGCCCGGCACCATCGCGGGTATGGGAGGGCTCTGGCCAGTAGAGGGGGGGGTGGAAGGAGCGCGGTTGCCTTTTTCGTGGCTAGGCGTGGTGTGTCCATCGAGACACGAGGGAAGCATGAAGGAGCTTTGTCTTCGTTGCTGCTGGTGGTGCGAATCCAGTATGTCCAAAGTTATAAGGATCGTTTCTCTCTGTAAAATAATATTCAAGCGGTGCTTATTTCTCAACCAAATATTATTCAAAGAGACACACCCAGGCCGTTTGAACACCATACTGCTCGAGCGGGCGAACAAGGGCCACGGTGAGCACCGGGCTTCACGCGAGACGGGCCACGGGGCTCACTGGGGCAGAGGGGCAGTAGAGCTCGACCCGGACCGAATCGATGGCGAGGTGATCGCGGGGGGGCGGACAGCATCGAGGGTAACAGAACGTGACAGTCGTTTTAACTTTTTTTGTTTTTTGAGCGGCGCAATCATGATATATCATTCGAAATTCGAAGTACTGCTACGTATTGTTGTTGTTGCTTGCCGTTTTGTTCGAGTACGAGTACGAGTACGAGTATAATACGAGTACGAGTACGAGTCGAGTACGAGTACTTACGTATATATGTACGTCTTTCTCAGTTTTGTGGATTTGTTTGTTTTTCATACTTCACAGCTTGGCGACCGTGCTGGTGCTGTGCCTTTTCTCTTTCATACAAAAATCGTAGAGTATACAAGGGCTCCGCATGGGTGCCGGCATTCGCCGGCACCCATGCTTCGGATAGGACATATACCTGGTATATCAGTTATTTGGTACCATCCTTATTATTTACGACAATTTGATGGCGCTCGCTCGTGTTTCGATATCTGACGCCTACGTGCAGAATCAAGGCAATGCCAAGGGTTGCAGGAAGAAGGGACTGCTGCGTGCTGAAATATTCAGTTCGCAACCTCATTTCTCAGTCTCAACAGTCAGTCTCAGAAATGTAATCAGTCGCGTTCGGTGTTCCCTGGATAGTCTCAGTCCTCAGGATTGTTTGTGAGATTTACGACAACAACAATCTGATGGCGCTTGTTCGTGTTTTAACATCTGACACATACTACGTGCAGAATAAAGGCAATGCCAGGTGTTATTGCAGGAAGAAGGAAACGCTACTACTGTAATTATTGCTGATGCTCAGTTCGCAACTTCATTTCTCAGTCTCTGTCAGAAATGCACCAGTCGAGGTCCCGGTGGCGGGCTCAGTTTCAGTTTTGGCACTTGCGGCGAAAACACTTCCTGCCGAGCAAGCGGTTGCGCATGGATATGCAAAGTCGAGATATTTAAAAGCTGGCAACGGGGGGGAAATCTCGATTCTTCTCTGACTCTCGTGTGTCCGAGCAGACTCCTATCTACAGCAGCACTGTACACTACACCAGTAGTACTGCTGTACAGCAGTACGTACTACACAGCAGCACTCAGCAATACTATACACACCAGCTGCTCCCTACGTCGTACATACAGTACTCGTACCTGGTACTACTCGTACGCACTGCTGTTTGTTCTTGTATTACAGCCAGGCACAGCAGCAGTAGTAATATCTCTACACTGAAAAATGAGCTACTATTGTACTGAATCCACGAATCCACCCGAAAACAATTCAGCCGAGTTTTCATTCCTCCGTAGATCTTTGATTTTTTAATTGAGGCGAGATATTTTGAGTGGAGACTTGCACCACAAGTATCTCTCTCAGCAGCAACAGCACCACGCATATCATCCTCAGCGGACAGTAGAGCCGAGGTATCTCCGCAAGATCCGCGCACTTCGAGGTCGCTGCGCTCGGCGGCGGCGCTTGACCCAAGAGTGCGCGCGGGCGGAAAGTGACCGGCGGAGGCTGAGGGGGGCGACCCTCGAGAAGAGCGGGCGAGAAAGCCAACGCCAGGCCGTCGAAAGGGGTCCCGAGTGTGACTCCGGTCTGAAGCCAAGTGAGAGCCCAAGAGGTCCAAGATCACCACAGCGAGCGCCAAGGAACGTATATATATCTATATATACAAAGTACGAAGTACTAATAATACTGTTGTTGTACTACAGCACTGCTGTACCACACATACCCACGAAAAAAGCACATCTCACACCCCCACAGCAGACAGCGCAGCGCCGTGCCGTGAGCCGTGTTGCTGTGCTTTCTCTTTCGAACGTACAGCTTTCTTTGTCGTCCTGGAGCATGGGGCTTTTGTGCACCCCGAGCATGTTTAACATGCATCTCAAGTCCGCCGTTTCTTTGCTGCACCATGAACCTCTTGGCATTTTCAAGTCGCGGTGCCTGCACTACATCATGGGCCTCTTCTGTACCCCTTTTTCCTTACGCGAGCGTAGCGGGTGGCGTCAGCCGCCCGCGAAGCGGAGCCCTTGTACCCTCGTACCGATTTATGTAGTCATGGTGTCACGGTGCTACTATATGCTGGTGTGGCGTTACTCGTATATACGAGCGCTGCCCCTCTGCCCCATTGTGAGTGCGACCGATTGGATGGTAGATGCTCTACTTCGAACGCTGGAAGCATGGTACGGTAGAGGTGCACCATGTTTGCCTTCTGAGGGTGGTGGTCACTTGAGGAGCCCTATACCTCACCCAAAAATAGTTTTGGAGGAAAATAGAAGAGCCACTCGATGAATACAAGGGAACATATTGCAACACAATAATGAAAGTCCGACGAGTTTGGGTTAAGGAGCCCCCGTCATTCGGAAACTGCTTCAGCCGAAACGTGTTACGTACCTCTATCATAGCACGCGTCGCTGCTGGATATGCGACGAGCGAGCTTGTTATCACATTTGCTACGTACGTACTACTACCGCAGTACCAGTATATATTTCATGCACCTGAGAGCCCACAGTGTTTCGGACGTCGGCCACGATGCATGCTGCTGGGGTATATGTATATGTTACGCTCGAGTGAAGCACTCCGGGATAAACTCAAGGTCTGTACCCGGGAAGCTGTACGATAGGGGTGTTGTCGAGTACAGTCAAAGCGAGGCAGCGTGGAATACGTACACACACGAAACGAACGGCCTGTAAATTCCAACCGATACCGCACCCACAATCCTCAAGTTCTCACATGTGCACCTCGCGCGGGACCGTGGATGGCTGTACCAGCCCCACCAGCTTTTGATTCTCGCCCCGCTGCACCGCCTCCCGGGCTGCCGTCCTCTGTGCAGCCGTCTGGCTAGTTATCGGTATCGCCAAGGCCGGAACAGGCCCAGGGCCCTTGTTAGGCGTGGCTGCCTCGCCTGCACGCACTGCCTCCGTCCCAACCTGCGGCCGCCGCCCCCGAGAGACCCCGCCCTCAGCGGCGGGAACCGGCTGCGCCTTTTGGCCGGTTGTTCTCACTGCTAGGCCCGTCGCCACTGGAGCTGGCTCCGGTGCTGGTCCAGCTGGCTGCGCTGCTGGTACCTGCCCTGGCGCTGCGAGAACAGGGAAGGGAGGCAGGTACACCGTCGATCCCCTGTAGAGAGGCGAGGACCGGAGGGCCTCCAAGGCCGCCCAAATGACGAGCGTCCGTACCCCTTCCACGTTCCTGAAGGGAGTGGTCCCGATGGCCGAGGCCGCCACCGCGGTGGCTTCACTCATCATTACGAACACCAATATCTCAGCGTTGCCACGCGCCGCTACGAGAGGGGCGAGACGCTCGGCGGCCTCCGGGAGGCTAAATTTTGAAAGGCTCGATCCGCCGTGATGGATCACACGAATCAGGTCTAGCACGCGAGGTTGCCCACGTAGTCCCCACTTGATACATGGGAGCTCCTTGCAAACCCAGTCGGAACTGAACGGGGCCGCTCCCACAGCCATCACTGCCTCCAACATAACTCTGTTATTTTCTAACCTCTTCTGCATTGTCGTGATATTACCGAGGTGCGCTGTCGCCCACGGAGTGGGCTCAACCACTCTCTTTCAACACAACAAATGAGGCTTACCCGAACAGGGGTCCACCATGCTGGTGTCCAGAATGACCGGGACGCTTACCTCCCGCCCGTCAGCTTGGTCTACAGCCATGCCGACAGCGCCTCCACCGGTTGACCCCCCACGAAAACATATAAGCCGCCTCCGCCTCCTTCCCCTGACAAACGCCGAACACCCATAGACGCTGGCCCCCCAAAGCATCGCCAGCGACCACTTGAAGTACTGCGACCTAACAGACGACCGTCAGAGACGCTCACACGCACTGGTGTAGAAACAGCCCGCGTGGCCGCGTGAAAACGACGTTTTTCTGCGTTTTATGACTCGCTGCGACAAGTCTACGATGTCTACACCATCGTAGTAGGATGGGCGCGGGTGCAAAGCCAGTGTTTAAAAGCCGGCATCGACGCCCAACAAGGTACTCCAAGCCAAGATATCGCTCATGAATGTTTCAACAGCTTTATAGCTCTAGGCTATCAACACCCCCGCACCTCTCTTACGCAGCTCGTGACGATAACCCCCTGGCCGTTAAGGGTTTTCCCCCGGACCTCGCGAGGGACCTGCCGGGGGACAGACGGCCACCGCCGCGGTTCGATGGCCTGCTGTAAACTCTGTGAACACCCGCGGGACAGCGACAGCCTCCGCGACGACCTCCACAAATAACCCTGTCTGCCGGTCCCACACGATACGTCCAAAACAGCTACACCATGAAACCCTCTGCGTACCACGGCACTAAGGGCTACGGCTCAAGCCATGGTACGGTAGGGAGGGGAGGGTACTGTGATTGAGCCTAGGTAGGGTTTCCTGGCTGGCAGGGCTCCTCAACCAGTGGACTGCCCTATATACTTGTAATCCAGTTTGTGTTTCAAGTACGCGTAGTCGATGGGAAGATTTCCCGGGTTGCAAGGAAGCAATTTTGTCGATTGCTATGAGTGATGCGTGAGGTATCCACAGCTCATTTTAGGAACCCCGAGATACAAAGATGAAGCCCCCCTCGTAGCGTAGAGTGCCTCGCTGCGCTCCTGTCGGACGCCGGGGGGGGGGGGGGTGTACTCATGTTGTGCACGGCCGTAGTCATATGACCATAGACCCTCGCATCCCTACAATGCCGAGACGGAGCGCGTTGGGTTTTCACCAACCAGGCAGACATTGCTTGCACCAAGCGCGAAACGCCGTGAGGTATTGGGCGAGTCGCATGGAGGGTGAGCTGCATCCTGCTAAGAACCGCCTCTGAGGCGGACTTGCATATGGACGACAACTTCAATGAGTTAAATTTAATTTCTGGTGTGGCCACTTCCGAAGACAGCAATGGGTTTTACTATGTAACTGCCTCGCGGACGCCTTACCATATTAACACTACGTGATACGACCATTCCCCTTGTGCGGAACAAAGGTTCTCCACCCCGCACAAATGATCTACTCGACCGCCAGCTTTGGTGACCGCCAAAAAAAATAACAAAAAAAAACGGCACCCTGGTTGTCTAGCTCACGCAGCGAGTGGCGTGTTTTACAGCGTCGTTGCCAACCGATGCCGGGGGGGGGCGAGAAACTATACCAGCCGGATCTCAGCCCGTGCGTGACCCGGGCGCGGTAATATTGTCATTCGCTGCAAGCCAGCGCACTGGTAAGTAAGCCTTCCGCAAACATTGTGATGACGCAAGATGAGCCTCCACCACTCTCTCGTCAGTGCGGTTTCTACAAAGATTGGGCCGGCACAATCGTCCAGCACCACCGCCAAATCAATCGAATATACCGTCCGCGTCGTCGGTGCGGCCTGGCATGATTTCGCTGGAACTCAACACAATCGGTGCATGCCTTATGGTTCGAACGTTTAAACTACTCATCACGTAACTTTTGAATCATCGATTCAGCGACGCTCTCTTTCCTGCCGGCGCCCATTTTATTGCGCAAGACCTATATTATCACAATGCGCACGGCTCGCACACGTTTACGTGCACACCCTATCAGCCGCCGGAGAGACATTCCAAGAATGTTTGGGGTCATAACTTTTGAAATACGACGGAATGGACAATGATAGCACTACGACACAGTCAGTCGTGATCACCAGGGCCGAGCGAACACATAGCGTTTTGACATTGTTTTGTTCGCTACGACATTGAATCTGCAGCTTGTCAAGGGGCAAGATCAGATAATCTTGACACATCATGGAACATCTACATCTATATCTGTCGAAATTTCGTTTTTTCACTCAAATTCTGAATGAAGTTGGACTTGAAAAAGTGCGAGGGGAATCGTTTCCCGCCCCTGATGTTTTGATCGTGTGGGTGGGTTTCACCGAAAACGACAATTAACTCCTCTCACTCACGTCCCGGACTTGGCACCGCACCCACGATAAAAGTATCATAATATCGTTTTTCTGGTACATACAGCAGTATATTAAAAAAATTAAAAAAAAACAACAGCTGTGAGCTCGAGTATTTCGTCGAAGCTCATCTTTGCTAGCAGAGTGTAATAATATATACATTGTCGTCGTAAATATTCAAAGAGTGGGTTCCCGTCTCTGCAACAAAAAAAGCCGATCCGGGGACCTTGGCACACACACCTCTCTCTGCCATTCCCTTCCCACTCTCGTCAATAATAGCGGTGTCAAACGTTCAGTACTACTGCCGCCGTCGCCCCCTCAACAAGAAACAAACAAGGACGTACCAGGTATACAACAACAGTAGTACCGGCCCTCTAACAAGAAAGATGAAATCGGGCTCAGGCTGACGTTCTTATTCTGGGCGCGCGCGAAAGCACACTTTCTTATGATTCGATGCGCTTTCTTATTTTGATCCCCGAGAAGACGTTTTCCCTAGTAGTGTTGCAAAATGAATGGTGCCTTGGGCCCAGACCAGCAGCAGGAAGGGGTCACTTTCCTACGTAAATATTATGCGCTCACTAATAGGCTGAGAGCTTTCTTATTTTTTCAATTGTTCAGGCTGACTTTCTTGGGAGTTTCTTTCTTATGAGCGGGCCGGTACTGTACGTAGAGACCATAGTGAAAACTAAACTACCTTGTACAGCAAGCAGCTGTTCTGTGTGGGATAGAGCTTGTTTTTGTTTTTTAGATAGAGCTGGTTGTATATATTAAATCCGTAAGTGTGTGTGTGTGTTCTTCACATTAAACCTTCCTTTCTACCCGTCGACATCCAGCACACCCAGTGTCCGTGCCGATTCTTCATCCTAAAAAGGTACCAGTTCTGTGGTCACAAAACTACGACACAGAGATACTACACTCAGTGCAGTAAGCAGAGCAGACAATGCAACGCCATATACGACAGGCAAGACGCGCGATCGAAGTATTACACTCAAGCTTCGTATAGTATGTAGCAAAGATGAGTTTCGACGAAATCCTCGAGCTCACAGTTGTTGTTTTTAATTTTTTTAATATATTCGTATCACAGTTTTTTTTTTTTTTTTAGAAATTCGGTACGCACCTGGTACCTGGTATATACATACGAAAGCGTGTAAAACCAAATCGTCGCAATAAATGGATCGAAACATTAGTACTGCACTTTTAGAGAAGCCTACGCGTGAGTCTAATTCCAAGTGTTTTATCCACACAATGGAACTGCACTCCTAAAAAACGGGTCAATGCCAACAACATATCGGGTTAATAATTATGCTTTATACGACTTTGCACCGAAATATAAGGGCCATTTTAAATATATGTTAATATCCAAACGGTCCATATATTACGGTTCAGAGTGATACGCATGAAAATGCATAGACCTACATATGAGTATGTACCTGGTTCGTACATTTAGCATGATGATTAGTCCATAAAAAGAGTGCAGTGGTTAATCGTAGAGCAAGCAGCAGCAGCAGCAGCAGTACATCAAACGAACGAGTAGTAGTTCATGTGTTTTGCTTATTCCTCGATCGAGTCGTCTGCACCATCTATCTCCTCTCTGGTGTATATAAAAAAGGCAGAGCACAGAGGTGAGATTGCCACGAAGGGACGCCTCGTACTGCTGTGCTCTTTCTCTAGGATGCCTATATTAGAACTAACTAAGAATACTACTTATTGTTACTACTATGAACTCGTTCGGGATGGTCGGTGTGTTACTTGGTTTACCCGGTTGCTCGCCCGGTGCCTACTTCGTTTTTCTTTCGTAAACCTTCTTTCAAGATGTTTGTTGTTATTCTGTGTTGGTTGTTGTGTTCTTCGTTCTTGTCCGGTGGCTAGGCCGGTTGTTGTTGTTGTTGTTGTTGTTGTTGTTGTTGTTGTTGTCTTCACATTAAAAACCGTGCCGGTCTCTCTATCCAGTACCTCCATCTATCCGTACTAATCCAACACTTGACACGGTCGATTCCCGTGGTCGCAGGCTAACTTACCCAAAAAAGGTATACTGAAATAAAAGTGGAACCCGAAGGGTCCGCAAAGCGATCAAAGCCAGTCAAAAACAGATAGTCTGGAGCCCTCCGCTCCCCTCTACACGCTATGTGAAGGTAAAAATAAAAATGGAAAAGTCAACATCACCAATCGGGGGTACACGCCCCCTGATTCTATCTTGGTGCCCCTATAATGCCGGGGTGTTCCGTGCCGGGTTCACACCGGTCAGGCAAACAAATCGAGTCCTCCACCCCGATTATAAACGCAGACATGATACGGGGGAAGGGAACTATGGTCCCGTGTGACTGATGTACCCCCGGCCTGCGAGCAGTGTAACTGCAAAAGGTCAAAAGCAACGAAGGGAAAAAGACGAAGACAAAGACAAAGAGACAAGTCAAAAGTACAAGCAAACACTCACACAGACAAGACCGCAGAGACAACACATTGACACGTCATCCCGAGGGGGTGGTGCAATGGTGCGGCGGTGGGGGGGAGGGGGAAAAATAACAAAACAAACAAACAAACAAACAAACAGTCCAGGACAGTCAATCCGGCACATATCGCGCCACTCGGTCCGCCATTTCTCGCTTGTTTCCTTCCCTCGCCGATTCGCCCTTCTTCCGCACCCCTCCCGTCCCGTTGGTTCTTGGTGTCTCTTTGTTGTTGCTGCGCTCTTTTTCTCGCTCGGTCGCTCGTTTCCGGCTAGCCTCCTCTTCTTCCTTGTGCCAGGAGGTCATAAACCTCTCAGCTCCCTGCAGCACTCCCTTGTACCACTGCCTTCCTCCCTTCACCTTCGCTGCTTCCGCCCAAACTGAATTCGGGATTCCGAAGACACGTCTCTGGTCGTCCGTAGAGCCGTGCGTAGCTCCGAACGCTTTGAAGTCGTCCTTCAGGCACGTCTGCCAGTTCCGCTCCGGGCACCCCGCGCCCGGGTCCTTCCCCCCCACCAGCTCCCCGAACATCAGTCGTTTCGGGAGTCGCCCGTCTGGCTGCCTTGCCACGGCCCCCGCGAACAGTAGGCGCCGTTGCCGGACAGTGGCTTCCACGCTCTGGCACCCGACCCTCTTCAGGGCCTGGGCGTAGGACAGCTGCCGGTAGGTGCCTTGCTTGCGCTGGTACCCAATAACTCGCAGCAGCAGCCGGTGGTGTATCGTCCGCAGCAGTCGGTAGTGGTCGCGACGTGGGGCCCATGTCATGCAACCGTACAGCAGTGCCTCCATCGCCTCCGCTTGAAGCAGGCGGGCCTTGAGTCGAAACGGTGCTCCCGGCCTATCGAAGAGCTCCGGGCCATACCTCCTGACGCACGCCGACGCTGCTCTGCTCCTGAAGTTGATCTCCCGGGTGAGGTCGCCATGTTCGTTGACGAGGCCGCCCAGGTACCGGAACTCGTGGGTTTGGGTGTATTTCTGCCCCGCTGCTTCGATTATCAGCGGCGGCGGGGGCGGTGTTGGCTGCTTCTCCTTTACGCGCATCAGGAGAGTCTCCGTCTTCTTCTCCGACACCGTCAGCCCGAACTCCCCAAACACCTGCACGATAATGGTCATCATCCTCGCCAGTCCGTCGGCGGACCTCGATACAACGCCGGCGTCATCGGCATACAGCATCCCCCACACCGCCCTCCGTACGCGGTCGAGTGGTGTCTCCGTCCCCGCTCCCGTCTCCTCCTTCAGGAACACTAGGTTCTGCATGGTGGCTAGGCCGGTGGCTATGATATAATGATATCTACCAGTATGTATTATACGAGTACGAGTACTATTACGGGGGGGCGTAGTAAATAGGAGCTACGAGTACGGTGCACACAAACACCTATCTATATATTTACCTATTTTTATCAACAATATTTGGTCATATTTACTATTTTATGTATTTATTTTTTTCCCATCCCATTTATTATCTTCGCACTTCCGTCTTTCTCCCTCCCTAGTCGCAACTCAGATCCGGGGTCACAAAGTAGGCTCCTCTCCCTCCTCCCCCACTACGGTTCTTGCCTTGCATTTTTATCGCGAGAAGAGATCATCAGCACTTTCTTCCCTCGTCAACTCTCGTCGAATTTTGCTTTACCCACGCTATATTATGCGCTCTCGACAGACGGTGTCATTTGAGAATAAAAACCTCCATGGGGAGAATCGAACCCTCGACATCCGGGCCTACAGGCTTCGGTACCCGGTAGTAGGAGTACGTAGCTGGTACGAATATACAAGGAACGAAGGCCTGCTGCTGCTGCTGTGTTCTCCTTTTTCAGCTTGCGACATCCCCCCCCCGGGGTTTCAAGTCACGACCACAATCAATCCTGAAGGCAGGGATCGAACCTCCTTGTCGTACGAGTACTTCGTGTGAACATGAACGGGATGTATTATTATGCAGAAACAACGAGAAATCGTGCGTTATTTATTGTGGTCGATGCCTGCCGCGTTCTTACCTCTCTTCTTTGAGGTCGGCATACTATTCATCGTACTACTATTAATATACGACTGCTGTGTGATGTGATATGTGGTGGCACGCTTGCCTCCATGTATTATACGTTCGTACGTAATGCGTCGCACTGAGTACCAGGAGCATCAATCAGTATGGCGCAAAGGCTACTACGTACTTTCTTTTTTCTCTTTTTTTCTCTTGCATGCACCTGGATTGCTAGCAGGGTAGGTCTTGCCTGTCGTATATGGCATTGCATTGTCTGCTCTGCTTACTGCACTGAGCGTAGTATCTATGTGTCGTAGTTTTGTCACCACAGAATTTCTGAACTGGTACCTTTTTAGGATGAAGAATCGGCACGGACACTGGGTGTGCTGGATGTCGACGGGTAGAAAGGAAGGTTTAATGTGAAGAACACACACACACTGCTGCTGTACGTATGATAATATGTATTCAGATACGCATGCATGACTTCCTTTAGACTACCGGGGGAATACCGGTACTCGTACGCACTATCGGGTGTATACGTGTATACGTAATTGTGTGTGTTTTTTTTCAATAGACGAACGCTTCATCTCATCCATGTAGTACTCTTACGTGCAAGGATTTTTCTGGGATTATTCGTACAAACATAATTTCGTAGGGATGATGTTTTCACTTCCCCCGTTTCCCCCAAAATGGCTGGTTTTGGCCGATTTCGGCTGGTCTCTTGAGTTTTTTTTGTTGATGCATTGATTGTTGTAGCGTACGTAACTACTTCTGGAATTTGGTTGAGATGTTTTCTCGCGCTCGCTTCCTCTTGCTTGTCTTTGAGGTCACAAATAAATACTGGTGGTTGGTATGGTTTTATATCATCGTGAAAAATGTATTTTTCACTCGTATTATTAATAATAGCTAGTCATGACGTCATGACTATACCAATACGTATGATATATTTCGCTCGGGGGTTTTCTTCCTATGTAGTTTATATTTATCGTGGAAGTGTGGAGGGCGTAAGCTTTATTTTGACCCATCCGCCGGAGGATAAAAAAAAAAAAAAAAAAAAATGTAGTTTATTCGCCCTTCTTCCCTCTCTCCCTTCTATTACGGATCATACCAGGTAATATGTATGTATGTCGTTACTCAGATCCGGAGTCATACCGCAAGATTTCTTCTCTCCGCAAGTAAGGGTCGTTCTTATCGAGCAATTTTTTTTTCCAAATTTTCCAAATAATTTTTTCGCGCAAATTTTAGGACTTCCAATTTTTCCAAAAATAATTTCCCAATATTGGAATGCGAAGCCTTCCAAATAATTTGCTCTCCGTTAAAATTCCAAATTTCCAAATAAATCCTGTTTTTTTCTTGATTTTCCTGGTTTTTTTTTTTTTTTATGTTGTGGGAATTTTGGGGAAAAAAAGTTGCTCGATAAGAACGACCCTAAATAAATACGGTTCTCGTGCCTCGTTTTTATCTTGATTGAGAAGACTGTAAGACTTCTTCATTTCACCCCTTTCTTCTCTCCTCGTCGACTCGCGTCGAATTGACTATACAGATATATAATAAACGCTATTATTGTTATATTATTATGATACAGGAAAAAAACCCAACTAACCCGTTCCGAACTGAAAAACGTATCCCACACTACGACGTACTTTCAAGTAGTTTGTCCCCAAAAACGGGGGACCAGTACGTACGTAGCAATGCAATGTAAAGGTGCGTTGGAAACCCCTGGAAAAGAGTTCGGGCAGTTTCATTTAAAAGAACATCCGAGTTTGAGCTCTCTCCGAGAGAAATAGCTCTGAGTACGTAGTAGGTAAAAGGGGAAGACCTGCAGAAAATACAATATCAAGATCTGTTTTCCCATAACCCGCGGCCTTTGTCGTGGAGGCTGACACCTGCTCGGCAAGTATGGTCAACGTCCCGGCGAAGTACTAACAAAGCGCTCCTGCATGGAATCTACTGCAGGCTGAATAGGGCAGGAAGTACTGGGTCACCACATTGACTATTTACCAGGTGTGCTTAGTAGATCGACTACGCAGCGCTTTCTGTCTTGCTCACCTGCTACGCTGACCAGGTATGTATATGGTTCAACAGTACTAACTCAACTCCATACTATTAATATTGACCATTGATTGCAGGCTGCGTACGAGTAGTGTGCCCATAGTCGTTTTTGGCGACTGCTGTGTTACCGATCAGCAACTCGGTAAGCTACTGCCATACCGCTGTAGCGAAACGCCGGCCATTAACACGACCCGGTGATGGACGTGGCATATTATAAATTGTTAAACCATCAAATGTAATTCCCATATCAGCTTGGCCTACTTGGTACAAACGCGCACAACAATGCTTTGTTTCTGCGGGGGGGATGGACCATCGTGCACGCAACAGCTACACCCTACCAAGTTTGTCGAGAAAACAATACTCTAGTGGTCAGCTAGCCTAGCAATCGATAAACACACTCTTAAAAATGCTAGAAGCCTGCCACGTATCTGACTGCGACACGTAATACGAAGACGAGCGACGCTTTTCGGCAAGCTGTCATTGCTGTGGAGAGGGGTAAATAATTGACGATTTATGTGCTGCAATTGGTCTTGTGGCTGTAGACACCGATGCGCTTGGCTCGCTTACCTCACTTCAGAGCTTGAAGTTCAACTCCGTCAACAAGTTGGAGACGTAGGTAACCTCCTTCCCCCCAAAGCGGATTGTCACCAACTCTGCCTCCGCTGTTGATCGTGCAGTCAGCAACCGCTTCTTGGTTCCGAATCTGATAGCCCCTAAAGGAGAGAAAGTCCGAGGCAAGTTTGCGAGTGTACACACACCGTGGGTGTCAGAAGTGGTTGTCTATCGTCGCGTGCGAAATCCACAGGCTCTACCCCGGGATCTGCACGCCGTGGTCCCTTCGCTAGCATGCGCGCGTGAACCACCCTCAGCTAATGGTGGGCGAGGAGACAGGAGTAGGTGCTCAGTGCTGCGGTTAGCTCGTGTGGAAGCACAAGTCAGGCTCCGTTCACGATCAGTAGTTGCGACCCCAAGTGAAGCAGGTGGCGTCGATCTGTTAACTCAAACAAAATGGTACATCAGCGCCCCCAGGTCTGGATGCTCTGGCGGCCCAAACCCCAAAACTACGATGTTCCAGTGGCCTCAGGTGCTGATGCTGCGGCGCCAAAGGGCAATTCTCCAGCGATTCCGGGCGATAGTGCTCCGGCGATTCCACCTGTTGACGTTATGGTGATCCGGGGCGATGATGCTCCAATGATCCCGGCGGTGGTGCTCTGCGGTGTGCATCGACCTCCAGTTCGGATTAAACCAGACCCAGTTCTGCCTTCCCGTTGTTGCAATGTCACCACGATGCCGCCCTTCCGCAGGTGGGGGCTACCTACCTCGCGGATGGTTTTTATTCCAGCCGTGGCGCCCCGGGTCTGAAACGGACATGCTGGGGAACCGCACTCGACGTGTCTTGTCGATGTAGTCGACGATAGTTCCGTAGATACTTCCAGCTGCAATCCCACGTACTTATCTCTTGCTGACAGTAACGGTTCTCTTCGGTGAGTCCGTCAGCGCGTAGTCTTGCATCCGGTCCTTAAATCCGAGGAATATACTGTAAGGCGAAAACGGTTCGGTTGTGCCGGCGCCGTTAGCAGCGTCATGGTACTAACGTTGGGAAAATGGCCCGTCCGACGATCGAAACCATCGACATGTAGTGTCCGTCGAAGTCGCCGTCGAAGGTGAAGGCCGGCTTCTCGTCCTCGTGAGCAGGAGGGTCGAACCCGCCGTCCTGAGGGTATGGCTCTTCCTGCTGACAGCAATGAACGTCGTTGTGAGTCCTAGACGTTTGTGAACGGAGGGCTACATTTGGCTCAAAGCCGCTGTCAGATCCAGCCTTGACCCTGACAGGTCTGTTCTTTGTTGTCCTCCTTGACTGTATCCATGACGGGTACAGGGCAGTTGATGTAATAGTTACATTGTCACAGCAGTTTCAACACAAAGTTGAACCTCCTTAACATGGCGGCACTTCGTCCAGCGAACCTACCCATGGGCTCATTGCCGCGGGACAGGTTGCCGAGATACAGACGGCGCTGTCATCTGGATCAGGCCGAGGTAAAAACCCACATCCCACTACATTATCAGCTGGGGTGCTTTCGTACCCCGACGTAAATCCTTTTACAAGAATGTGTTCGAAGATACGGTCGGTTACGGGTTTACCCATCGCTTCCACCTGTGCGCGCTTGACTGCCGATTCTGTGAACAGTCGTCAGGGTCTACTCCGAGCTTAGTGGTGATTGTGGCTAACTCTGCTGTCTTGGCGCGGATGGTGCCGTCGTTGACCTTGAGGTACTTGGACTGCAGGTTATTCCAGGTCTTCCGCCCTTAGCCGCTAGTTCTGGTTGCGTGCTTGCGTGTGAGCATTGTGATGTATGCCGAGGTCAGCAATACAATAATTAGGATAATGTAAAGATTAGGCGACGCTCTGGCGTGTGCTTCCTGTTGTTGCGCCAGGGATGGTCCAACCGTCGCAGTCGAACCGCCTGTTCATGTCGTCGGCCGGGATTGCCCTTTCACGATGGCGTAGGCATCTCTGCGACAAATGGCAAGGGCCAAGCAGCTTTGTTTCCGCCAGTTCTTGAACCCCGAGGAGAATTCTTGATGCCCTCGACGATTTGCAAGATTTCTGTTGTTGAAGTCTCCCATCTGGGTAACCTTTCGTACTCGAAAGTCGAACTACCCAGCTTAGAGCTGTGTTGTGTTACTCGTGTACGGCTCAAGTGGACCTTGGGCTTGGATGTCTTGCAAAATAGCAAAATAGTCCATAGGTAGAACTTGAAGTCGAACTGTTTCAGCAGGCCTCCTTATCACAGCAGTCGATCTTCCGACGCAGACGCAACCTTGACTTGACGGTGTCCCCGTACAACCTAAAGTATCGTCTTGGACGCGGATGTATCGAACAGAAATGCAGTTCGTCGAACTCGTTGCAGAGTAGTCTCGTAAGGTGTCTGCTCTCGACCAAGAACCGATGCTCCGGCGTCGATTATTGCAAGCAGCGGTCGGACTACAGACAGTAATTCGATTCGAGATCGAAGTAATGATTGATCCTCCAGGAGTGTGGGCCGGAAACAGAAAGCGATCTGTATGTGTGTAATCGTGTGGTGCATTCGTCATCACAATCAGAACTGTGCTGGGTTTGGCCGCGACACATAACTGGTTTGTTGTTCTTTGGACCGGGTTGTTATGTTGTCTGTTTTTCAGTTTTCCCTCTTGCAAATATCACCCCAACTGCATAGGATCCATGGTATTATCTACCAGGTAGGCAACGTGCCTTTTAACGTTGTCTATGCTCCAATGTTTAAACCTCCAGGTGTGAAGTCGTGTACCAGTTAACTGTCGGACGCCTGGCAGGGGGTGTGACTGGTTCCCTCCGAAACGTATGTCGGGCATGGATTTAAGTGAGGGCCCACGCGAAAGTGATTGCGATACAATTGTACGGCCGCCCCCGCCCCCTCCCCCCCCTCCTCTTTTTCTGGCCATGTCTGTGTGCGTTGCTTTATTACCTACATCTTCACGTCGTAAGTCTGAAATATGTGCTTCCCATGAGTCGAGTTGACTTCCAACTGTGTATGTATACGTGTTGCCAACTCGTGCACCAGCTTGCGGCATACCGACAAAAAAAAAGAAGCCTACTGTTGACCTCAGTTGGGTCCGGCATTGCGGTGGTGCCTGAAGCGCCTGGCCTGCGACCAACTATCCATTGCTGTATGTTCGTTATTGGTGATAGAGGGCTGGAAATCACCATCTACTACTACTTGTGTACGGGTGTTCGGCGCTCATGAGTCGAGATACATGCTACAAGTGGTGCATCTTACCGCCCCTTCCTCCCTATGCTTGGTCCCGCAGTGGAGCGAAGGAAGCGCGGCGGTCGATAGGGAATACTACTGTACCTGCGGACAGACCTGCCCAAGACCTGGCCGGTAGGGCGCTTTATCCTAAGTCCTGCGCGGGATACCGTTTTTATTCCTTCATGCGGTTCGGCGTTCGGCGTGGACTTCTCATTTTTGCCCGTCGTGAATTGCCGATGCACCAAGCTCCAGTACGAGAGTTTCATGACACTTCCACCCCTTCCTCTCTCACCCCTTGAGTTTCCAACTGGCTGTACGCGAGTCTTGTCGACATTTAGCTTACTTCCCGTTCGTCCAAACCTTCTCAAGCCTAGAGTACAGAGTGGGTGTCGTGTCTCCCACCTAGCCATGCACCTGCCGTAGCCATGCCCCTACCATGCATGTATGGCCCACGCTTGGTTCAGCTGTATTCCCGCTCGTGGAGTGTGAAGGGCGTATGCAGAAAAGCTGTCGCTTGCGCGCATGGTTTTGGTTCGACGCGTGGACCATGTTCCAACGGGCGGTCTTTGTGCCTTACTAATGGTTGGAGGTATAAAAGAAGGGCCTGGTATGGTCGATCGTCGCGCCCATCACTAGAGAGTCACAGTACTTATACGCCGATCTCATTTTTCGCTGTCGTCGGCCCTTCATGTCTGGACTGTTTTGTCTTGGGACATGGGAGATTGTGTTGACCCGTTTTCTTCTAGTTCTAGTCGTTGGAGTAGTCGTTTGAGCAGTCGACGACATGAATGAACACTCACGGAACTACAGTAGTAACCTCCCTACATTCCCGTCGCCGCGCATGTATAAAAGCGTGTTTCAAGTTGTGCAAACCAAAAGGTCGAGGAACGAAATTGAGTACATTGATGGATCCTGCAGTAAAAACTGCCAGTTTGTGAAGAGCAGTATCCATCACGGGGTCATCACGCAAAGCTACCTCGGTGCATTAGCTCACAACTTTTCGTGACCCTTGTGCCCGCGGTGGCAGCATGTCATGGTGGAGAATCTAGCATGGTTGCGACAAACATTACTGCATGGCAGCAATCGGCAATTGATATTGTTGCCACGTATGATATAGTTTCTCCCATGGACATAAGCTTCTCGTAAAACAACATCCTTACTCTAGAAGAATGCTTGTGGTTATGTTGTGAAGGAATTACTGTATACACATTAGAAAGAAGATAAGAGCGCCCATAGTGACTGACTTTTAAGTTCGGGGATATATCGATGGGTGTCAACGTACCTTATCGTTCGGGCGTCACCGTACAAATTCAGCATGAACATCGTTCGCCCACGGGATGTTGCACGCGCCGGGTGGCTATTTCCCGCGTCAAAACGACATCCTCAATCGTGTCGTTTCGCACCATGACGCTTCCTTCTGGCCCGCTGCTGATGCATCTAAAGATACCATGCAGCTTTGGCAATCCTGTGCACGCGTGTTCTATACGTAGAGTGAGTTGTCATTGTTCAAATCCCGTGTGTTGATTGTGATCAAATCAGCGTTAGAAAAGGTCGCCGTTAGTTGTGCGGCGTTTGGGTGTCGCTATGTTGATGTCTCTAAATTCGATTACCCCTGTGCGTGTGCCGGGGCTTACTGTGCAGGTCAGTCGAGTTCGGGACGGATTACGTTGACAGAGGAGTTTGGTCTTCTGCTGGGATGGATAGGCTGTGGTTGGGTTGGATGGGAGGGTTCATGGTATTTTGCTTGATCTCCATATCCGGCCAAAGTACTGGGAGCCAGAGCAGCTCCAGCACCTTCGACAACGACACCAGCTGCGAGGGAAACTCTAGCTCGATTGCGGATGGCGTTTGTGACCTTTCCGTCAACACAGCCGTCTGCGGCTTCGACGGGGGAGACTGCTGCGAATGCACCTGTTTTGCTGATGGCGCCCCTTGCGATCCAACGGGATCTACTTTTGATTGTCGAGATCCAGACGCCTCCACCGACTGCAGCCCGACGGCAACCCCATCAGCCAGCCCGACGTCGGCATTCAGTTATCCCGCATGTGAAGGAAACGCTGTCCGCATCCAGGACGGTTTCTGTGACGAGGCCAACAATAACGCCGACTGCGGCTACGACGGGGGAGACTGCTGCTCTTGCACTTGCGTAGCCGGTCTCGAATTCCCGTGCGGGGAGAATGGGGCGGGATTTGATTGCCGAGATCCGGACGTGACTCCCGCGTGTAAGTTGATGGGCACCTCCTGCGAAGGAGATCCTGACTTTATAGGGGATCTGTACTGTGACAGCAGCGTCAACAACGTGGAATGTGGCTATGACGGCGGCGACTGCTGCATATGCACATGCGTGAACGTCATGATGGACTCTGGCACGATGGACTCGGACAACGGTGATCAGGCATTCATTTGCGGCGAGAATGGATTTACCTGTTTAGACCCGAGTGTTTCTGCAGAATGCTCATCGGTCGATGCAGTCCCTACGCCCAGCCCGACTATGGTATCTATCCCTGGCTGCGAGGGGCTAACGGATGTTCTCGGGAACGGCGTGTGTGACGAGGACACCAATTCACTCGCGTGTGGCTGGGACGGGGGAGATTGCTGCCGGTGCACATGCGAGGGCAGAGAAGATCAAATCTGCGAAGAGTTCGAGTGCCGGGATCCCGACGCCCCGACCGATTGCGAAACTGAAGTCTCCTCGGAGAGTGACAACTCCGGGTGCCAGGACCCCCAATCAAACGTGTCGGACGGCCGATGCAACGCAGAGACCAACACGGTCGCGTGTGGTTGGGACGGGGGAGACTGCTGTGAGTGCACTTGCACCGACAATAGCTACACCTGTGGAGAGGCCGGTTACAATTGCCTGGACCCTACCCGAGATTGCGCTCCTTCGGTAAATGTTTCATCCGCCACCGACGCATCCCTCTCGAGGTGGGAAGTTGTCGGCGTGTCGTTCGCTTCGATTTTGGGGTGCTTCTTCTTGGGTTTCGCCCTTGTTTTCGTCCACCACAAGTGTAGAAAACAAGCAGCCCTTGCTCCTGCTGGGGCTACTGTTCGGCCTCGAACGAGGCAAAGAGCGCGGGAAATAGAAGCAGCCAGGGAGAACGCTGAGTGGGCACAAACAGAAGAGGACACTGCGTAAGGGTTACGCGTGTTGCCCCTCGAACCGCTGCAACAATATGCACAACTGGAAAGAGGACCGGTCACGTTGGGAGTCTTCCATGCATTTGCTGCATGCTACGTAGCTCGCGGGCATCAGAGTCGTAATTGTGTTTATATGCGGGGATGGTGCAAGGAGGGCACGAGGTGGGTCGAACGGCATTTTGACAGGCGTTTGTGGAAGGCAAGCGATGGTGATCTACGCAGTGTGTTCGTCTAGTTGGGGTCTTTGCAGATGTCTGGTGGAAAAAATGTTTCGGGTGGCGTGATGGTTTCGCAAATGACAAATAGTATCATCGTTTTCACGGAGGTTATTCCCACTTGCGTGTGGTAATCATTCCTTCACGCGAAAGTTGGTCTGCGAATAAATATTCGGTTCGATCCATGCACCACCCCGACGATTCCTGCTAAATGCGGGGCGCGAGGGCTCGGCGCACACGGTACGCACGTGGGTGCGGTCTTCGATTCCACACCCAGGAACGTTAGCGAGTCAAGACCTGAAACATGATATCCCCGGCAATATGTCCATTGTGTTTTCGGTCGATAACTTTTGAAATTCAACGAACCGAAGGAAAACTCGACCTGACCCATGATCGCCAGGGCCAAGGAAATCACATAATATGTGGCCAATGAAATGGAAAAGATTGTTCGTGATCGGGAACCGATACAAGGATAATCTGCAGTTTGTTGTTATAGAGAGAATTCGGCGTTATGGTTCATATTCTTTGGCTTGAGCACGTACTCTACGTAGGTCACTTGTAGCAGCAACGGGCCTTGTTTGGTTGATCGCGCTTGTGGGAATACCAAGTGGATACCGCACGGAACGGTGCTGGTAGACTGGTAGAACACGCGAACAGACAGGGCTGTTGCTTGCAACTGGACAGCTGGCACCTTATTTTAGCATTTTTTATCCCCTTCACTAAAATCAAGTAAGTAGTGGGTATTGGCGGAAAATGCACCCCAAAATCTTCAAAATCAGGTCAAAATGTGCTATTTTGGCCAAAACCTTGATTCTAGGGCAGCGCCAAACAACAGGTATATCTGGCCCGTTGGGGACAAAAACAGGTGCATACTCAAAAACAAATCACAAATACACCCCACGAGTCCTGTCATTGGTCCAAGACGCGTTGTACCTGTTTTTGCCGGATAAAATCCAGGTACACCCGGACTGTTTTTTTGGCGTTTTTTAGTCAATCAGAGGCCCTACATAGTTCCACCCTATGCCCCCTATATGCGAACGACGACGTACGGGCAGCCACCCTTACCCCCCACCCACCACACCTCACACTTGTTCTGTCCTGCGAGCCGTACAAGGCTGCTATAAGAAACGCCTGCAAAACTACTAGATCAGTGCATTGAGCTCTTTGGAAATCCTACGTAGGGGGGCTATTTACTTTCACGGAAATCACTTTTGCGCCCTGATTGAAGACGCGTTGGAAATCGAGCTTTGGCAGAGGTGTTCATGACCATACGCAAAAACGACTCATTTGCCATTTTTGTGCCTTCTAATGTACTTTTTCTCTCTACCGTGGATCATTTAACATAAGTATTGGATTGGATGAGGCCTCCTGCGCCGGCCCGTGGTCCTGCCCATACTTTAATGTTATGTTGCATTGTCTCTGTAGCTGACCACTGGCCAGGCATCGGGTTGTCTCACCCAAACTTCTTTAACATTAAGTCAATCCTTTCCCGCGTAATATGCAGAATCATTCTTAAACTCATGTGGCAGTGGTAGTTCGCTGGTGTCACCGTGACGGTAACTCTGGTGGCGTGTTTCTCGTGCACTTCCTCGTTACGCGTAGAAGTGGCCCCGATTGTTTTAGCCTAAACTTTGTATTCTAGCCTCCAATTTTCATTATCTCGTTCCCCGCCGTCCCGGCATAGATATTTGCAGAGGGAGCCTCCCACGCGACAGTTAGTGCATCGTGAAGTGGCTCGACAGCTCTGCAGCCTGCAAAGGGGGTTGGAGAGTGGTCGTCATACGGGCTGTGGGGAGAGGTAGACTGCCCCGGCCACCTTCAGCCGAAACCACGGTGAAAGGTGCCCGGTGGTCAAGTCCCTCCCATACGATGTGCGCCAGAGATGTACGCCATACCCGCTTTGACCAGGCAAACCGCTAGGCAGACCCGGTATTTGAACGCTACTGCAGCCCCGCTAGAGCGCCGAAGCGACATACCAAACTGAACGTTGAAATTCAGATCCTTTGACTCTAGGAGCTGTAAGTATCTGCGACCCCAATCTTCACGATCCCGTCCACCACCGTCTCGGCTAACGTTTTTCTGAGGCAGCCTCCGAGATAACGTCAACGCTCCCGGTAAGCAATCGGACAGAGACACGAACCGCAAATGCTGCCTGCAACAAGCGCTTCCCTCAACCGTTCAAAAGGAATGCAACAATTAACGATAAGTCTGCGTTAGTTCTCGTTGGTGATAAGTGGGTCGCAAGCTACAACCAACGCCTTACTAATGCGTTTCGATTGCCGTGTTCATGTTGACGTAGTGGCTGCAACTGCCTGCGTAAAGTATTTCTTCAAATATGTACACCCAAAGGCGAGGACTACGCCAAAGCAAGAATCCAAGGGATAACTGACAAGATCGACCTGTATCGGAAAACTAGATGCATGTATGCTACCGAGGCCACATGGAAACTGTTGGGCTTTCAAACGGTCGACAGAAATCCCGCAGTTACCAAAATTCACGCGCGTTTCGAAGGAGAACAATACGTTTTTTGTTTCCAGCTTCCGCAACACAAGCTGAACGCCTGCAAAATCACCACCCGTACCCATTCACCCCTCATGGACTATTTTTTGCGGCCTTCTCATGAATGTCTTGACAACTTCATAATTACTGACTATTATGAACAGTACACCGTTACCCCTCCAAAACAAGACGCCTTTCCATTAATAGTTGCCCCCCCGGGCAAGTACTTAGATTCTTACTATAACATGGTGTCCAAAAGGAGAAACAATCCGATTCATGTTTATCGCATTGTTCTTCTGTAGCAGCAGATATCTTGGTCTGGACGTTGAGTCTTGAATCAGTCCTCCGGCGATGAAGTATATAGCTCCCGGTGCCGGTTATGAACCACTGTGCCCGTACGAGCTTGCCGCGCTCACGCGATGCGAGGCATCGTAACCTGATAAGGGTAGGCATTCAGCGTGTGTACGCTGTAGCTAGTGTTGCACGTGAACTCGTAGCTCGATCCCGAAGCAACAGGGCATTTAAGAGCATAGCCACTGCGATCACCAACTCCTCTCTAACTCACAATATGTATTATATTGGCAGCCCCACCCTCGCGATGGCTGAGGTCCGACGGCATTACGTTCGGAGCGA
Source organism: Saccharina japonica (assembly GCA_008828725.1). Taxonomy (NCBI): domain Eukaryota; class Phaeophyceae; order Laminariales; family Laminariaceae; genus Saccharina; species Saccharina japonica. The sequence continues at coordinate 401,149 of MEHQ01003547.1, forward strand.
CGTCCTTGACAAGCAGGAATACTAGAGGGGATACATAAATGCAAGGATGACGGATGGGGAGGACCCCGCTCTCTACTTTGAGAGGATGAGTATTATCAACGAGAAACTGTGGGAAGTAGGGATCCCGAAGTCGGAGCAAGCAGGCAACCTTCACAAACTGCAATGCCTAACGTCCGATTACGAGGTCGATAAGAATATTGTTATTGCACGGCCAAGGAACGGGTTGGCGTGCTTATTCCACAAGTGTGTGTACTCGTAACCATTGATTTGATCTTGTTTTATGTATACATGTTTTTCATTTCGTTTCATTTCGTTTTTCGTTTGGTTTCTCCTTGTCTGCGGCCCTTAGAGTGCGAATTAACGAAGGCAAGTTTCAAATCGAATCGATTTCAAATCGATGTTTTTTATGAATCGAATCGTTTTTTCCGATTTGCAGTGAAAATACGGCTTTGCGTTCTATCGGGTGAAACCACGTATGTTCCGTATGTTCTCGAAATGTGAAAGAGGAGCTTGATGTTCACTCGTATATATATACCTCCGCTTGCCATATACTCGTTTTCCCTACGTACTGGAATCAAGTCATTCAAAAATATGTATTATTATTTCTCACGTCCAACAAGTCCTGAAAAACACCGTTCGTGGCGTGCGTTTTTTACTTGTTTTCAGTATATACCTGATTTTGGCTCAAATGGATCAGGTATACCTGATTTTGGCATTTGCCCAAAAATAGAGTATTTTGGGACTTCTTAATAAAGTGTTTTGGGACTTATTTTTATATCCGATCGAATCGATTTTTTCATGCCCCAAAGTACAAGTAAGTGTCTTCCCGGCGATTCATGTTTGACCAATCAGATGAAAGCTCGAGTCGATTCATCAAAATTCAAATCGATTCGATTTGAAACTTCCTTTCGTTAATACGGGCCCTTTATGTATGATGAATGGTTGAACAATTTCGCCGAAGACATCCACAATGACGGCAGGTCAAGCAAGGGAAACCTGCGCTGTCAAGGGTATAGGGCCGAGTGTTTTAACACTAAAACCTAGTAGTATGGTGTCAGTCCAGGCACTGTCTCTCAAGGGGTTGAAGGTGCTGTGTCATAACATCTTTGGTTCGAGGGCGGTGAATAGGAGAGAAGGGAGTAGAGGTGGAGAGAGGAGGGAAGGGTGGTAGGGATGGGGCGGAAGCGCGGAGGGAGGGAGGGAGGGAGCGAGAAAGCGAGACTGGGACGGAGGGAAAAGCCTTCGCCACCTGATCACTCCCAGCACAGATAAGTGCGTGACGCTGTCCAAACATGAATTTCATTAATCCGATTCCACTTGAAATTAGACACTGGCCTCGGGCGAGCGATTGCTGCTGCTCGGCGTGCCACTCCGTTTGGAATGCTGGCAGCCAACCCTGATTACTCCACACACAGGGCACCCCATTAGGTATGGTTTGGACCATGGCGATCGCCTCCTCGAGGGCTATCGACCTGTTGCGTGCGGTACGGGTGTAACAATTTTGAAAGAAATTTGTTCGTGGGTGACCCCAGACTGACTTTCATCGGACAGAACAGACAGACAGCTTTTTTTAATCGGTTCTAGACAACCCCAAGTTATTACACTTGTGGAATACTGCAGCACGCCCCGCACCTGACTGTGACCATGATGGAGGACCGGGTGCGTCGTATCACATACCGAGAGTTGGAAGCGAGCAGGAGGAAGGTAGTCGATGGTTCAGCACAGGTCTTGGTCGCGAGTGGCGGCAGTGGATCAGGCGGACAGGGGAGTTTTCCGACCCCCGGCAACTTCACGGGCGGCGTAGGTGGGTGGTTGAGAGATAAGAGCCGTTGGACACTGACACCAGCAGCACCAGCAGCACCAGCAGCACCAGCAGCACCAGCAGCAGAAGAAGCAGCAGCAGCAGTACCAGCAGCCCCACCAGCAGCGGCCACCGCAACAGAAGCAGCAGCAACACCAGTCTGGCCAACAGTGGGCAGGTCAGGGCTGGGGAAGTGGTCGTTTGGAGGACAAGAGTGGTAAGCCGAAGAAGAACCGGCAGAAGCAGGATCCACACGCCAGCGGAAGTGTTCAGGTGGTGGTGTCCCGACCTTCGCCATGGTGCTATGGTTTCCCCTCTCCCCTGCTGCGGCGGTATGATTTGAAGCAAGTGTCCCCTCATCATACCTGGCAGAGGGTTTCCCCGCCCCTTCGTCCAGAAGGGTATCCGGCGTGGCAAGCAAGCAACTAATACAATGAACCATGCTCTTCTAGCATCGTCAAGCACTTTGTGTGAGTGAGAGCCAGAGGCGCACCTGCTATCAGTAGCGGCGCCTAGGCCCATACTGCCCTATAACATAACAATAGTGCATTCCCTTCACTGTTTTTTTTAAACATGCTTTCCCTAATCGACCGCGCCGCGAAAAAACTACAACAATACACCCACGGAACCCCACTCAAAGAGGTACACGAGCGCAGCGCCAGTTAACGTTCCGCTGTCCCGCGTGAAGAAAGGGACAGCTCAAATTAAATCGTATACTACATAGGTCAAGCAGAAAGAGAGTTACCCCTGGGTATGATACAAAGCAAGATCGCCAGCAGAAAGCAAAACAACAGTATCTGAACCATCTAGCAACTTGATCTAGCGGACGGACGTCAGCGCAGTGCAAGAGTTAGAACGCCCAGAGTGAGCAAGTCGTACAGTTCGGGACTCTACGAAGTACCACTACTTCGACACTTCGCGAGCCCTCCCAGGACAAGCTGCTTATGGCCACCCCACCAATTCCCTCCACTCCCAGAAGTGGTGTGATACAAGTGCACATGTATATACGCGCGTACCAGGAATACACGAACACATAAAAAGCATCCAAACACACAAGCACAGAAGCATGAAGGCATAAAAACTTGCAAACAGGCATACACCAGGTATCTTGGTTAGGGATACCGCTAATATTTTCGGATGCGACCACACCACACCCCGTACTATCCCTTCAAAGACGATATCTGGAAATACTGTAGTAACTAAAACAACCATAGGTGTTAGGACACGACGAGCAATGGCCGCTAAACGCACGGGGGCGGGGACGGGGCGGCGTTCCAAAACAGCCTAACATGTTAGGGTGAGCGAACGTGAAGACGGCCATGGAGCGACAGCCACTTCACGCTGCTCCAAGCACTTGCACTGCACCCGCCCAAGTCTGGTGGCGTTCCTCCTATCATACGCGCAAACAAAACAGAGACCAGTCAACTACGTACACCCAATCAACACGCCTTACGTAGCAGGCAATGCGCCAAAACACGCTCGATAGACACGCACTAACCTCCCCTGAAGAAAAAGCCGGGATTCCTTCCCCTCGTTCGCTTTACATCGAAACAAAACATCTCCGAACCTCCCCCCATCCAGTAATATACCTGGTATATGTATATTGTACAGGTTAGGTTGGCGTCGGTTGGCAACGACGCTGTCAAAAAAAAAGAGGCCAATCACTGCGTGATCTAGACAACTAGCGTGCCGGTGATTTTTTTGGCGTTCACCATGGCTGGCGTTAGAGTTTAGAAGTTTGCGCTGGGTGAAGAACCTTAACTCTGCACGAGAGGAATGGTCGTACTACGTAGTGGGGTGTATGGTAAGACGCCCAGGAGGCAATCACTTAGTATAATACCCATTGGTGTCTCTGGAAGTGGCCACACCAGAAACATATTCAAGTAATTCGAAGCTGTCGTCCGTACGTAAGAAAGTCCGCCTCACAAGCAGTTCTTCACCCTTCCTACTACTTACCCAACACCTCACGGCACTTCACGCTTGGTGCAAGCAATGTTATGTCTGGTTGGTGAAAACCCGACGTGATCGGCCCCGGCATTGTAGGGATGCTAGGGTATATCGTCATACGACTACGGCTACGCATACCACCAGAACCCCCCCCCGGTCTATGGTCATATGACTACGGCCGTGCACAACATGAGTACACCCCCCCCTCTCCCCCCCGCCCTACTTCCTCACAAATAAAAGTATCCTATACATACGAATATAAATAAAAAACGGAATTGAACGTATATTCGAAACCCATACTCGTATATATAAACAACAGAAACCGGCAGTGAAGTCGACACCCAAAAATAAAAAATACACAAAGGTTGTGGACTATGCGAACACATTGCTGTGTGTAGGGGGGGGGGGGTGGGGGCGTACTCACTTATTGCTTGCCTTAGTTGTTTGGCCATTGACCACGCCTCCCCTCCGAGACAGGGATAGGAGGGTGGGGGGGGTCCCGACTAACAGACATCCGCAACACACACCCCAATACACAAGAGTCAACGCACACAAAAACATAAAAATACACGTAACGAGGGCTATCTGAAGGGAAAACGTGGGGGCGCCGGGGGGGGCGGGGGGCAGGGCCCTGCTTCAATCTACAATCGAATAGGGAATTGGCCCCACCTTCTGGAAACAGTTCAAGTCGCAAGTCACAACACGCCGCAGCCGACCGAACCGTCGAGCACCAACCCTCGACCAATCTCTACTGCAGGGCATCTACCTAACTCTGCGACGGGGCGGGCCAGCACCACAAACAGTGGCATCTACCTAACGCTGCCACCGGCTGAGTCCACCACGCCTTCGCTGTGCGACCGACGACTGAACACAAAATCGTAAGATCTGGCCTAATATAGCCGTACCGGTAAGGGTCTAGTCTAATAATCGGACACATAACCCCCAACGCTGCCGCCGGCTGAGCCGACCATGTCTTCGCTGCGCAACCGACAACGGGGGAAAAAAACTATGTATGACCCGGCCTGCCTATATAAGCGCGCACCGGCAAGGGTCCAGTCCAATCTGGCGCACTACCATATATCGGTTTCTGAGCGTAGGTTCCGTCACATACTCATACACCTATATAACGGTGACCAAATGGTAAAAACCCTGTGATCTAGCACTAATCCTCGCCCTAAAGGTGAAGCACCTGATCCGGCAACAATTTCCTATCGGCAAAAACCTGATCCGGCACATTATTACCGTTCAGGTCAAAGCATGTGATTCGGGACTCAACCAAAGTGGTGGAATCATATGATCAGACACATAACCAACCACCACGGCAAACACATTTACCCGGCTGACAACCATATCGGTAAGCGTTGGTCCCGGTACATAACCATGTAGCCGTTTATAAGCATGTGACGCAACACAAAACCACACCGGTTGAGCGTCTGGTCCTAACACATAATCACGAACGTCTGTAAGCGGCCAAAAATCAAACGAAACGAGAAGCAGCTGATCTCGCATATAACCATATCGGCAATCACATGATTCCGTACATGGTGACGGTACATACACCACACTACCACCATCTGGCACGCAACCACAAAACTATTGTGGGGGATAAAACGCTGCAGGAAGGCGGTATCTCCCAAGCCGCGACACAACACGCGATCGTGTGCATCCTCCTTGGCGCGAAACCCGCACTACCCACTACCCACGAACTCGCTTCTCGGTGCCGCGGCGCAACCTGTGCTGCTTCATTACTTATGAAACCGTCACACCAGTGAAACCGCCACCGCCAGTGAAACCGTCACTACCAGTGAAACCGTCACCACTCGTGAAAACGAAACCGCCGCCACAAGTGAAACCGTCACCACCAGCGAAACCACGACCACCAGTGAAGCCGTCACCCACAAATAAACGATGGCCCCCGGTGAAACCGTCACCACCAGTGAAAACGAAACCGCCACCACCAGTGAAACCGTCGCCACCAGTGAAACCGTCGCCACCAGTGACAACGAAAGCGTCACCACCGGCGAAACCGACTTGCGCGTGGAAGAAGACTCTCTGCCGCTCCGCCCCTCTTGTTGCTATAATACCCGCAAACGCGCTCTCATGCACACCGAATGGCCGGTGTATGAAACAAATAGAGTACCTATATGGGGAGGGGGTAGAAGGTAGGCAAGCCCCAAAAAAACAAAACTGTCACGAGATGCATCCAATATTTCCCGACACTATGCCGCAGTATAGCTATGGAATGGGGCCTCTCGTGTTGAAGAAACCAGAAACAGGAGCACCAAACAAACGCCTACACAGACAGACCGACAGACACGCAATCTAGGAAGACAGGCCTAGACAGAGACAGGGTCAACGTACAGGCAACTAGGGAGACAGGCCTAGAAACCGTTCGTTCTGAACGAAATATACCAGGAATTCTTTCAATCGATCGAGGTGAACGAAAAAGCGTGGAAGAAAACAAAAACTGTGCTTGACTGCTGCGGAAACGAACGAAAACCCAGTGGAATATCTCTATATATCGGAGGAGAGGCCAAACGCATTCGGACACCAATCGGAAAATTCCACCGAACAGCAACAAAAATCGGCCGATCGGCCGGCTGTAAGAGTGCCACGTTGCGACGATGTCACTGTTGATGCTGCTGCAGTACGACTAGTGTTGCAGTGCCCCATGTGTTGAGGGCAGGCATCACCACCACCACCACCACCACCACCACTACCAGAAGCAAAAGCAGGGACATCACTCGCAAAGTAAAAAAAAACACACACACATCTCAGATATACATATCCTGAGTGAGATAAGCAGATAACACAGATAGTTATCTTCAGACAAGCTTCTGCTTCTTGATGTTCACGGGGACCTCGGGCATGGTGTACGCGATCTTAAGGCTTTCGCAGGCGTTCTTGATGGCCCAGGTGCACATACTCTGGATTGCCCATTTCTTCTCCATTTGCTGTTATAGACGCGACCATTAAAAAGCGGGGGAGGGTGGGGGGAGACGAGGCGGGGGGGGCGTGGGATCAGGGAGCGGGAACGTTTGGCGTACGGGGGGAGGCATGTGCGAGGCAATGTTCATCCTGCAGCGGCGAGAAACGATGGGAGGGGGCGGGCGGTAGGGGGAGGCAAAGAAGTGGTGAACAATATTTCGGGTACCCTTGGTACGAGGCAAATAACTCTCTCGTTCGTGCTCCCGCGGTCCAGCGGCGATGTCGCGGCCCGATTACTGTTGGCATCTCGCGAGTGCACTCCCGACCCCGAGCTCTCCCCGTTTCAGCTCAAAAATGGACTTTCGCTCTTGCTAGAGGTGTCTCAGGACGTGAGAGCTGAACGACCCATGTTGCGCTGCTTTCGTTGCCGCGGTCGAGGTTGTTTGGCGTCGGTTTTGTCTTGACCTCTCCATTGTTAGGTATTTCCGGATGTAAGCCTACCCAGACTATCGTGCTATACCGGCCTCTTTGGCGAGGTTGACTTACTGCAGCCAGGAAGCAGGCACCCCCCCCCTCCCCTTATGTTCGTGTCTGGCCCCGTTGTGCAGCATTCGTACCAACAGTACATCACACGGGTGATAATATAACACACATACGACCCTTGGACGAATTACAGAGCCTGGTTTCTCCAAAGCAAAAGGGGGGGTAGGAGGGGCAAGACACGACCAAAACGACGGCCTTGGACAAAATGCCGACGATATCTCTCCATAGACGGGCATCGCTAGGCGTTAGCACCTTCCACACTGTAAAGAGAAATCAGTTTTCGACTTTCGGCCGAGGGTGTGTGTGATCTTATCGCCCGTGTGATACGGTATGTGTACGTCTCACTCTCCACATCCCCTCTCCCCCTCACTCACCTGCCAGTTCCCTCGCTGTCGGAAGGTCAGCCTGATGCTCAGCTTGTTGGAGTTCTCGATGCTCGCCAGCGCGAAGCCCAGTTTCGGGTACAACCCTACGTCCAGGCAGCAGCAGCAGCAGCGCACACAAAAAAGAAAAGAAAAAAACAGGCAAACAAAAGCAAAAACGTAACTGTCGGGGTCAATCCAATCTCCATGGTGGGAGGCCGGCTGGCGGCGAGAGGTCGTTCTCGAACCAATTTCATCTGTCGCGTTGGGGGTTGGCTCGTGCACATGAATGTTTCTACCGTAGCTTGAAGATGCTGAAAGTTGTATGCACAACGAAACAGAACCAGAAACAAAAGCAACAAATACGTGCATATTTTCATATTCGGCAACGCTGATGAAGGGGAAATGTGTGGAGCATACGACTGGCCGGTCGATCGCTCCGTCATATAACGGCCATCGCGTGAACAGTGAGTAAAACAAACAGCCCAAAACGGAACATTTTGCGGCGGGGGAGGTGGGGGGGTGTACTCATTGTCATGCATGGCCGTAGTCGTATGACCAAAGACTCTCGCACCCCCGGGACGGAGCACGTCGGGTTTCCACCGACCAGGCAGGAAGTTTTTGCGCCAAGCGCGAAGCACCGTGGGGTGTTTGCGGAGTCGCATGAAGGCTGAGCTGTATCCTACTGTTTATGAGAACCGCTTGTAAGCCGAGCTCGGGGTACTATACTACAAGTTTTGTAGCGCTACGTACAACGTTACCTTCGTTTCAGCACTCAACTCAAGTACGCAAAGAACCAAAATCACGCAAAAACGAGCACGCAAAATGAGTATGTACGACGCAAAACAAACACGTAAAAACAAGCACGTACGACGAGTACGTAAAACAAGTACGACGCAAAACAAGCACGCAAGACAAGTACTGTACGCACCCTCCGCCTTGTCTTTCTTCTTGCAGAACGTCAGAAGGGACGCGTTCAGGGACTTGAGCTTGCTGGAAGGGGTGGTGACCGCCACCTGAGACACAGCAGAGACAGACAAGAGAGCGAAATACATAGAAAAAAAGGTGAACGAGGGAAGACAAACGAAACGGAAAGAGAAAACAGGTCGCGACGACAACTTCGCAATCTCCATAAGGCAAACACCAACACCAACAACACCAACACCAACACCAACACCAACATCAACACCAACACCAACACCGCCAACACCAACATCAACACCAATAAATACACCAACACCACCACCACCACCACCAACACCGACACCACCAACAATAACAACAACAACAACAACAACAACAACAACAACAACAACATCAACATCAACACCAACACCAACACCGACACCGACACCGACACCAACAAATACAACAACAAAAACAGCAATATGCGGCGGCGATTGTGGTAGCGTTGGCGGCGGCGGAGCTGGCGGCGCGTGGCGGAAGACCTGCCGGGTGGCCCTTTCGATGGAAGAAAAGTTATCGAGCGTTTGCCACGTACATATTACAATCGCTGTCGCTGTCGTTCGTGTGTGAACACTCGTAGAGCTGTGTATATTGGTACCATTTCAATTGATTCCCGGGGCATATTGGCGAGTACTTCCATGTACTCGTGCATATCAAAAGAATATTCGTATATATATTTATTGTTTTTCAGAGCAACCAAACAATTTATGATGATTCGTGGAAGCCTTTGGGCACGAAAATTTAGCCTGTGGGGGGGGGGGGGTTCCGGCGCCGACGGGATCCCCTGCGAGGACACACAAACCTCTATGTGCATACCTTGCCAACGGTGTCGGCTTTACCGATATGCGTCGAAGGGATTAGGACCGCCCCCTCCGACTCATTGACGAAGGGGTCACAAGTTTTCAACTATTGTAACCAATGGTCATCGTGCAATATACGCAGTGGGCGATGGCACCTGTTGCTTGCGGTGCTCTACATCGCACGAGGTGTACTAATCCAAAGTAAGTCCTAGGTAAAAGCCTTTACAGGATCGGTGAACATCCTAGCTAAAATAGACTATGGTACGATTAGCGGAACAATCGGTTCCGCCGATTACCAAAGTACACAAATGCTACCAGGTTCCTGGTAGTTTACTGCCAGGGGTACCGGGTAGTTTTCAGTGCCCAGTAGACGGTAGTTCTAGAAAAAAACGGGACGGCAAAAACTCGTGGTCTAACCTGGATGAAGAACTCATGCCACTGGTGAGCACTCCTCTGGATGTTGACAATCGTCTTCTCTGCGATCATGTGGTTAGGCATATAGAACAACTGATGGACGTAGGTGGACGAATGTCGCCCGTGGTGGTTGGGAGAGAGGGTGTAAGGAGAAACAATGGCGGGGGGGGGTAGGAGGGAGAGACAAACCAAATAGAATATCGGAAAAAAGAGAGGCAGGAACGGAGAGAGAAGAGTAGCGTAGAGAGAAAAAAAGAGGAGAGAGAGACAAAGACACAAGAGACAAGGAGAAAGAAAGGGAGATAATGAGGGGAAAGAGGGGGGGGGGGTCAAAGAAGTTTAGAAAAAGAGTAACTGCAAAACAGTAAAGAGACAGCACCCGTCAATAGAGTTTAGGCAGACAAAACGAATCAACCCAGGGGGGCAGGAGGAAGGAGGAGGAAAATAGAGATGTGCCCCCCCCCCCCCACCCACCCCCCTTCCACCACCCCCCCACCCCACCACCCACCCCACCCTCAACCCCAACCCCTCAAACTACTCAGGGCTGTTTACGGGTAAGGTCAACTCCGTGGGCCGGATCGGGTCAGAGTGACCTGGCCCGACCCGTGAGATTTCGAAAAACTCTTGACCCGACCCGACCCGACCCGACCCGTGAGATTTCGGAGACTTCATTAACCCGGCCCGCGGGTCGGGTCATGACCCGTGCAAGCCCTTAAAAAAATGCATATCGTCTCACCATCTCGTCCCATCGCTTGAAGTGGGTGGTCATCAGGTCCACCTTCGTCACCGTCATGTCTTTCATCGCCATGCCCGACATCCCGTCGTAGATGTGAACCCGGTCTCCCACATCGTAAAGCCTCGATACGAAGACGAACAGCACCGAGGACATCAGGTTGCTCGCCGCGTTGCCGATCATGAAAGAGAAGGCGATCAGGAAGGTGGTGAAGGTCAAGCTCAGGGAAAGAACGTCCGCCCCCCAGATGCCCAGCCACACGAACTGAAGGGTTTCCACACCCACGTGCAAGTTTTCGGAAGGGGGGGTCCCGTTGAGGGGGGGGGGGGGGGGGGGGGGGGGGGGGGGGGGGGGGGGGGGGGGGGGGGGGGCGGGGGCGGGGGCGGGAGGGGTACTCATGTCGTGCATGGCCGTAGTCGTATGACCACAGACCCTAGCATCCACTACAATGCCGGGACGGAACACGTCGGATTGTCACCGACCAGGCAGACATTGCTTGCGCCAATCGCGAAGCGCCGTGAGGTGTTGGGCAAGTCACATGAAGGGTGGGCTGCATCCTACTAAGAACTGCTTGTGAGGCGGACTTGCATATGGACGACAGCCTCCGATGAATTGATTTGATTTCTGGTGGTGTGGCCACTTCCCGAGACAGCAATGGGTATACTATTTATCTTCCTCGAGGGTGCCTTACCATATACGCACTACGTGATACGAAAATTCTCCTTGTCCGGAGATGTGGTTCTCCGCCCCGCACAAATGATCCAACTCGACCGCCAGCCGTGGTGACCACAAAGAAAGCAAAAAGGGTACCCTGGTTGTTCCCCACCGCACGGCCACGTGGACCACTGCGAAAAGGCAAGAATGAGTCTATTACGCCGCGTGAAGGGTAAGCGGAGGGGGGTATGAATGCTACGCCCGCGCAAGAAAGGCGCCTTTCGAGTACAGGTGGGAAAGTGAGCGTGAAATCGCTACTACACCAACAGTGCCAAACACCTGCAGCATCAACACCAACACCACAAACAGCACTACCAAAACGGCATCACGAGTACCAACACCAACACTACCAACGACGCACTTGCTACGGTAGAGGTGCATCACCATGTTGTAATAAGCTTTTGCCTTGTGAGGGTGGTCACTTGAGGAGCTCTACTGGCTGTATACCTCACCCAAAAAATGTGACTCTCGAAGAAACGAACAAGCGCTACATGCCCAAAATGGAAAATCCCACGAGCTACGTAAAAAATGGAAAATTTCTCCCGAGACAAGATAATGAGATTCCGACGATGCTGGGTTAACCCTTTTAGAACTGCAGTCCCGTTTTGGGGACAAACCACTCTTAAGTCTTAAGTGATTTGTCCCCAAAACGGGACTCCAGTCCTATAAGGGTTGAGGAGCAACCCTCATCATCCAGAAACAAAAAACAGCCAAAAAGTGCCACCTCTTTCGTAGCACGCGTCGCTTGCTACGGCGGTAGAGGTGCACCGTGTTTTTTATCTGAGGTTGGTGGTCACTTGAGGAAACTCTACGATGCCTCGCCCAAAAACTGGCACGGGAGGGAATGCAAGGGCTACGCACCCGATGAACAATCAATCCATGGGCTGAGTATTCAACGAAACACATTGAAAGACAAGATTGATTGAAAAGACCGAAGATTTTATGGTGAAGGAGCTCCCCGTCGTTCAAAAAACGTTTCAGCCAAAAAAAGGTATACCTACAGTACCTCTAGCGTAGCAGACGTCCCAACAATATCACCACCGACAACGACGGCGAAACGTTCACAACAAGCACGCCACCACCACCACCATCACCACGTGCCAACTCTCACAATGAGGATGAAGGAAATGGCAGTCATGATGATCAGCCCCAGCTTCCGCGCGATGTGCTCGCTGTCCTGCAAAGTGCTCGAAAGACTCCTGTGGTCCTCGAAAGCCCGCACCACTCCGATCACCATTTCCTTTTAAGACGAGAAAATAGAAAAATAAAAGAAAAAACGAAAAACGCACGGAAATAACAGTGGTCGGTACAGAAATATGATACGGTCATCGACGGACTAAACTAACAAAAAAACAAATGTTTGCAGCAACAGTCTGCAGCCTTCACCTCTCCGGGCATGTTGGTTGTATTTTTCTTTTTTTTTTTCCATCCTATTTATTATCTTCGCCCTTCTTTTTATGTATCCCTCTAAGTCGTAACTCAGACCCGGGATAACATGGTATGGGCTCTTCTCCGCCCTCCCCACGACGGTACGTGCCTTGGCCTTTCTACCGCGAAAAGGTCTCGTCACTTTCTTCTCTCGTCGACTCTCTCGCCGAATTGTGCTGATAAGGTATTATACATATCACGCAAGATAAAGGCACACGCTCGAACGATGTCCGAAGCTCATTTTCTCCGCAAAGAGGAGACCGAGCGATGCATCTGTTGAAAGGTCGCGACACAGATCATTTTCAAAACCACCATCATTGTCGTGCGCGCATCCTTTGCTCTGGAAAAAAATCGGCTGTGAAAAAACATCCCCCCAGGGGTTGTGTCATCTTGCGTGTTATATGGCAGCTTGGCGGCACGATCCCGATCTCTTTTCTCTCAGGAACTAAAAACATCTCGACGAAAAAAAAAACATTCAAGCACCAAACACAAAATAACGACCAGAGCACACACACAAGAAAAAATGAAAGGAGCTGTGCACGCACCTCCCTCGTGACGGTGCCACTATTATCTTCGTCGAAATGCGCGAACGCGAGGTCTAGCAGATCTTTGCCGAGCGGCGGGCACAGTGTTTCCTTCACCAAGACCTCCTCCGGCCCCGTCTCCTCCTCCTCCTCCTCCTCCTCCTCCTCCCCCATGTGCCCTCCGCTTACCCCCGTCGCCTCCTCCTGCACCTCTTCCGCGCCGTCCCTGTTCTCCCCCCCCCCGACCTCCCCACTGCCTTCCCGAACACCCTCTTCATCCCCCTCGGGGATTGGCATCACGTGGACATCCACCGAGTTACGGTCTCCCCTCATCTGATGCTCGGAGCCGAAGGTTTCGTGGGCACCGCTGCCACCTACACCAGCCCCGCTGCCGGAGCTGGGCGCGAAAGCGTGTTCCCTCGCGGCCTTGATTTTGTCGTAGGCGCTGATCCCCTTGTTGGAGGCGTTGCTCGTGTCTGGGTAGATTTTTCCTACGCCGTGATCGCCACCGCCGCCGCCACCGCCACCAACGCTGCTGGAACTCCCACCCTCCGCGCCAGCCAAATGGGCACGATGTTCCGAGCTCAGAGACGCCGTGGAATGCATGAGGTGATTCTGAATGTTGATCTCGCCGTGCCAGCCGGGCTGAGCGACACCGTGCCCGGAGCTTTGCCCGAGGGGCATCGTGCTCATGCCCTGCTTCCTCGGGTCGCCGTGGTGCTCTCTCCCCGCGATGGCCGTCGCCGCCGCAACCCAAGGATTGATTTTCGGCCTGCTGCGCAAGATTAGCTTATCGAACAGGTAGTTCCCGATGATGGTGGCGTCGCTGCTCGAGTCTAGCGTGTCGCTCCCGGCGAGGTGCCTTGTTTCGGCGGCGGTGATGGGTGGTGGCGGTGACGACGGGGGGGTTAGGGGAGCTGGGGTTAGGGTTAGGGTTTGGGCCGGGGCTGGGGTTGGGGTTAGGGATCGGGTTGGGGTTGGGGTTAAGGTTGGGGTTGGGTTAGGGTTGGGATGGCGTTTTGTTTTTCCACTCCTTATTATTATATTCGCCCCTTCTTTTATCCCTCCTTCCTAGTAGTAACTCGGATCCGGGGTCACAAAAGTAGGTTTTTCTCCCTCATCCCCCACTACGGCTCTTGCCCTGCATTTTTATCGCGAGAAGACTTCAATTCAGCCCTTTCTTCCCTCGTCGACTCGCATCGAATTGCGCCTCCCACGCTACTAGGCGATCTCAGCAGTTGATTCCGTTTTTCGTTTATTTTTGCTAGTAAACCCAAAAGTCCGACCCACATGAGATTCGAACCCCGGACATTAACTATTAGTGGCATTCGAGGGTACCACTAAACCATCGGGGAACCATAGTAAATAGGACGTATGGCACACACAAAAACCTACATATTTAGCAAATGTTACTAACAATATTTAGTCCTATTTACTATGGTCCCCCGCAATAGACCATCGGGGCGACCGACTGGAGTTGGAGTTGGGTAAACAAAATAACCATAGCAACAACCCCAGCCCGCAGCGAGATCACTTGCAAAAATCATACTATAGTACGTGGTAGGGTACGACTTGCGACCTTACTACAGCTCATGCAAATAATACAACTCACACCTCACTTATTATCATACAATACATACAACTCTCACTCTTGCAACTCATACACACAATTCACACAACCCATACAAATCATACACCCCACACAATCAGCCCAACTCAATACAAACCCCATCAAAAAAGCGAAACACCAGCCTACCCACCCACACAGCGTGCGTGAGTGTATCGTACCGGAAGAAGGAGTGCTCCAGCTTGTGCCGAGGGATGAAGCCCATAGCCTTGGAGACGGCGTAGAGGGAGATTTTCTTGGTGTTCTCGTGGCCCTGTCTCACCATCTCCAGGGCGAACTTCTGGTCGTCGGGGTTACACGTCCCCTTGAGGGAGTAGTCCGTCAGCAGCAGGAGGATGTACTGCGCCAAGATGCTGCTCTGCTCGCGGCCGGGTTTCATGGCGCGCGCGGGGGGCAACGGGGTGAACTCGTGTCAGGCATGGCGGTAGTCGGAGCATCATACACCCTCGCATTGTAGCGGGGGGCAGCAAAAGAGAAGTGGCGTGAGACAACAAAGCAACACATACACACCCAAACACCAAAGACACAGAGACACAGCCACAACCACGCGTACACACCAGATACACAAACACACACCACAGACAGACACAGACACACAGGCACAGGCACGCATACGCACGCGAATACACACAAAACGTAAGACATGTACACACACAATTATTCGACCAGCATACAAGTTGCGGACACGACACAACGCTACAATCACGAAAAACGACAGTCAGCCTTTGCAGCATCAGGTACCGTATACAATAACAGCACAGACTACAATAGAAACCATATGAGGAGGCTGACGTCGACAGCAATGGTCTTGGAATACACACGAGCACAGTCGTACAATAAGACACACATCCCATGACCTCGGTGAACGGCGGGACCTACGCGGGACAATACCCACGCGCGGGTTGGGTCGAGAACACTGAACAACGAGCATTACTGTTGAGTTCTACAACAGTTTTAGTGCCGGCGATGGCCTCGCACTCCGAAACGGTTCACTACGCCCCATGACTATGCCAGTAGCTCTCTAGCAGTAGCTTACAGCAGCAACACGGCAGCAGTATGGGACAAACGTTAGCGTGCCCACCTGCACTCGCTCTAGGTACGGTCTCCACAGGTAGGAAGTGGCCACCAGCAGCACCAGGAAATTCTTGAGCAAGATGCCCACCCTCAGCGCCAAGTGGCACTGCATCACGACGAAAAAAAACAAAAAAAACGGGGGACGGGGACGGGCGAAGCGGAGCGGTTTCAGAGTGGGTGGTAGGCACGTGGGCACCGTGTCGCGCTGCCGTGTGACGTCAGGACCCCGCCGCTTCGTTTCGTGTTGTGGCGCCTGCTACGGTGAATGTGCACCTGCATACAGGCCATATTTTTGCCTTCTGAGGGTGGTCACTTGAGTAGCTCTATACTAATAGTAAGTAAAAAACTGATTTTGGACCGAAATAAAAGTGCCACGTACCCGATGAATGAAACCATGGCCTAACTATACAATGAAACATATTGCCGCATAAAAATGAAAGACCGACGATTTTCGGTTAAAGGGCCCGATCATTCAGAAACAAAATCAGCCAAAAAGTGCTACCGTACCTCTAGCGTAGCACGTGTCTTGTGTCGCGAACGGCTTGCCGCGCAAAGCACCGGCCGCTCGTTCTAGGTTCTCCAACATAAGCGAACAGATACCCAGCAACAACAACGCAACACGAGACACACCAGCTTGTATATACATACGATACGGAAGGTATTGCTTGTTGTAGGCCACAGCTAGCTGTGGCATGCGTCCCGATCGGCTGCAGGATGGAAACTGCGGTGGACCAGAGAGCGCAACGTAGTCTAGCTGACCCCCGAGATAAGTGGTCAAAACAATGCTAACATTTGATGCTATCTAGCGTCTGCGCGCAGCGTGAGCACCAAGCATTACGGGGTCGTATAAGAAATCATGTTTGCGTCCATGCCGCGCAACTCCTCCTTGAACTCCGACACCAACCATGTACGATATCGTCCCCCGATCCAGCAGTGGACGTTGTCGTAACCGTCCCGTTCTATCATCAATCCTGTCCTCCGAAAACTCCCACGACACGAGCGCTTAACTACTCCAAACAACATCTGTCCAGCACTCTACGTACGACAGATGGCTCGAGATTGACAAGACTTTATAAAGAGGGAAAGAGAGACAGATAATAGCGGCGACTTCACGTGGGTCCGAGCGAGCGGGGGAAGCTGGAAACGTGGCTGGATGATAAACAGTGGTATCCTTCGAAACCACTCGGTATTTTTGGTGGGTCGGCTTTCTTTCGTGGTATATAGATGCCTGGCACCTCCAAAAACAGATTGCGAGTGCAAGCAAACAACTGATATAGGTTGTGGATTGAATTCTATAGTCAATTCAACGCGAGTCGTACACGAGGGAAGAAGGGCTCGTACGAAGTCTTCTCGCGACGAGAAACAAAAACAACACACGAACCGTAGTGGGGAGGAAGAAGGAGCGCTTGCTGTATGACCCCAGGTCTGAGTTACGCCTACAATAGAAGGGAGAGAGGAAAGAAAAGCGAGGTAATATACAGTACACGACACCTCATAAGAAAGGCAGGATGAGATTTACTGTATAGATGAAAACAAGAAATTCGGGAGTCGTTAACTTGAAATTAGTGTGGAAAGCACCCTCTCAAAAATAATAAATCCAGCCTGGACCAGATTTCTTGTTTCTTATTAGGTGTCCTGTACTGTATGGGATTGGGGGGGGGGGGGGGGGGGGGGGGGGGGCGAAGCGTACGGTGCAGTGCCGTGTAGTGCCGATCATACCTTTTGAGAAACCTACGGTGCGGTGCGGAGCGGTGCGGTGCGGTTTTGTTTGAGGGAAAGCCGTACCAGTACATGCGGCGAGGTGTGGTTCGGTTTGGTGTGCGGCTAGGTAAAACCAAGCTGAACCGTAAATACAAACGCACCGCCGTGCGAAAAAAACCTTGGCTATTATTTAATGACATCACCAGCTAAACTGTGTATAGCACTGGCGGATACGTCTGTTTCTACACCCTACGATGGAAACAACTTTACCTGGAGTATGGAGCTGCAATTGGTGTAGATGATTCGGGCGGCGTGCGACTCCTCGGGGTAGACCCACTTGTAGAACAGCCGAATCCAGACAATCACCGACAAAATAGACCAGGCGACGTGCGCGATGTCGCGGTGGAGAGCCACCAAGAAGTAGTACCTTTTGTTTCCGGGTTTCCGACGAGGAAAAAAAGCGTGCACGAAAACAGGGGATACAAGAGATCAGACCTTAGAGAATCACAAAGGAAAGGGCCGCATACTCGTATTTATGGTACGGTGCACAATGGCGGGGTGGGCATCGAAATTTAAAAAAAAACGTGAGGTGGGGTGTTCGATAGGAGGGGGGGGCGGGGACACAAATTCTGTTGTTGCGAGGAGAAACTACTGGTAAGATAATACCAGTACTATTTTTGTTTTCTTCGAGAATGTATACGAGAATATAGTGGGGGGGAGGGACGAGGGGTCGATGGCTAGGAAAGGGGTGGTGAAAGAACGCCTGCTGCAAATCGTCTCGGTGACCACACAGGTCGCCATCTCGAGGAGGGTGTCGCGCTTCAGACTCCAACTCAGAGACCGCCAGGAAGCGAGGAGGAGCAGGGGGGGGGGGGGGCGACAGACCCGCACCGATGGCGTGTGGATGGAGCTTAGATGCGGCTTAGGACTTAAGAATAGAACGTAAAGAGTACATATTGGGAAGAAGGAGGGAGCAAGGACTACAAATGGAGTATTGTGGATAAATCTTGGCGGGAAGTAGCCATAGAAGGATGTTAGACTTTGCGCATAGGTTTCCTTGGTTTCCGTGGTTTTCTGCTTTAAGGAATGTTATGAGTGGTCAACGTTGAAGCTCATGCTGCACATTGTCGGATGGCAAAGATAATAATGATGTTGTTTTGTCCGCATACATCACAGTATACGTATCGGACATGTTGAAAATATGTTATTAATAACACATATACTTCGAAGTATATAAATGTGTTCTGGCGTTGTGCATATATACCAGGCCGAGCAAATCCCGACAGCGGTGAAGGAGCCTGCATCTATCTACGATGAAATAGTCGTGCCGACGGCTCCCCTGCTTGCCCTGGGTTCCCGCAACATCGATGCGGTTCGCCACCGTGTAGTGAACGAGCGCGGATTACCTGGTGCTGGCTTGGTTTGTTGCGGTGTGGTTTGATAACTTTAGCTGCTGTTCTTGGCGAGTTCACCAGCCCTTTTACTAGAACAGCACAAAACACAACAATTGAAACAGGCTATGTACGAGTATTAATGGTATTTGGAGGGATTCATTAATTAGAGAGTTGTTTTATAGTGAAGTTATAGCGTTGAAAGCACTCTCAAATAAGACATGCAGCCGTGTCCAGATTTCCTGTTTTTCTAAGGTGTCCTGTACTACTCCTGTACTGGTATGAAAACTTCATATTTGCAAGATTGTTTCTGTAGGGTACGTAGAGAACCATACCCGGGGTTTTTCCCGGGTATTATTACCCTGCAAAGAACTTCTGTGAGTTCTGTGCGACACTCATACCCGCACCCGGAACTTCTGTAAGTTCTGTACGCCCGTGCCACAATACCCGGGGTACGGGTACAACGTTTTTATACCCGTACGAAACTTCTGTGAGCTCTGTACGCCCGTGCCACAATACCCGGAACTTCTGTGAGTTCTGTAACACTCTCATACTCGTACCCAGAACTTCTGGAAGTTATGTACGACATCAATACCCGTACCGGGTACTTCTGTGTGTTCTGTACACCCCGTGATAAAATACCCGGGGTAAGGATACAACTAGTTTATACCCGAGAGGAACTTTTGCGAGTTCTGTACGCCCGTGTCACAATACCCGGAACTTCTGTGAGTTATGTAACACTTTCATACTCGTACCGGGAACTTCTGTAAGTTCTGTAACGCTCCCATACCCGTACCCTAAATCCACAAACCGTACAGAACATAACCATGGTAATTTCCTCCCCAAGCTTCCAAATTTGCTCAATACATGAATCTATTAATCGTACGTTGGCAGGTGTTTCTAACACAGCCCTGTATGCTCGCAGAAAGAAAAATGGCCCGGACGCCTTCCCCGTATTGCTGCGATCACGTCAAGACTTTAGTGTCGAATAACTCGGCGTATTGACCGACATATGGCCTGAATGCATACTCGTACTCTATTGATATTTTACTATATATATGAAGGTAATCCCGACCTGGTATGAAAATGCGCCTCCGCAAGAAATACGAAGAGTATCCGTATCTCGAACTACAACCCGCACGCCAAAAATCTCTTCGCCAAGATGTTGCCCTCATCCAAGCGGTCGTGTAGAATATGCCCAATGTCGAAAACTTCGACGTATTCATTTTTGTTATTGCCCGAAGGTGAAATGTTGTGCTTCTTGCTGGAACCATCTCGTATTGCTCGTCCCTGTGGTGTCCCCACCGGAGGCCTGGTGGTGTTCATATCGTCTCTCAACACAAACATATACGAATTTCCTTTTTTCTTGCAACCCTTCTGATCTTGCGTTATTCGTAATGTGTGTCACTCCAAACAAACACTACAAATAACACATAGAACAAACATTCTACGCAGCTCGCAAAGTTGGGTATCTACTATTCAATCGGTCGAACTCACAGCTGACGTATTTATATATATTTTATATATATATATATTTGTCCTTTGTTCTTATGTTCTGGTTTTGGCGTGTTAGTTGTGTTCTCGTACCCGGTACGTTGGCCTTTCACTTGCTTTGCCTCGATTGATTTGCGACTATCTTATGTACGAGGTTTGTCCTTTTTCTCTGTCTCAGCCTGTAACAACATACATATCATACGTAATTTGATATCTCTGCAAGATAAATAATCATGACGGACACCAGGTGCACTGATGTAGTCGGATAGCAAGAACGGTTTCATGTGAAGACTACACACGCTACGGTAGATAAAGTCATGAATTAATCAATTACACCCATCTCAACCCATGCATGCCAATTCCACGTAATGTGAGGAAAGGGTCGTTTTGTGCATCGACTTTTGTTTGCGTAAAGCAATGGACTCCTACTGCAGGCGATCGGCTGGAACACCTTCAGTTAGTTGAGTTTTACTTTGACGGATGTCCATCGTTTTGATTATTTCATACAATAAACTGATCGGTCCAGAAATAGCCCGCCAATATTCTTGCTGCGGTGAGACGTACAGCAGAAGTGGCATATACACCGCCTGCTGCTGCTGGCGATGAAGATGAACCGACCATGACGATAGCCGAAATATAAACGTTTGGGTTGCTGTTATGTATGTAAATGTCCGGTTTACGAGTGGACGGGAGTTCCGCTTTCCACCTGGTGGCGGATCGACATACGTTTAAACGCCTCGGTAGTCGGTAGGCTACTGGCTACTGCTGCAGTGAAATATCTATTACCAACACGACCCCTCGATGGAGGCAACATCGTAAAATTGGTTTTTCGGCATCGAACTGCTGCAGTGAAGTATCTATCACCAACACGGCTCCACGATGGAAGCAACATCATCACATTAGCTATTCGACATCGAATTAATAATTCCTTGAACGAGCTTAATTGGGTGGGCAAACTTGACACTGCCTGCAACTCTCTGCAATCTCGTGAAGACCTGCCCAACAGTAGGCTTTGCTTCATTTCCTGTCGGGGGACTGTTTTAATACATACCTGGTACGTAGGCACCAGCAGAACAACATAGCCAAGCCCCGTGCAATAACGGTGTCAATATGGATGGGGTCTTATCACATACCCTACTCGTGGTTTGTGTACGCCACCAAATAAGATGCGACTACAATACGCCAGCGATCGGTTTGTTGACCTTTCAATGGAGAAACATACTATCAATACAGCATATAGCAGTCTGCTACGTTTCTGCCCACCCCGTACAACTTGCAATTTTTACCTAGGTTTACCTACTACGCCTGCTGTATACCGGTAACAAAATGCAAAACAGTATTCCAGTCGTGATCACGACCCGACATACCCCCGACTACGAGAAAGGCTAGCGTTAAGAAAGAAAGTGGAAGCGGAGGAGCACTTAAGAGATATACGGGGGGTTAAAAGGAGGCATAGGAATGAAAACGTATTTGCACGGCCCAATGGACTTCGCGAAAACGCTGAAACTGCGATTTCGTGTAGGGGAGCTGGGCATGCCAGAAAGAAGAAAGAGGTATACCAGAGGCCGGGAGAAGGAGGAAGTAGATGCACAGATGTGCCCATGTGGCAAAGCACTAGAGATTAAAATCCACATAGTGGGAGAATGTGAAATGTCTAAACAGAGGGACGACAAAAAAAACAGGAGGCATGAACTCACCGGTTTCCTCTATAGAGCACTCCGGGCGCCCAAGTGGTGACCACGTATGCGAAGAGCCGCGCCACGAGGCGGATACCGGGATACGATAGCAGCACGACCGACACGAAGCAGACCAACAGGACAATGTCTATTTCCACGCCTTCCACGCTCCTACCACATAGGATAAACGCGTGAAACAGAGAGAGGGAGAGGGAGAGGGAGAAAAGAAGAGAAAAAAAACACAGACCAAACGAGAGTGATGAGAACGTACGTTAACAAGCAAACAAACGAGCAAACAAACGAGCAGACAAACACACGAACAAATAACCCTATCAATCAATAAAAAACAGAAGCTGAGCAGCAGCAGCAGCAGCGACAACAACAACAACAACAACAACATAAAAACGTCAACACAAACCCACAAAACACCAGAAAAAAAGGACAACCAGACAAAACAAAACATGCTATATACGTATATACAATACACAAAATCACGGTCGTGGAACGTATCGGGGGGGCGGAAACACTACGTGAGCGCAGGAGTATACCGGTAGCCTTGGCCATGTATGTGCAACCCATGAGCAATCGACGGAAAGCAGACGGAATCGATGATTCCACCGCAACGCACACGAAAGGCAAGCAACACGCAACTCCCTGCACATGCGCTAATAACGATGTTGGTGAGAGGTTTAGTCGGTGGAAAAATCGACTTCCTTCCGTTTTTAATAAACCGTTACACAAAAAGTTGAGCTAAGGACCGTTTTTGACGACACATCGATTTAACGACACAGCGAAAACTTGCCAAATTCGCAAGGTTTGACAAGTTTTTACTTTCAGCTCTTGCCGAATAAAACCTTGCCAAACAAAACGGCAAGTGTAAACTCCCACAAACTTGCCAACTAAGGATTGGGGGAATATCCAAAATTAAGTTTGGCAAAATCCTTGCCAAGTTCGCAAATCCAAGTACTCATACGTGGACTACGCCAATGTGCCAAATGGTATGCCAATCAGATCAGGGTCGTTAAAAAACGACCCGAAACAGTAAAGTGTCGTAGGCTATCGCTACTATAATATCATATTTAATACCAGAGGTGAGGGTATAAACACGGCACTCTTTCACTTTTGAGGCACACACTCACAGCTGTCTGGCGCGATACCGGAGCACAAAAGCGACCACGTAGCTCAGAACGATGATCACCAGCGCCTTCCTCGCGAGCGCGAGTTCGACATCCAGATGGACGCTCTGGAGCACACACACCCATGAAGGGATCGGTGTCCCGGTGGCAGAAACACGGCCATCCCCCACCCCCACAACCACAACCACCAAAAGTAGCAGAAGTAGTACCAGTAGCAGCAACAACACCAGCAACAGCATCAACACCAACAGCAGCAACAGCGCCGCGGGCAGTAACAGCAGCAGCGAAAACATAGGCAAGAACGCGCAGCATCAAGGGCAAGATCAGCAGCAAGATAGTGACAAAGAGCCCCCCCACCAAAACGTTGCATCGTTCAGAGCGACGTTCACAGGGTGATCTCAAGGGAGAGCGACAGATAAAGATGGAGAGCTTGCAAAGGCCTAGTACCTCGCCCGCAAGCGCGTAACATGAAGGCGCCCCTCCGTCTCTGCTGGTCTTTCTCTCACTCCTCTTATGCTCACGCCCACCGTAACAAAAACAAAACAAAACGCCAAAACTACGGTGAGCTAAGCCATCAAAGTACCTCTTGCTCGACCAACTCTTACCTCCTACAGATTATGTCGCTCTCACAATTATTCGGACCCCACACACACGACGAGGCGCAATCACAAGACCACCGATGGAGCATGACCAACACGCCCACCACGAGCACGACCAAGACCACCAACGCCAATACCACGCCGCCACAATCAACACTAGCGCCACCACACCAACACTACCAATACCAGCACCACCATCCCCAACGCCCACCACCACCATTAGAAGGAGCGAAAAAATACACCCCAGGGGGGTATCCCAACACAAACCACACTCCGTACACTCTCACCCCTACACGCCCACCCCTGCCCATTCCTCACCCCCACCGATGTCGACGGGTACAAAGGAAGGTTTAATGTGAAGAACACACACACCAGACCCAAAACTCTACTTACCCGAATCTCTCCGATCATGTGCTCCTGGTCAACCTTCTCAGGAGCTCCGTCCTTCGTCTCTCGGTGCAACAAGCTCCTCCTCCTGTTCACACCCCGCAAGGGGGGAGGGGTGTCCGGGTTCCCCGCCAAGTTCGTCCCGGACCTAGACACGCTTTCGTTGCTACGGAGACGTGGCCCCGTTGACAAAGGAGGCAACGCAAAGCCGGGGGTGGCGGCGGTGACAGCTGCGGCTCCGGCGGAGGCGGGGGTTTCAGCGCGGGACAGCCGCCTTGAGGTCCCGGACAACCAGGAGCTGAGTTTGGGGATGTCGCTCCCGCGGTTGGGGTTCCTGCTGTAGTGCCCCGAGGTGGAGGCTTTTCTTGGAATGTCCATACGGGACATGTTTCTGGTGAGGAGAAGAGGGGAAGGAGACCGTCAGGTGGGCCGGTGGGTGGGTGGGCGGGTGGGTAGGTAGGTGGGTGGGAGGTGGATGGCGACCGATGTAGTATCGTTGGTACTACTGTGTGCTCATGTGTTCATGTTGGGTGTTACAGTAGTGCCGGTGTTAAAATTGGTTGTTTTGTGTTGGTGTCGACGTACGTCTGCATTGGTTGATATTTGATATTTGATGGTGTTCGAAAGTTGGTGTTGGTGTTGTCGGTGGTTGGAATTCGTGTTCATGTGTTTGTTGGTGTTCATGTTGGTGTTGGTGCTATGGTGGTGTTGATGTCGGTGTACGTGTTGTATACGGGTTTGTGGTCACGTCCATGCTATATGTGGTGGTGTTGAGGTCGATGTCGATGGTGATGTTAACCCCTCGCGCTCGTTACTGATTTTCGCTGTTTTTAGTTTTTGTTTTGTTTTACGAGACGACACGCTAGCGGCGACGTGCAAAAGGAGTCTGGACGTCCAGGGAATGGGGTGGGATATGGGTTGGTTCGGCGCGTTCGGGTTATTTCTTGGTCCTGCTGTGGGTCCAAGGTTCATCCGCCTTCGCGTCAAGTCATCCCCCCTGCCGTCCCCGCGTCTCCCTACTAACCTACCGCCTCCTTTACATTTCCCATGTTCAGATCACGGCCGAACTTACGGCCGCCGTCATGTAAATTCCCTGCGAAAAACCGGATTCATACATACATTTATATATATTTGAAAAGAAACTGAAATATATAAGTATCAGGTATGATATGCTTCGGAGGAGGTATAATATCAGTCCCAGTCTCAAATCGATGGCTGCGTTGGCTAGCTACTTGCTAAAACATTTTTTTCGAGCTAGTGATTTCCACCCGCCGTCGCTACGACCGTTTAGAAGAAGCTACTGCAGTACCAACTATGAAAATATTGAAATCAACAAAACCAATGGAATCATGAAAACCAAGGCAATCAAGAAAACCAAGGAAATCAAGAAAATCATAGCTCACTTTGCGAGGCCTCGGATAGGCGCATCCTGCTCCATCCTAAGCCGTTCTTCCGCCTCCCACTTAACCTCTTCTGCCGCCAATTGCGCCGCCTTTTGCTCGGCTTCAGATTGAAAAACAGATTTCCTGAAAAATTGGGACATTGGGGTGGGGCGGGGGGTKGGGTGGGTGCGTGATAGGGTGGGTGGGTAAAGGGGCTGAGCGTTTTGGTGTAGTGGTGGTTGGTTGGCAGAGGGGGATGTTGGGGGGAGGCGGGGCGGGGGGGGGCTAGCGTTTGTGTTTTTACCCTCGTGTACAAATGTGAATTGAACAAAAATACTTCAGTTGTGAGATCGGGAAAAAAATCCTCGAAACCAATTATTCGCAAGCTACGTGCGGAGAAGGGGACAGGAGTGGAAGGAGCATGAGGGAGGGGGCTGAACTCATGGGTGTGCGTGGCCGTGGTCGTATGATCATATAGACCCTCGCACCCCAACAATGCCGGGACGGAGCACGTTGTTAGATTTTCACCAGGGTTTAGGCCGACATTTTCTTGCACCAACCGCGAAGCGCCGTGAGGTGTTTGGCGAGTCACATGAAGGGTGAGCTTGCATCCTTTCTTTCGCGGCCGAAAAGCGCAGGCAGACCCGATCAGTAGCAGAGAAGTATCAGGTACTGTATATTTCATACCTGGAATATGTATTCTTCTCCCCCGTTCGCTAAATGAATTATAGTGTGGATGGGGGTGAACTAAAATGAAATAACCAACTACTTGAGCTAGTGTGGGTTGAATAAGTTAGCAGAAGGGGAAGAACAATATCGGTCTCCACATTTACATGGGCGATGGTGATTTTCACCATTCCGCTCTCATGCGCGCGGCGTTCACGGTGATTTCTCTCGATCTCCGTCCGACTCTAACCATCCCCACACGCCTGTCGTTCCGCTTGGGGGGGGGGGGGGGTAGACAAGCAATAAATCCCCCCCCCCCCCCTGGTGTTCCCCTTTGGGGGGGGGGGGGGGTAGACAAGCAATAAATCAACGCCTACTCGACGTTGAATCCCCCAAATCTCTCGTCCGGTCAGCTCGAGGGGGAATCTAAAATCTAACTCCCTAAACCTTTAAAATTAAAAGTCTTCAGCTTGGGACAGAGAACGTCTCACCCTATACTCATGGAGCTTCGGACTTCTCCCACGGTAGCATGACAATTTTACTTGCATTTCTTTTTTCAGGACTACTCGTAGAGCATGCAACTAACTGCTGGTCGGGTTGCGAGAAAAAAACTTCTTCGAAGGCATGTTTCGGGGAAATATACCGAGCTCCTCACACGAGGAGATCATAGAATAAGCCGTCACCCCTAGAAGGGTGGCATTGCTCTTCGGTCCACAGCGGTGTACTATGATACAATAAAAAGCGCTTGCGAGGCAGGCACCTCATGGTGTTGCATATTCTTCTCCCTCTTTCGTGAAATTAATTAATTATTATTACACACATACACACACTTACTATATATATACGTATACATACTCACCATTCGTATCATACGAAGCATTGCATCTGCGACGCCGTACACATTCTATATGCATGCATGCACTCGGAAGATACTTTTGCTCGACTTTTAGCTCTTCATCTTCCTCATCATGCATTCGGAACTTAAATGTGGAATGTTAATGTTATTCGCTGGCAAGGATGTCATAAAAAAAAGGGGCCGGTCTCCTGGGGCGCGTCAAGGTCTCCTTTGGCCTTAGTACTAGTTTTAGCGTAGGGGGCGGTCAGTCAAGCGGTCAAGCCGTATGGATGGCGGCATCGAATGCATTGATTAGGGGGAGAGTTAAGACACGTCCTGAACAGATCATCGATTCCCGCTTCATGATCTAGGTATTTTAAGACCACGCCCATTTCTCGGTATTGTGTGATCTACGTACAGCAGCGCTCATGTTGCCGGGTGCGACCCGACTAAGTCCGCATGGTCTACAGTAGCACGTGTGTCGAGCGAATGCCGCCTTATAGGGGTGACGGCTTAGGCGGCTTTATCTTCTAAGCTCCTTACATACATGAGGAGCTAGCTCAATATCTCACCCGAATCATGAACTTCGAAGAAGGTTGTCCGCGCAAACCCGGCCGAGATTATATTATACTGATTACAGTATAGGAGCTAGTCGTAAAACAACTATACGAATTATTAGTAGCATTCCAACCGGTCCCAGTGACAAGAAATCCCAGTGATAAAATACTGCCTCAGAAGGCAAAAGCTAACTGATAGCCCTATAACCCCTACCGTGGGATGAGTCTTGATTATAGTATAGCTATACCATAATCAAGTCCCAAGGGGTATAAAGGGTAATATCCGAGCCGTGGGACGAGTCTGTCCTGGGTCGGGTCTGTACCGGTGTAATACGCAGATCCTGCACAACCTCTCGTAACGGCAGGTGAGGAACTAAATGATCTACAGTCCCTGTCCACGAACCTGTACTATCATTTTTTGGTTTGGGGAAAATCGTTTGTCTCGATGAAAATGAAAACAAGTCTAGTGGACAAGAGTTTTTTTTCGATTATCATAGGTGCCCAAATCCCCTGGGCATCTTTTTTTTTGTAAAAGTGGTGTCGGAATAAAAATAGCATCTGTTGAATTAGGGGGCCAGAACACCTGTTTTTTATGTAGTAGGAACAAAATTCGAGTAATTCCTGTAGGAAAAAGATCAAATTCGAATGGAAACATGACGCCAACTAATTCATCGACGGAGCTCTATCGGCATTAGCAATAGGAACAAAAAGGGATTTTTATTTTTCGAAAAATACTAAATATTGACCGAGTAGTTACGTTTTGAAAATTTGGCGCAGTCCACACTAATTACTATTAATACCTGGTGGTGGTGATTTTCCGATTTTTTCAGAACGTCACAGCTCGGTCAATATTGAGAATTTTCGGGTAAAAAAAGAAAAAAAAAAGTTGTTTTTGTTGCTAATGCCGAAAGAACTCCGTGGATAAATTAGTGGTGTCATGCTTCAATTCGAATTTGACCATCTTTTCAACAGGAATTTCCTCTGTTTTCCTGTAGTAAAAACAGGTTTTCTGGTCCTAATTCAACAGATAATATTTGTTTCCGAATATTTAGTTAAGAACAAAAGATGCCCCACGTACAGTAGTTGGGCACCTACTCGAAAAAAACAGTCGTCCTTAATTAGAGTTTTTTTAATCGAGAAACACGATTTTCCCTAAACCAAAAAACAAATTCAGGTTCGCTGACAGGGACGTATTATATTTTTAAAAAAATGAAAAACAACAGCTGTGAGAACGAGGATTTCGTCGAAACCCATCTTTGCAAGCCGCGTGGGATGCTTCGATCACGCAAACTACGGGGTTTGACGGGAACAAAATCTGACAGCTGTGGAACTGGACGTATTATATGTATGATCCTCATCTGCCCGAGGGGTGGAAAGTTGTACTTATTGATCTCGCGCGGATCGTCGCCAACTTCGGAGTTAACGTTTCTACCGCTTCAACAAAATAGCCAACTCTAAATTCAAGTTGTTTGCTCCGAAAACGGGGCAGGGCAGCAGTTGTAAGGGGGTGAAGTGTGCATCTCGCGCATCCGACTGCGATCTGTATAGCATTCGACGGGGAATGTTGTGGAAAAATATAATGTATGCTTGAATCGGCACGAACTATTAGGGTAGGGCTTTTGTTTATCAGAACGAGGAAAGGCGAGCACAGCATTCAAATTTGACTACTATTATTAGGGTGTTTGCGGAGAATTTGGTTGAACTCAATTTGGTTGGGCTCCTTGTGCACTGTTTCCGATATATTGTTCTCCCCATTTTGCAAAATTAATTAATAATATACGAAGCATTTTATTATACATACGAAAACTTTGTTACTAGTATTACGCAGTAGAGTACAAACGTTAGCCTTGTAATAGAAGGAATTTAGATTTTTATAATAAATTTTGCAAAAGGGATCAAAATNGGGGTGCGGAGCACAAGGGTGGGTAGGTAGGTAGGTAGATAGGTAGGTAGGTGGGTGGGAGGGCGCGTGGTTGGGTGGATGGCTGGGTGGGCGTTGTAAAGCACCAAGGTGGGGGTGGAGTTGGACCCTCATGCGAGGGCATGGTAGGTAGGTGGGTGGGAGGTGGATGGCGACCGATGTAGTATCGTTGGTACTACTGTGTGCTCATGTGTTCATGTTGGGTGTTACAGTAGTGCCGGTGTTAAAATTGGTTGTTTTGTGTTGGTGTCGACGTACGTCTGCATTGGTTGATATTTGATATTTGATGGTGTTCGAAAGTTGGTGTTGGTGTTGTCGGTGGTTGGAATTCGTGTTCATGTGTTTGTTGGTGTTCATGTTGGTGTTGGTGCTATGGTGGTGTTGATGTCGGTGTACGTGTTGTATACGGGTTTGTGGTCACGTCCATGCTATATGTGGTGGTGTTGAGGTCGATGTCGATGGTGATGTTAACCCCTCGCGCTCGTTACTGATTTTCGCTGTTTTTAGTTTTTGTTTTGTTTTACGAGACGACACGCTAGCGGCGACGTGCAAAAGGAGTCTGGACGTCCAGGGAATGGGGTGGGATATGGGTTGGTTCGGCGCGTTCGGGTTATTTCTTGGTCCTGCTGTGGGTCCAAGGTTCATCCGCCTTCGCGTCAAGTCATCCCCCCTGCCGTCCCCGCGTCTCCCTACTAACCTACCGCCTCCTTTACATTTCCCATGTTCAGATCACGGCCGAACTTACGGCCGCCGTCATGTAAATTCCCTGCGAAAAACCGGATTCATACATACATTTATATATATTTGAAAAGAAACTGAAATATATAAGTATCAGGTATGATATGCTTCGGAGGAGGTATAATATCAGTCCCAGTCTCAAATCGATGGCTGCGTTGGCTAGCTACTTGCTAAAACATTTTTTTCGAGCTAGTGATTTCCACCCGCCGTCGCTACGACCGTTTAGAAGAAGCTACTGCAGTACCAACTATGAAAATATTGAAATCAACAAAACCAATGGAATCATGAAAACCAAGGCAATCAAGAAAACCAAGGAAATCAAGAAAATCATAGCTCACTTTGCGAGGCCTCGGATAGGCGCATCCTGCTCCATCCTAAGCCGTTCTTCCGCCTCCCACTTAGCCTCTTCTGCTGCCAATTGCGCTGCCTTGTGCTCGGCTTCAGATTGAAAACCAGATTTCCTGAAACAATTGGAGACATTGGCGTGGGGCGGTGGGTGGGTGGATGGGCTGAGCCTTTTGGTGTAGTGGTGGTTGGTTGGCAGAGGGGGATGTTGGGGGGAGGCGGGGCGGGGGGGGCTAGCGTTTGTGTTTTTACCCTCGTGTACAAATGTGAATTGAACAAAAATACTTCAGTTGTGAGATCGGGAAAAAAATCCTCGAAACCAATTATTCGCAAGCTACGTGCGGAGAAGGGGACAGGAGTGGAAGGAGCATGAGGGAGGGGGCTGAACTCATGGGTGTGCGTGGCCGTGGTCGTATGATCATATAGACCCTCGCACCCCAACAATGCCGGGACGGAGCACGTTGTTAGATTTTCACCAGGGTTTAGGCCGACATTTTCTTGCACCAACCGCGAAGCGCCGTGAGGTGTTTGGCGAGTCACATGAAGGGTGAGCTTGCATCCTTTCTTTCGCGGCCGAAAAGCGCAGGCAGACCCGATCAGTAGCAGAGAAGTATCAGGTACTGTATATTTCATACCTGGAATATGTATTCTTCTCCCCCGTTCGCTAAATGAATTATAGTGTGGATGGGGGTGAACTAAAATGAAATAACCAACTACTTGAGCTAGTGTGGGTTGAATAAGTTAGCAGAAGGGGAAGAACAATATCGGTCTCCACATTTACATGGGCGATGGTGATTTTCACCATTCCGCTCTCATGCGCGCGGCGTTCACGGTGATTTCTCTCGATCTCCGTCCGACTCTAACCATCCCCACACGCCTGTCGTTCCGCTTGGGGGGGGGGGGGGGTAGACAAGCAATAAATCAACGCCTACTCGACG
This sequence comes from Saccharina japonica, assembly GCA_008828725.1. NCBI lineage: Eukaryota > Phaeophyceae > Laminariales > Laminariaceae > Saccharina > Saccharina japonica. The sequence continues at coordinate 432,776 of MEHQ01003547.1, forward strand.
TTGAATCCCCCAAATCTCTCGTCCGGTCAGCTCGAGGGGGAATCTAAAATCTAACTCCCTAAACCTTTAAAATTAAAAGTCTTCAGCTTGGGACAGAGAACGTCTCACCCTATACTCATGGAGCTTCGGACTTCTCCCACGGTAGCATGACAATTTTACTTGCATTTCTTTTTTCAGGACTACTCGTAGAGCATGCAACTAACTGCTGGTCGGGTTGCGAGAAAAAAACTTCTTCGAAGGCATGTTTCGGGGAAATATACCGAGCTCCTCACACGAGGAGATCATAGAATAAGCCGTCACCCCTAGAAGGGTGGCATTGCTCTTCGGTCCACAGCGGTGTACTATGATACAATAAAAAGCGCTTGCGAGGCAGGCACCTCATGGTGTTGCATATTCTTCTCCCTCTTTCGTGAAATTAATTAATTATTATTACACACATACACACACTTACTATATATATACGTATACATACTCACCATTCGTATCATACGAAGCATTGCATCTGCGACGCCGTACACATTCTATATGCATGCATGCACTCGGAAGATACTTTTGCTCGACTTTTAGCTCTTCATCTTCCTCATCATGCATTCGGAACTTAAATGTGGAATGTTAATGTTATTCGCTGGCAAGGATGTCATAAAAAAAAGGGGCCGGTCTCCTGGGGCGCGTCAAGGTCTCCTTTGGCCTTAGTACTAGTTTTAGCGTAGGGGGCGGTCAGTCAAGCGGTCAAGCCGTATGGATGGCGGCATCGAATGCATTGATTAGGGGGAGAGTTAAGACACGTCCTGAACAGATCATCGATTCCCGCTTCATGATCTAGGTATTTTAAGACCACGCCCATTTCTCGGTATTGTGTGATCTACGTACAGCAGCGCTCATGTTGCCGGGTGCGACCCGACTAAGTCCGCATGGTCTACAGTAGCACGTGTGTCGAGCGAATGCCGCCTTATAGGGGTGACGGCTTAGGCGGCTTTATCTTCTAAGCTCCTTACATACATGAGGAGCTAGCTCAATATCTCACCCGAATCATGAACTTCGAAGAAGGTTGTCCGCGCAAACCCGGCCGAGATTATATTATACTGATTACAGTATAGGAGCTAGTCGTAAAACAACTATACGAATTATTAGTAGCATTCCAACCGGTCCCAGTGACAAGAAATCCCAGTGATAAAATACTGCCTCAGAAGGCAAAAGCTAACTGATAGCCCTATAACCCCTACCGTGGGATGAGTCTTGATTATAGTATAGCTATACCATAATCAAGTCCCAAGGGGTATTAAGGGAAATATCCGCGCCGTGGGACGAGTCTGTCCTGGGTCGGGTCTGTACCGGTGTAATACGCAGATCCTGCACAACCTCTCGTAACGGCAGGTGAGGAACTAAATGATCTACAGTCCCTGTCCACGAACCTGTACTATCATTTTTTGGTTTGGGGAAAATCGTTTGTCTCGATGAAAATGAAAACAAGTCTAGTGGACAAGAGTTTTTTTTCGATTATCATAGGTGCCCAAATCCCCTGGGCATCTTTTTTTTTGTAAAAGTGGTGTCGGAATAAAAATAGCATCTGTTGAATTAGGGGGCCAGAACACCTGTTTTTTATGTAGTAGGAACAAAATTCGAGTAATTCCTGTAGGAAAAAGATCAAATTCGAATGGAAACATGACGCCAACTAATTCATCGACGGAGCTCTATCGGCATTAGCAATAGGAACAAAAAGGGATTTTTATTTTTCGAAAAATACTAAATATTGACCGAGTAGTTACGTTTTGAAAATTTGGCGCAGTCCACACTAATTACTATTAATACCTGGTGGTGGTGATTTTCCGATTTTTTCAGAACGTCACAGCTCGGTCAATATTGAGAATTTTCGGGTAAAAAAAGAAAAAAAAAAGTTGTTTTTGTTGCTAATGCCGAAAGAACTCCGTGGATAAATTAGTGGTGTCATGCTTCAATTCGAATTTGACCATCTTTTCAACAGGAATTTCCTCTGTTTTCCTGTAGTAAAAACAGGTTTTCTGGTCCTAATTCAACAGATAATATTTGTTTCCGAATATTTAGTTAAGAACAAAAGATGCCCCACGTACAGTAGTTGGGCACCTACTCGAAAAAAACAGTCGTCCTTAATTAGAGTTTTTTTAATCGAGAAACACGATTTTCCCTAAACCAAAAAACAAATTCAGGTTCGCTGACAGGGACGTATTATATTTTTAAAAAAATGAAAAACAACAGCTGTGAGAACGAGGATTTCGTCGAAACCCATCTTTGCAAGCCGCGTGGGATGCTTCGATCACGCAAACTACGGGGTTTGACGGGAACAAAATCTGACAGCTGTGGAACTGGACGTATTATATGTATGATCCTCATCTGCCCGAGGGGTGGAAAGTTGTACTTATTGATCTCGCGCGGATCGTCGCCAACTTCGGAGTTAACGTTTCTACCGCTTCAACAAAATAGCCAACTCTAAATTCAAGTTGTTTGCTCCGAAAACGGGGCAGGGCAGCAGTTGTAAGGGGGTGAAGTGTGCATCTCGCGCATCCGACTGCGATCTGTATAGCATTCGACGGGGAATGTTGTGGAAAAATATAATGTATGCTTGAATCGGCACGAACTATTAGGGTAGGGCTTTTGTTTATCAGAACGAGGAAAGGCGAGCACAGCATTCAAATTTGACTACTATTATTAGGGTGTTTGCGGAGAATTTGGTTGAACTCAATTTGGTTGGGCTCCTTGTGCACTGTTTCCGATATATTGTTCTCCCCATTTTGCAAAATTAATTAATAATATACGAAGCATTTTATTATACATACGAAAACTTTGTTACTAGTATTACGCAGTAGAGTACAAACGTTAGCCTTGTAATAGAAGGAATTTAGATTTTTATAATAAATTTTGCAAAAGGGATCAAAATGATCCCCAGCCCATACGAACCTTCCTAAAAGTTAATCAACCCAATAAAAAATTGTTGAAAGTAGCATTTTGCCCACTTTCGAAACTGGGTTGGGGTTATTTATTAGGAAACAGATAACAAGAAACCCAACCAATTTCGTCGCTCGTGCTTTTTGTCAAAGTCAACTCTTGTTGAATAAATGGTCTACACATAGACGGTTTCATACTTGTGAACCCATGAAAAACATCCAATCGACTGTTCTACGAACCCTCTGGTCGGTGAGAAAAAATCGAGAAATGTGAGACTAAACTATGAGAACTTCAATCGATAAAAAACGCAGATAACACATCCCCTCCCCTCCCCTCCTTCCCCCCCCCCCCCCCCCCCCTCTCCCCTCCTCCTCCCTCCCTCCCTCCCTCCTCCCTCCTCCTCTCTCTCCCCGCCTCCTCCCAAGATCCATTTTCCGTCTCTTCGTGCGGTGGAATGTTTAATTCACTGGCCAAGAAAAAAAAGCACCAAACCAATGAAAATTGTGCTGCAGGAAGCGAACAAAACACTAAACAAAACGCTAGAAGTACGAAGTTAATACGATACTTTTATATCCCTTCAGAATGATTTTTTATCCCACACTAAATTCCAATATTGTCCCCCAAAAACGGGGGACCAGTTCTTAAGGTAACGGTGTTATCGTGAGATCTTCCAGGGGCCGGACTCTTCGTTGCTGCGGGCTCAGGAAGAAGCATTTCCTAGTGGAATCAACGGTACTGGCGTAGACCCACCCAACCCGACTGGACGATAGGTGGCGCACCTCTAAAAGTTTATGGACCTCCTCGCGTAAAGATGTTATATACCTGAGCTTGAGAAGACTGGTAATACGTACAACACTCGATGGACAATACCATTGCCAGTAGGTCTACAGTGAGGGGGGGGGGGTTATTCCGTTATTTTCACTACGTATGCCGCGAGCGGTACTCGGTACTTAATACTAAAAATCCGACGAACGCATATGTTTTTTTTTGTTAACCCTACAAAACCAATACACTGTACCAAAAAGGACAGAAACAAACGGAAACCCGCTGCGCCTGTTTTTGTATTATCGCGAAATGCGGACCGAGTACTCGAGCAGTGTTGTGAACCGATAACCGAAAGTCGATTTTTTCGGTCGTTTTTTTTCGGTTTTTCCCGACCGAAAACCGACTTTTTTTTTCGGTTTTTCGGTTTGAAAAAAAACCGAAACCGAAAAACCGACTCGGTTTTTTTCGGTCGGTTTTTTTTTCCCCGTCCCCTAAGTCAATAACGCCTACATATCTACATGGAAACCCCGTTATGTATGGACATCTGATACGCACACAGCACCCAGCACATAGCACACAGCCCGCAGCAGCAGCAACAGCAGTCGCACAGGGCACGGGGTACAGCGGTACAGGGTACAGCAGTGCGTCGCGAGATTGTGAAGGATAGCCATGTCCGGTTCAGGCGGCAGTGCTGACTCTGACCTTGTGCCGGAGGCAGAGGCGGGTGCAGGCAAAGGGGAGGTGGAAGTGGAGAGCTCGGACGATGATACCGTGAAGGTTGTGAGCAAGCCTCTCGGTGGTCGAGTTGCAGCGTCAAAGGCGGCGGCAGGCTTCGTGACCTGCAGACAGTCGAACTGTGTTCTTTACAAGAAACACGGCTGGCTCCGCCATGTCGACAAGGATCGAGCTCTGTGGCCGACCTGCGCCATTCCTGTGCCGTGCAAAAACACTGCTGTACCTGTAGCTATTGTCGGTTGCAGATTATAAATATGCATGTCGTCCTGTACCGTGTGTGTGTGGCGCAGCAGACGCAGGTACTGCAGGAGGGCCACTTGACACCATACCGTCACATTATGCCAACACATGCGCACCGAACCCTTCGAAATGTAGACCAATTGGCTAGTTTAGTCGGGAAACCGACCGAAAAACCGACCGAAAATTTTCGGTTTCGGTTTCGGTTTTTTTCGGTTTAAAAAAAAAAAACGACCGAAACCGACCGACTTTTCGGCGAGAAACCGAAAAACCGACCGAGTCCATTTTCATTTTCGGTTCACAACACTGCTCCTGAGACTACCAGTAGCCTTATGCCAGTGCTCCTGACCCACAAATCGTACCAGATAAAGTACCAAATATATTACGGTTTTTGTGGTGGTCCGCACATTGTTTCAGATTGTCCAAAACGAGCGGCGAAGCCTCGCACGGGTCGAGCTTTGGCCTGGACTTCGTAAGGTTGGGGTTAGGGTTAGAGTTGGGTTGGGTCGACGGCTTCTCGTGGTTTGATTTTAAAAAAACACCCAAAAACACGTAAAACCAGCAAGAAATAATAATATATTTGGTACTTTATCAGGTACGATTTGTTGATAAGACCGGTAAAGGCGCCTCCTGAAACTACAGTAGTGAGTGACAGCGAGTTAAACTTTGTTGGAAAGTTTCGGCCGGATGCTCCGCTGATGCTACGTCGAAATACCGGGCCTGGTATGTGTCATGCGGAAGTTTTCGCGCTCTGAGAAGCACGATAACCGCTACAGAGTACAGGACACCAATTAAAGAAAACAACGACCAGTACGTATGAAAGTCACGCAGGGATTCACAGGGAACTAAGAAATTTGGGAGCGGTTTTTCTCATAGTGTAGAACGCACCCATGCTAAAATAAGAAATCCAGCCTAGACCAGCTTTCCTGTTTCTTATTAGGTGTCTTGTACTGCTGTACTACTGTGGCATCCACTTTAGGTTAGGGCTATGGTTCAGGTGACGCTGGACATTGTTCAGCGGGGGCGGCGTCGGCGGCAGGAAAACGGTGGTGGTGGCGATAGCAGCGGTGGCGGAGGTGCCTGTTGCCGGCATTGGTGTTGCTGGTTCACTTACTTGATGGTGTGGCTACTGTTGCTGTTGTGGTGTTTGTGTTTTGTTTTTTTTGTGTGTTTTTTTTCAGTAGATCGGAATGTTTAGTATGAGTGGTCAATGTTGAAGCTTATGCTCCACATTGTCGGACGGCAAATGCCATAATAAAAGCAACAAAACATGCTATATTCACAATATTAATAAAAGGACACAACGAAACAAATCAACACTGCCTCAAAAGCTTCAAGCAATCTACCAAATTGTCAATAAATCAATCAACAAGAATCAACCATATATTGCCTTCGCTTGGCCCAGCCGGAACGGGAACCGTTTGTGTGTAGGGGGCACCAGCTGGGTGGGGGTTGGTAGCACGTACTTCGTATATGATGGATAACGAAGCGTCCGCGCTGTGGCATACTTGGATTTGAGTGAGTTCGAGCCGGCCGTGGACGGCAAGAACGCGAAGAAGCATACTCTGTGCTAGAGACACTGCTGTGTCTTCCTAAGCGCAAGCTTTGCTTGCGCGGCCGATAGTTCGCACGTGACTCTACTCGGTCCGATAAGGAAACTACAATCAAACGCCTCGCCGTGCCGAGCGGCTTCTTCTCCACCCAACGCACATGTATACTACAGTCGAAACAAATGGACAAGCCAGCAGCCGCTGTGACTACCAAGACCCCAAGACCCAAGCAGTCGCCTCGGTATATTTTGTGAGTTTGTGCCCCGATGCTCCTCGCATTCAAGTATTCCGGCCTGCGGTCTCTTCCCGTCATTTTACCGTCATCAACAACACTTTTCCCGCCCTTTCCCGGCCAAACATGTCACCATGCCCTCTTACTGTCCCGTCAAAACCAACGAAAAATATTTCCATTCCTACCCGCCAAGACCCCCATTCGCTGTTTTCCCATCCCTTACCATCCAGATGTCCTTCCCCGCAAAAATTACCGTATATTCCAGTCAACCAAAGATCTCCCGCCGTAACTTACCGTCCCTTCCAAGTAAAGACAACACTTCACGCCGTCATGTACCGTCCCTTCCCGTTAACATGATACTTCGAAGTATATCCTTGTCCTCGCGTCACGTCCAGAAAATGGTTCCCGCCAAAAATTGCCATCTCTCCCCGCCAAGATTTTTTTCTCACCGTGAACTACCATCCCGTCCCGTCAGGAAAACATTTCCCGCTTTCCCGTCCTACTCGTACAGCTTCCCGTAAAACAATATAGCTTCAAATTTACCGTTTCACCCCGTCCCGCCCTGAGTGTGTCTCCCTTCAAAACTTCTTCCTGTTCCGCCCCGTCACGAGTTTTCGTTACGATGATATTAAATCTTGGGGGAACAAAGGCGAGCGAAGCGCACCCATATTTTCGCTTGTCCTTTCCGTATACGTACCAGTACGTTTCCGTACACGCTCATCGTGGTTTTGTTAGGTGTAAGAAGGGAAAGTGGGATATATGTTGATTCAGGGTGATAGGCTGCTGGGGTATTAGAAGACATTCAATCCAGTTCGGAATGGAACATGTACGATATATATTGTCGAAAGGCAACACTAACAATACTATATAGAGAGAGTGACAACAGAGTGACAACAGAGTTACACGACAATCAGCATCTGCCGGAAAATGCTGATCGATGCACACGCCTCCTCTCACATTTCCAGCGCTGGCGCTGTTGTCCGCGTCTTGAAGTCGGAGGCCGACGCCACGACTCTGAAGATCTCCTTCTCGGCTCCGGCTTGCCGTCCAACGATGGAGTAGACCTCGTCCTTGAACTTCTGCCAGTCTTTGGCTACCGAGTCCCAGTAGTAGCCGCGTACCAGCAGCAATTCGCAGCCTGCCGGGAACAAGACTTCGTACTCCTGAGTCCTGTCCAATGGCTCCATACGGAAGTCCCGCAAGAGTGTCGTATTGCCCACAAAACCTTCCCGTCTCCCCGCGTCATCGAATTCTTCCCTCTCGAGCTCATCCAGCAACTTCTCAACCGCAGGGTTAGCCTCGCTGTCGTTGGTGTTCCCGAATTTGCGCTGGGGGTTCGCGGAAACGGAAACCGCAACTCCGCTCCACTCGACGCTGCTGGCTGTGCTGGCGCTGATGGAACGTTCGGAGTTCTTCACCTTGTCGCCGCCTTGGTGGTGCTGCGTCGTACTGTCGCCTTGGCGAACCGAATACGAGACGGTGTAAAAGCTCGAGTTGGCCAACACGAGACTTGCCCGAGCCTGCTGGTGTTGTTGTTGCTGTTGCTGCTGCTGCTGCTGTTGCTGCTGTTGCTGCTGCTGCTGCTGCTGCTGCTGCTGCTGCTCCTTCTGCTTGTTAACCGACTTGCTGCCAAACATGGGGGGGGAAGTAAACGATGGCGTCCAACGTGGCACAACAGGACATTTTAGCACATGATATCAATCGCGTTTGTTTTGCGTTTACGCGTTACCGCTAGGGTTTCCAACCCCTTTATGATGGCGGGTTCACACAATTTGCTCCACTGCCGTCTTTATCGGGATACGTACCGCAGCGTACCGTACCGCCACTTATCGTGTTATGTCCGACATTGGTGGTTGCCGTGATTGCTCAACACCGCCAAGATATATATATCCCAACAGCAGCGGCAGAAAAAAACACACATTAAAAAACACAAAACATATACCTGGTACGTAACAAGAAACACAAGATTACCCCGTAGTATGATAATGCCGCCTGCATATCGGAAATATCCTTGCATTTTGTAATACCGGTGGTCAGAGCTGTGAGTCGGCAGGGTTTCGCCGCTAATAACTAGTTGGTATGTGCCATTAGCCAACTAACTGACTTAGTCAACAAGTCGGCCGGTGAAACCAGCTGATGGCCACCCGACTTGCCGCCCTAAGTCAGGCGAGCGAATCAAGCATAACCAGCCCTCCCCGGCACAGAGCCCCCCGCCCATACAACAAAATGCACCCCGCATTCAACAACCCTTTCTACAAGTATGGAAGTCCAATAAGTGGGGAAATCGGCACCTCCGGGAAACGACTATTAGTAACTATTAGTGCGACTAATAACTAGCTGGTGACTTGAGGCATGCCGACTCACAACTCTATGAACAATCCTATCGCTGTGGCGACATTTTCTGGGAATTTTCTCCACACCCCCGCCCCTCTGCACGCAACCGCAATACTACGGGTACTGAAACCCTTGCTCGCTCTGCTCGCTCGGATTCCAGGTCTCCTCATTACAAGAACGGTGGGAATGTGGAGCGTGACAGACGTCTTGAAGTGGTCAAACTCCTAACTGCATTAAGCCACTGCGTTGGCGGTTCTGTTTATTGTGTCCCTCCTTTTGCAAGATTAACTATTTCACTAATTACATTCGTCCTTGTTACTGTGTCCCAGCCATAGTCTTGGGATCGCTTTCATTATTAATCGATGCGCATCAGCGCAAAACACTTGCATGGTGGGTATGTGTTGGTGGGAGGAGTGGGTTGCTGGATGCGTCGGTTAGTCCGCAGGCTGGTTGAGCTCGCTCGGGTTTCAGTGCTCCTCATTGAAAACCGCACCGCACCGTACCCGCACCGTAGCAAATTAGTTGATTTTTAAATACCCTACCGCGGTTTAATGTTTGTGAAATTCGAACAGTGCGGTTCGGTGCGTGTTTTATTTTGAGAGTCGTACGGTGCGGTGCGGATTTCATGTTTTGATAGTCCTACGGCGCGGTTCGGTGCGGTTTTGTTCATCAGGCAAAATCACACGATGTGGTGCGGTTCGGTAAAACAGCACCGAACCGTGCCGCACCGTAACAAACTAAACCGCACCGTGAAAAGCCCTGTTAAAAAAACTAGCCCTAGATTTCATAGTTCTTGCGGCCTTTTTTAACTTCTTGCGCATTTTACGTTCTGTCTCGTTTCAGGATTCCTTTTGGTTTTAGTTATTTTTTCCTTGGTTGGGTTGTTTGTTGTGTTCTCGTCCTAACCCTAACCCTAACCCACAGAGTTTGTATATTTCTAGGATGAATAATCAGGACGGACACTGGGTGCTACTGATGTCGTTGGGGAGGAAGTAAGGCCTAAGGTGAAGACAACACACATATAAAGCGATTTTACTATTCGAAAAGAAAAACGAGGCCTACACCGTGAAAAGCCTGAAATGTATTTTAATAGACAACCAGGCTACGTAGCAGGCTGGTATACATAGCCGGCCACTGTTATGCTTGCCCTCGAATGCCACTAGAATTTGATTCGTGAGTTCGAATCTCACCGTGGTGAGATTTTGGACATATTTGCAAAAAAACAAAATAATCTGCTGGACCACCGGGGCGACCGGTATGTTAAATTCGTAGAATCCAAACGTGTCTACGGGTATGACATTATTGTTGCTGCGTGTGGCCGCGAGGCTTAGTCGTGGTGGTAGTGTTGGGTTTTACGTGGTTCGTCAGGCACGAGCACCTACGACTCGCGCGTCATTCTTAGGCAGCAGCGGCCGAGCAGCAATGCACAATCGGGATGGTCGTCCGCGGAGGCAGGCGCCACCACGAGCCAAACTACGGCGCTGTCGACTGCGCCGTCAGGAGAATGGATTCCACGACGAAAGAGGAGGGAAACTGAGCGTCGACGAGTGGGGAAGAGACGGATTGAACTCACTCTTCGCGATAAATTATGCGTTTCACATTAGTACCGCAAGCTGCAAGGGGCATTTTGGGGGGGGAGGGGGCGCGGGGGAGAAGGAGAACCGTCTGGAATTGAGTGGCAACGAGACCACGTGCGAAGGAGCGGCCCGAGCGTGCCAAGGCGATGCGGTGGCCATGATGAACGGCTGCAGGACGGCCCACGGAGACCCACGACCGGCGCGCAGTCCAACACAAAAGCAGTAATCATGTTTTTTTCTGGATTATTTATGAGGCAATACAGCAATACTCTGTTGTGGTGCTTGTGACGTACATACGTCACTGGTTTTTGTAGTGTTGGCAGAGCTGTATACCCTTCATGGGGCACGACGGAAAGACCCCCCCGGACGTGGTAGCTGTACTGCACCTTGTCAGGCAGTCCGGGGAGACGCAGCGATTGCTGATATTCGTATGGTGGTTTTTGGTTCGACTGTTCTTTTTTCACCGCATGTCTGCGGGTCGTCACACTGACAGCACCCCAGACGGCAGGCGTGTTCCTATCTGTGTTCACGACTACCGTGCGTTTCGTGCGGTGCAGGCAGCACTCCAGACAGAAACCGCTGCTGTGGTCAGTGGCCACGAGTTGGCTAGTTGTGGGAACCGGGGGAACTCTATGCCGTAGTTGAGTAGATACACGCGGCCGTGTTAGTTCAATTCGCACATTGATTTTTTTTTTTCTTGTGCGCCTCCTTCGTTTCGTGTTTTACACCAGTCCCTGATAGCGAACCAGCCGTTTTTGTTTGGTTTGGTGGAAATCGTTTTTCTTGCTGAAACCAACCCCAATGGACAAGCGGTTTTTTCGAGTAGGCACCCAACGATGAGGGGCATCGTTTACTCTCAAGTAATAGTGTTAGGAAAAACATTGTATGTTGAATTAGGGCCAGAAGACCTGTTATTTCCGTATACGAGGGGGAAAAAAACGCGAAATTCCTGTGGTAGGAAAAAATAGCCAAATTTTAGTTCAAGCATGATATGTACCCCCAATCCATTGACGGAGCTCTCTCGGCATTAGCAGTAAAAACAAGACTTATTTTTGTTTTTCTAAAATACTACGATACTTCTATTGACCGAGAAGTAATGTTCTGAAAGTTTCGGGCAACCCACACTATTTGCTAGTAATTATCCCGCCATCCGACAATGTGCAGCATGAGCTTCAACGTTGATCACTCATAACATTCCCGAAAGCAGGAAATCACGGAAACAGAGGAACCTATGCGCAAAGTCTAACTTCCTTCTATGTTTACTTCCCGCAAAGCTTTATCCACAATGCTCCATTATTCGTTGTCCTTGCTCCCTCCTTCTCAATATGCACTTTTTAGGTTATATTATTTAAGTCCTACGCCGCATCCAGGGAGGCTCCATCCCCCCCCGCCTGTGGGTCTATCTCCCCCCCCCCCTCTGCTCCTTCTCGCTTCCTGGCGGTCCCTAAGCTGGAGTTTTGAAGCGCGACACATGCTTGAATTATTGTTTGGCTGTTTTTTCCTGTATATAGGAATTTCGCGTTTTTTTTTCCTATGCGTACGTAGGCAAAACAGGCTTTCTGGCCCCAATTCAACCCAAAATATGTTTTCCTCAACACTATTTTACGATGCGCCACATTGTTTGGCACCTACCACTCGACAAAACCGCTCTCGTCCATTCGAGTTGGTTTCAGCGAGAAAACCATTTTTTTTTTCCGAAAACCAAAAAATAATTGCCAGGTTCGCTGGACAGGGAAAGCGGCGTGCTTTCCGGCCGAATTTCGTCAAAATATGTTTTTTCGGATCTTCCTAGGGCTCCAGCTGCTTTCTTTTTTTTCCCATCTGTTTTATAACCCATTCAGAACCGGAAACAATATCCCACACTAATTCCAAGTAGTTTGTCCCTAAATACGTGGGACCAGTTCTTAAGGGGTTAATAAGTTTCCCATTTAATATCTTCGCCCTGCTTTTTTTCTCTCTCCTTCCTACTCGTACTAGTAGTCCTAACTCAGATCCGGGGCCACAAAGAAGCTCTTTGTCCCTCCTCCCGCACTACGGACGTACGGTTCTTGCCTTGCATTTTTATAGCCTTTCTTCCCTCGTTGACTCGCATCAAATTGCGCCTATACCCACCCTACTATTAGATAATAGGCGCTCTCAACAGTTGATTCCGTTTTTTTTTATATGTTTCCTTTGTTTCCGTGGTTTTCTATTTCGGGAATGTTATGAGTGGTGATCAACGTTGAAGCTCATGCTGCACATTGTCGGATGGCAAAGATGATAAAAATAATGATATGTTTTTGCAAATAAACCTGGACGTCCGACCCACGCGAGATTCGGACCCCGTAAACCAACTCTTTGTAGCATTCGTGGGTACCGCTGTTACAGGGGACCATATTAAATACCAGTATGTGTGTGTGTTGTCTTCACATTAAACCCGTTCTTTCTTCGTACCCAACAACATCAATACACCCAGTGTGTTTCCTGATTCCTAATCCTACGTAGAGAGATACAAATTATGTGGTCACAGCCTGCTGTGAAACAGAGGAAAACCAAAACAAAATAAACGCAAATTAATGGGCAAGGCAAGTGAGATGCGTACGAACAAATACTCTGTTGTTGGTAAAATAGGGAAATATGAAGGTTTTTTGTCTGTGCCGTACGCAGATCCCCTATTTACTATGGCCCCCCGTAATATTATTAGAATAGACCATCGGGGCGACCGACCTTTCTTTGTGTGACGACTGACGACGGACTCTTACCAATATACCAATGCAACGAACATTATACGGGCAGTGGGATATAATTACACGACGGCTGTTTGAAGTTTGGAGTGTCGACGTGTGCGGGACCGCGGGACCACTCTGATTGAGGGGTGGACAAAGGGTGATCGTGGATCTTTAGAATGGGGGTTTTGTCTTGGTAGTAGTATGTTGACCCTCAGACCGAACCCTAACCCGAACCCGAACCCTATGCCAGTGGTCAGTGCTTGCTTGGCCAATCAGAGTGCCTAATTAGCTACCTTAGGAAGATCCACTAACAGTGTTTGTCCACTACTGCTCTGATTGTGGTCAGGCCATGGCCGAGAGCAGAGTGTTTTTTCTGTCTTTGCGAACGTTGACGTATCAATACGAATAAACGAATGCAACTAATATCATACGTACTTTGTATACTATTAATAACCCTGACCACAGGGTTTTGAACCGAAAATGAAAAGTGGCTCGGTGGTTCGGTCGGTTTTCGGCTATTTATTCCCCAAAACGTCGGTCGGTTTCGATCGGTTTTTCAAACAAAACCGAAAAAAAAAACGAACACTTCTCGGTCGGGGTCTCGGTCGGTTTCTCGGTGAAACTATTAATAGCTAAAAAGTCATAATTTCAAAGGATTCCATGTGCATGTGTTGGTGTCACATGTAACGACAGGAGGACCATATGGTGTCAAGCGCAGACTAACTCCTACATATAAACCAAGTACCGGTAGGGGGGATGTACGAGGGCATACTATATAAGTAATACCTGTAAATTCCGATGTAAAAAAGGAGAATATTATTAGAGATCGGGAACCGATCCAATCCGGAAAGAATACTATGTTGTTTGTTGTTCTAGAGAGATTTACACTAAATCCTAAATAAACCAGGCATGGGGAATACGAATTATAATTATTATATAAAAATGTTACATACCGAATCCTATATATATATCATTGTTATTGCCCTCGATGAAATGCAATCGAGCGCTGTTCTCAGTTTGGTTGTGTTTTTTTTTGTGGGTGAAGAATCGGCACAGACACTGCTGACTGCTGGGTGTGCTGTCGACGGGTGGAAAGCACGGGTTTTCAGCGCAAATAATCTACTTGCGGGGGGGGGGATCTTGTGATTAATGTATTTTTCAGGTGTTTTACACCGAACAAACGTTATCGTAACACTTTGTGGCCCTTTTTCTTCCCGACTTTTATTTCCAACCAAAGATAAAGGCTGTGCAACAGCAGCGCCCATGGACAAAACAACATAGATACTCGTAGTATGTATTCAAAATATGGTGCGTATCGTTCTGATTCTTCATCCTAGAGAGGTACCAGTTCTGCGGGTTAGCATTGCATTGTCTGCTCTGCGTCCTGTGCACTGAGCGCAGTATATCTGTGTCGTAATTGTGTGACTTTTTGAGGATGAAGACTCGGCATGGACACTGGGTGTGCTGGATGTCGACGGGTAGAAAGAGAGGTTTAATGTGAACACCATTAAGCGATTAGCGTCAGCGCACAATAACCTTGTATGCGCGGGGGGGGGGGGGTCTTTTCGATTACGATGCATTTTTCAAAACCGCTGTAACATAATATACCGTATAACACGGAAGAAAGCACACCCCGGTGATAACATTTTGGCATTTAAACTTATTATCACCGGGTGTGCTGTTGTGGAGGGGTGTGCTATCTAACGCATCCCCGGTGATAAACACCATGCACGAGAGCCCTGCAGCCAGGGGGTGTGGTACCGAGAGGGTGTGACAACGACGGGGTGTGCTAACGGCATTATTATTGGTTGATAACGAGAGTTAACAGACTCCGACCAGATTCAGGGGGTGTGGTACTGAGAGGGTGTGATAACAGAGTATATGCTGCTTGCTCACGACAGGGACGTGGCAATCCATCCATTTTACTTTCATGACATACATATCTAGTAGGGGGGCCTATATAAGGCGGTATGAATAAGGCGGTCGTTCGAGATAAGGCGGTCAAAATCGGCTTGACACGACAGAAGATGCGGATAGGGCGGCAACCGCCCTATATAGCAATCGACCCTATATAAGGCGGTAACTACCCCTTTCAGGGCAGCTACCGCCTTATTCAGGGAGGCTACCGCCCTATCCACGGTCCATTTTCGCGTCCACATCAGTATAAAGCATCGCCCTGGTGCTGCGTTTGGGCGAGATGCACCTACGAAATAAGAAACAGAAAATCTGGTCCAGGCTGGATTTCTTAGTCCAGCGGGGGTGCTTTCTACACTACAGTGGAGGACCAGAAGGATGTCATAGAGGCTATGCAACTCGATGCGGTAGACGAGATGACGGAAGCGTTGAAAGGCACTCACGTCAACGAGGTGAATGCCGAAAAGATCGAAGACAGCGATGAGGATACGACGGGGCACGGGGGCGGTGCCCCCCCGTCCTACGTGGAACTTTCGTCGCACTTCGTTTCTCTGGAGAGCGCGTGCGGCAATGGCGATGCCTCCTTCTATCGGCAGAAGGCCAGGATGTCGCTCATCAAAGCGCATGCCTCTAAGCCAGTGCAGCAGGCAGACACGAGGCAATTTTGTGAGCCTCAACAAGGCCAAGGGGGGGGGCACAGCGGAGGACTGTAGTGCAGTACAGTAGTCAGACAGCAGTACGGTGCCGTAGAATAGGTTGGAGCTCTGTTGTGAATGTGTAGCAAAGCAAAGAGTCCTCTCCGTACAACAGTACGGCAGTATATGCCTTCTCCGGGTGGAGTGTGTCTTCGGCGGGCTCGTCGCCCGCAGCTCAATTAATATTATACTTCTCAACATGCAAAGTGTGTGTGCACCCGTCTGCTCTGCTGTGCTCTGGTGTGTATTTGACACCACACATATTTACTGGGTTCAGCACTGGTACTGCTGCAACGCTGTACCTTCCTTCTCCGAGCACACGTATGATATCCCTCTTCGTGAGGCCCTCTGGGTCATCTTCTGGGTCAGAGGCACTCTGTGCTGTACCTTAAAAGGCTGTATGCACTCAATAGGGCGGTTACCGCCTTATTGGGATATCACCAAAAGCCCAATAGGGCGGTCAACCGCCCTATCTCCAATAGGGCGGTCTTTCGAGATAGGGCGGTCAAAAACCTCGGTACACTATACCGCCTTATATAGGCCCCCCCACTGTACCCTGTAATTCATCGTACACGGCGGAAATAATTGGGGTATAATACGAGTATAACAAACACTTTTACATTAACGTTTTATTTAAATGGTCCTTATANAAAGCTCCCGAGTGGAAGAATATCTCACGGAGAAACAATACACAAAATACAAAGTGCAACGCAGTACGATCGGTATATATCATCACTGCTGATGTGGCACATCGTACAACTCAACCACGAGAAAATTAAATAAATCCGAAGGAAAAAAGAATGAGAAAGAAAAAGAAAAAGGAGCAAAAGGGAAAAAAGGAAAAAAGAAAAAAGGACGAAAAAAGAAGAAAAGGGACAAAAGTGACAAAGAGAGGAAAAAGTGACGACCCACCATGCAAACCAAAAAAAAAACAGAACCAAAAAGCAAAAATAAAATTTCACCAACACGGAGAGCTTAGGAGCTATTTTACGCTCGCGCATTCAAGATAAGCAAAAACAAAACAAAAAGGAGCGAAAGAGCTATATACGAAGCAGGAACACGAGAAAGAGACAGCAAGAGATGGAAAAGGAGAGAGGCCAGAACCATACCAATACAAGGCGGCAGTGGTACTCCTGCTGTGGTGTCGTCGGATACGTACGTAGGGACTAGAGTAAAAAAAAACCCGGTTTAAACCGGTTTTTGGAAACCCAGCAGGCGTGTACGAGTAGCCGGTTTTGAAAAAAAAAAACGCGTTTTTTTTTGCCGGTTTAAACCGGTTAACCGGAAACCGGATAAAACCGGTTTTTATCCGTATAAAAACCGGTTTTAAACCGGATAAAACCGGATAAACCGGATAAAACCGGATAAAAACCGGATAAAACCGGATAAAAACCGGATAAGACCGGACAATTTTTTCACTGTTTCTCTACCGAATGAAACCATCACCAGTCACCAGTACTATTAATAATAATAGGATACAAGGGGCTTCGCCGGCGGCCTGGACGGCCGCCGGTCGCAGCCTTGCGTGATATCGGGAATGTTAGCAGCATTTTGGCTAAGGATAGGGGTCAGGCGTAATGCCAAGAGTTACACACGTTAGCAGAGCAGCATTGTGTCGAAGGACGAAAATCAGAGTTTTTTTTTTTTTTATATCCTCCGGCGGATGGGTCAAAATAAAGCTTAGAAAATCAGACGTACTGCCAAGAGTTGTGAGAGTGCTCTGCACACTGCCCACGGAGAGTGTCAACCGTATCACTCGTAATAAATGTGATCCTGCTGCTGCTGTACTCATACGTGTGTGCGCGTATGTATCTTGGTCACACACCTGACACGTGCACATTGTTTGCTGTACAGTTCTGCCTACTACTACTGCTGTGTGGGCCTGTGGGTCTACACATCTTCGAAACAGGCGAACAACGGCGACAACAGGAACAAAACAACAACTGATACGACGTGCGTGTATCTTTGATACTGGTCATGATACATATCCAACCTACGTACTGCTCACACAGCTCGTGATAGGTACTGTTGTAGTACAGCAGTATTTCAGAGTACTGGTACACTCCACACACGCGTCTTCGATATATACCCGATGCACGTATACATCTACGCGCCCCCTCCGCCAAAGCAAGACCAAAGAACAAAAAACAAAAACGTAAAAAAACGTTTAAAAAAAACGTGTTTCCCCATCCCCGTTTGTAAATGCCATTTTTTTATTTTGAAACCCTCAACGTATATTGAGCATGATGAGGAGATTTTTTTTTTGAGGCGATGCTCTCGATAGCCTCGTATCCCCGATCGTCCTTCCTTCGCCGACACGTCTCCGATTCAAGCGTACCGAGACTCTCCGTCCTCTCTGTCTCAGAGAGCCCCGTCGTCTCCGGGCGCGCTTGACGGGCACGCCATTTGAGCTCGTTCGACGAGTCACCGACACGGGGACTCATTTCGTATCTATGATTGGAGTTGGCACCACTCTGGGCGCAAATGTAGGGACCGTTTAGACTTGATATGTATATTGAAACAGTTCTTATTTTTCCGTCCAGAGTGCTGCCAAAGTCATGCAAAACTGTAAATTTCAAGCTCTCGACCTCTCTTTGCTTGACCGTGCTCCCTCTACGTGCACGTGACGGCGAGACGCGAAATCGTGCATATACCATTTGTAGCTCCGTGATGCTGCTGTGCATATACCATGTGTAGCTTCGTGATGCTGCAGGCTCATCATAGCAGCTTCAGCTGCTGCTGTACTTTATGTACATACAGCATATACGTGCTGCTGTAGACTACCCGGGGTTTAAAAAATATCAAGGCTTATCACGGTACTCGATAATCGAGACGGGACGGGACGGTACTGTTTTTACTTGTTTGGCGGGAAAAAAAATGAAGACGGGACGGGACGGGACGGTAAAATGACGACCAAACAGGTTTTTGAGACGGGACGGGACGGGACGGTTGGTGTACAATTTCTCAACGGGACGGGACGGTAATTTCAACGGGGTAGATTTTCACGACGGGACGGGACGGTAAAATTCAACGGATTGTTTTTCCACGACGGGACGGGACGGTAAATATAATTTTTCACGACGGGACGGGACGGTAAAAATAATTTTTCACGACGGGACGGGACGGTAAATATTTTTCTTGACGGCGGGAAGAGACGGCACGGGATCATTGGATCAGAACAGTTGTTGTTGCTCCAGAGGAACAAAAGAAAAGAAACACTCGTACGAATCCTACGTAAACAGAAAGCCATCTTGAAATGCGTATTCCCATAATAAATTATATACCGGCACGGCGAAATCACACCGAATTACCTTGCAATTTACAAATTACGCTACGAACTCGTATATATTTACATAATAGTACAGAGCAATCCTCATCATGCTTCGTCCACAGAAATAACCTTGCCAGCCGCAGCGTTTTGAACAGTGACTGATGCGGCAGCCTCCACGTCGCAGTTAGCCTTTAACGCCGCTACATCCTGGAGAACTTTCGCTAGCCCGGGGATCAAGTGCGAGTTGAGCTTGAGCAGCATCATCGTTTCGATTTTGTCAGTCCCAAGGGAGGTGCGCAGTTGGCTAACGACTGCCGAAAGAGCAGATAAGTTGTTCCTTTCTGCTTGACAACTGGTGGTGTCGATCCCCAGGTACAGTCGAGCCAACAGTCCGACATGTGGCCAGCGAGCCGACACTACCACCCCCCCCGTCTTGGCGTCTACTACTGTATGTACATCCATCGTAAATTCGTAAATTCAAATTTTTGTTATTTCATTATTTCATATTTTGATATTTTGATGTTTCATATTTCGGAATTTTCGTATTTCGTAATTCCGTAAATTCGTAAATTCGTATCACTTAAATTTAATTTTAATGTATTACCAGTGTGAAAAAACAAATTTTGTAAATTCGTAGATTCTTGGTGGGAATGACGGGAAGAGACAACGGGCAAATGTGAATCTTGGCGGGAGAGACAAGTTTTGTCGGCGGGACGGGACGGTAAAGACAACGGCGCATGACGGGACGGGACGGTAAATTACATTATCTCGACGGGACGGGACGGTAATTTTCAACGGGAGCGATTTTCTTGACGGGACGGGACGGTAAAGTTCAACGGGGCAGATTTCGATGACGGGACGGGACGGTAAATTTCAACGGTTGGAGATTTGTTGGCGGGACGGGACGGGACGGGATTTGACGGGACGACGGGAACAGTTTAACGACGGTTTAACCGTCCCGTCCCGCCGTTACCGTCGTTACCGTCCCGCCAAAATACCGTGATAAGCCTTGAAAAATATTGAGAGTTCGCAGTTCTCCACGAGGCCTGGGTGGCACGTGTTCTCGGGGATTACAAACTCTTCCCCAGATCCTAGCACAAACCTCGCTCAGTGGCCTTCACAATGGCGACGCCGGCCACGTAATCGACTCCCCCCACGGGTGGGAGGTCAGAGAACACGTACCGAAGAAAACACGCGAAGACATGAGCCCTGTATGCAGACTACGAACCAAACGTCTCACAGGGCACGATTTTTCGGAGATCTCGTCGTAGATCTCGACGTCGAGGCCTCGCGCGCGCGCTACGGCGCCGACCGGGCGGATCAGCTAAGCCGGCGGTTGCAGGCGAGGCGGGGGCACGCCTCAGCGAAGAAATCGCGCGGAAAGGCGATCGGAGGCTGGAGATATCCGCAGACCTAAGCATGTGCATATGTGATAAGCGAACTAAGATATATATATTTACACACAGCAGTAGTAGTGTTATACCTGGTATATGGTATCATGCATACATATGTGTAAGTGTGTACATCAACCATGCTCTAAACAGCAGATGCTCCGCTGACGTGTTATAGTTGAGTTGTCGTATATCAAAACATATACCATACCAATGTATACTAAATTTGCACGTACGACAACTGCTGTATAATATACTTTCACTTGTTTTGGACTCTTTAAATTTAAAGTTGATTTTAGTCTGAAAACGAAATATATATAAAATTAGTGGGGATTTTGATCTTGAAATTAGTGTGGATATTTTGACTTGGTTTTAGTGTATTAGAGCGCGCGCAGGAAAGCCCTCCGAATACGCTGATCCGCAAGGCATAAGAAAAAAAGACAGGAAGCAAGTAATCGCGAAGAACGCCCTATTAATAGTAACCAGTAGGTATACGTATAGTACCTGTGCACCGGCAATGTCTTCTTCACAACAATGTTTTATACCTTGAAATCACGCCACCCCGTGCGCTGTGGTTGTGGCTCGGAATCCACATGTAAACAGCACGTTTTTCACCCAAACATGCCGTCGTGTTCAATGATTTGGAGGCGTTTCACGTTACCATCCGGTTTTAACCGGTTTTCSGAAAACCGGTTAAAACCGGCTGAAAAAAAACGTTTTTATCCGGTTTTTTTGTTTTGATAATAACGCCTCGTTATCCGGTTTTCGGTTGTTTTTTTTCGCCTCCCGGTGCCCACCTCTAGTAGAGAGTAGAGAGGTACGTATCTATATTCTATATGGCATGGGTCATGACTCATGACTCTCGGATGACTGCAAAATAAAGCTATCACCCATAATAGATACCAGTACGAACAACACCGGCATGTGTTTATTATGTTGTTTATCGCTTTTTACCGGTGCCAACCATTTCATCCAGCTACGTACAGCAGTAATACGTATAATACGTACGTGTACGTACCACTCTGTCCCGAATATAAGCACCGTTTTCATTTAATTTCATCCCACAAAAGTTGCTGGTATATTTCGGGACAGAGTGGCAGATTTTGAGCTTTTTGCGTTGTACTTCTCTTGAGATCCCTCAGCAACAAAGATGTCAGGAGACGGTCAGTTCAAGGGAAAAGCGGGCATCGAGTCAGCGTGTGGATCCGATGTTTTACACGAAACCTAGTAGTTTGGCGTCAGTCAAGGATAAAACAAAGACAAATTGCTTATATTATCATGATCGCACATTGCGTCAGTCAAGGGGTCAAAGTGCAGTCATCCTGACATATTTGCTCAGGCAAAACGCCGCCAACCCCTTCATGGAGATGACCCTCCAAACCAAAAATATTTTATTTGACGAGGCGTGCATCTCCCATAGGTCCCAACATCCTGTGTGGACGATGCATTGCCCTACTCGGGGCAGTTCGTCGGGGCAGTTCGTTCGCTTCGTCGTACTGTTCGTTCTTTCGGCCCTGCATCAGCTGCATCATTGGTATTCTTCTTTCTAGCTGGATAACGAGTATATAATTTTCTTTTTTTTGGAGGGTATCTCCCATACACAGCGCCACCACGGAGCGCTATTTATAGGGGCTTCCAGCAACCTCGCTATATATTGGCCTATATAGCGATATGATGCTTGGTATATGAAATATACGACCGCTATGAAGTAATGTTTAGGCCTTTGTATACCGGGTGATACATATATAGAATATTAGTATTATATATGGATCTCAGTAAATCGTCAGTTCTCCACGCTCGGGCCATTTGCATATCTCAGGAAAACCGGACTTCTCGACGCCCGTGCCTCGCGGTCCGCATTCTTACCCCCCGCCGTAGTTGAGATTTTTTTCCGCCACCGTGGTGAAATTTTTCAAGTTCTATTGATTTAATGTGTGAGGATGAAACCGCTCCGCTCCGCATCCGGACTCTTACAGTGATGAGATTTTTTTTCCCCCCGACCTCATGAACTTTCGAAGTTTTTTATCCAAGTTCGATTTCTTTTCCCCCGGTCCGAAATTTTCTATCCAAGTTTTATAAATATGTTCATCGACTTTCATGATGGAGTTTGTGTGGGGATGAAAATTTAGCACCGCTCTACGTATATATACGATACCAGTCATTTACTTGATACCAGGTATGGTATTGGGTACCACCCTACGTATGTATGTGCATGATGCTGCTATTAATATAGTATCACCTGAAGAAGACATTATTAATTAATCGGATCAGCTTTTTCATTCTGAGTGAATAATGCGAAATTATGCCCTGCCACGGTAATCGCCCCGGTGGGCTACGAGCAGGTAACCTCGAACGCTTCTGAAGCGTCGAGTCGGAGTTCGACACTCCGGAGTGCGATGCTTTGGCACTTTATTTCGCAAAAAATAATCATTGAATAACTGCAGAAGCGCGCATTAGAGCGTGGTGTAGGCACAATTCGATGAAGAGTCGACGAGGGAAGGAAAGGCTGAACTCTCTCGCGATAAAAATGCAAGGCAAGAACCGTAGTGGGGGAGGAGGGAGAGGAGCCTACTTTGTGACCCCGGATCTGAGTTACGAGACTAGGGAGGGAGAGAGGAGAGGCGAAGATAATAAATGGGATGGGAAAAAAAAAAAAAAAAATTGTCGGAAGGCAAATAATATTTTAATAATAATATCGTTAACTAGAGTAAAATATGATCAAATGTATGTTGATAATATGATAAGTATTAATATTATCAGTAATAATATTAATACCACATGCACATAACAATACGCGTGCAGCGTATAATAAAAACAGTGTTCATATACTGGATGGTATGATATGAATGTATGAGTACGGGTATTGATATTGTATTGATATATAGATGTTGTCGTCGTGTTATTTGTTTTGCCCATTTTAACCCTTTCAGGACTGCAGTCCCGTTTTGTGGACAAACCACTCTAATTCTAAGCAATTTGTCCCCATAACGGGACTCCAGTCCTATAAGGGCTTAATTGTTGTTGTTGCTGTTGTTGTTGTACGTTGTTTACGTTGTTGTTACGTTGTTGTTAATGTTTTTTTAGTGTCGCTACGTACGAGTTCGACTACGAGTTCGTGTTTTCGTATGTTGGGTATTTTTTTGTGTCGCTCACCAGGTATTTTATTTGAAGTACCCCTTTACGTATATACGTACTGATACCAAATTATTCTAAGTAAACAGGTATTATTATTTTTAATATATTACAGACGTAGACTTTTTGTACCAGGTATTATATTATATGTATGTATGTTGCCCATTTAATGTGTTGTTGTTGTTGTTGAGCTTTTCAATGTTCGCTTCGGTTTGTAGAGGGATGTCATGTTCCTTTTTCTCCATGGCTTTGACTTCTTGGGCATAACTCCCGGAAAGCACGAGATCGTAAATGGATGTGGCTGTTGTCTGTCGCGTGTTGCACGAGAAAAAAACGTTTGTATGCTTTTTGGGTATCCCTGCCGTATTTTAGACACATGAGCGTAGATGGATATGGCAGTTGTACGTCGTGTGTTGAACTGGTAGTAAACGTTTTTTATATTTTGATTGTTGTGTCGATTTTCGTAGATGGATGTTGCGGTTGTCTGTCGTGTGTCGCACGGGAATTTGTTTTTGTTTTATCCGACGGTATTGCGGTGGGGTGGTATATTGTGATACGACTGGGTGAGACACAGAGTATCCCCTTGCAGGTTTGTCTATTAAGCATCCTTGATGTTACTCACTTTCCGTAGAGTCAAGCGTAGAAGAGAAGCAGCATATATTAATCCCAGCCAAGATGGCTTCAAGTATGGCCCACAGATATTATAAATACCCCGAATACCGAATACGAATGCCATCCAAGTTATACGAAAACGGACCAATTACCTATGCAGAGGTAATTACCGGCCCTTCCTAGCCCATACCATTACAATATTCTGTTCGTGGCGGTTGTCCGGCGTGTGTTGCACGGGAAAACGCTTTTTACATTTTAATTGTTTTGTCGATTTCCCGATTTGTTAAGCGGTTGACTATCGTGTGCAGCACGGGAAATCGTTTTCGTTTTATTTGGTAGTAGCGGTTGAGTGGAATATTCCATTCGTGGCATTCGTGGATTTTTCATGGCTTTGGCTTCTTGGGCACCATTGCCGGACACGAGAGCGTAGATGGATGTGGCGTTGGTCTAGCGTGTGTTGCATGGTGTTGCACGGAAAAACACCCTACATTTTCATGTTATGTGCTTTTTTACATGGATGGGTTGGGCTTCTTTCGCGTCACTCCTTTAGTTGTCTGTCGTGCGTTGTGGGAAAGTGGCTTGGGTATACCATATTTTAGAGTCCGTCGATTTTATTCCATGGTTTGGCTTTGCTTGCCTCATTGCGATGCTTTGTGTGTTTTCTTGCTGGAGAGTGTGCCTTTGATTGGGGCTCATTTATTGCGTCAGGGATCAATAATCGACAATATTTTAACGGGACTTCTTTTGATGTTATGGGCCTTTTTTGCATCATTCATTACGTCAGGAATCAACAATACAAACTGGGTCTCTTCAACGGTCCCTTGGCATCGTAAACTGGAGCCTTAGCCTCTCGGTCCCTTGGCATCGTAAACTACCTGATGTATTGCCGGCCTTATTCCTCCTTCGCTTCGCCGACGGCCTGGGCCGGCGGCGAAGCCCCCTTGTATTATATGAGATATCAAGCAAAGGGCGCAAGGGATCTTCGTTCCTGCTGAACGCACCACGTATATATACGTGCGATATACAAAAACCATAATAATAATAAATCGAGCCGGCAGTGTACACTATTAATAGTGTACACACCTGGTACACAACAGGGCGTAAAATAGGTGGTGAACTACTGCTGCTGTTGTGCGCTGTTGCGCTGGCACACCTTTTGGTCGTAAATCCCGTTTTTTTCACCACGTACCGAAGGCATGGTGCGGCTGCGGCTTGCCGCACCACGTTTTTCCTGTGCCGCACCTTTTTTCGCCGTAGTTGAAACAAAAATGTGCGGGTCCTTTGCCGTCACAGCAGTCTATTGCGCCGCAGTCGGAGGGGTTTTGGCGTGTTTTTCGCCGCAGGCAAATACATGCTTTATTTGGGGCTGGTTTCCTCTTTTGGCATAGAGTACTTTACTTCCTTTGATAATTCGATTGAAACTGTTGCCGTTTTCCTCTGCCTGAGGGCGAAGAAGGCCTCAAACCAGCTAAACCGAGCGGGATAGACGCACATTTTGAGTATATTGAAGCAGCGCACCACGAGCCAGGCACGTATTGTACGCCCTGGTGTATACACGAGATGCCGAGCTTTCAAGTTATACAGCAAGTGGTGTTTCTGTTCCACTTGCTTCCCAGGTGCTGCTTTGCTGGGTGCCATTCGACGCCCGTTCGATTGCGAGGGGGGCGCTTTTACCACCACGACAGAAGCAACAACGGCAGCCTCAAGCTCACTAGGTTTTAGGATGTCGTCGTCGCCTTTGTTTGCCTCGTCTATTTTGCTCGTACTTACGCTCATTTTTACGTGGTGAGAGTCGTAGTCGTATGATACCTCGAGTACTTGCCACACATCGCTCACGGAGCGACGTTTTCTAGCCCTGACAGCAGTGTGTGCATGGCAAGCCCTTGTCATACTCGTCAGAGGAGCTGCTCCGTGCACACTGCTACGAGCTGCGGACGGGGCTGGCCTCGGTAAAAAAACGGCACCTCACCGACGAACGTCTAATGACTTACGATACCCCCTGTTTCCTTTTTGTTGGTGATCCAGGCGTATGAAACCCTACTCGAATCAAGTTAAACCACTTTTTAGGATGAAGAATCGGCACGGACACTGGGTGTGCTGGATGTCGACGGGTAGAAAGGAAGGTTTAATGTGAAGAACACACACACACACACACACACACACTGCGACACGAAACCCACGGCGGGTCAAAGGAGCGACACGTTTCCGACCGCCGTGCTCTGGCAGTAAAAAAACGCCTCTCCCGATTTTTTCAAAAAGGCTCCTGGAGGAAAACGCCTCCATATATAGTAGAACCCCTTTATTTATTTTCGAAATTTAAAATTTAGGTCGTGTGACTATTAGACTAGACTATAGACTAAATAGTTGTGTCGTAGTGCTTTTCGATGTTTGAATTGTGTGGGTTTCCGCAGGCTTTCAGGTGCATTTTTGAGCGAGGCAGGTTATCAATTTTTGCCTCGCAGGGCGGATTTACGACGGCTATTATAAAAGGGGGCTTCGCCGTGGCGGCCTGGCGCCCGCCTGCGGCCCCGCGCATGTCCGGGATGGTCGAGGATTCCATAGTATAATATAGGCAAACAGAGGTATAATATGTATCGTTTCCCGCCCTCTACATGGAAATCCCACACCCAATAATTTACTGAAAATTTGAACAAAACGACCTCCGAGATCCTTATTTGTACCGGTATCTCCGCCAGTTTATCGATTTTTTTTAAACAGAAGAAAAAATAGCAAGGCGCAAATGTGACGAACTAGCTAACCACGGAGTCTAATTAATGTGTGGCAACATTACATTCCACGTAAGCTTGGACCAGAATTCACGTTTTTTTGCAAAAATCAGGCTGAATAATGTCGAGAAAAAAAAATCGACGTGTTATTATCTCCGCCTCGAGAGGGCCGTTTTAAGGGCCCGTATTAAGCAAGTTTTTTTTGTTGAATTGCGAAATATAATTTTCGTTTGATTTGATTTGCCTCTGATTGGTCGAGAAATGAATTGCCAAACAGGCTTTTTCGAATGAACTTCAATAACACGGAGTCTTTTGGAACCTATTTTGCTCTTCGTTTTATTCAATTGGGGAGTTAATTCAACTCGACGTGGCATATTCTATGAAACCGAAGGAAGTCACGCAAACTTGAGCCATATGTCGTCGACTGATTCGAGGCGAGATCCATAATTCCCGAGAAGCACGGACACCGGAGCAGCCGCAGCGCGAGGTCCGACAGCCCCTAGCACAGGGTAGACCGCTTGCGGCGCCTAAAACACAATAAAGGCCGTCGCAAACCCAATTTTTCACCCCTCTTTGCCTCCCAAACCACACGAGCACCGACCAGATTGCGACTTTGCGTAGAATGCCGACCGCTGTATCCCCGTCGCTGCTGCCCGCGTGGGGCTTCGGGGCTGCGCCAGCCCACACCCAAGACATCCCTAGAGTGATAAGTAGCCTGCTAGCCGGTGAAGGCAGACATAACTTTCCGGTGGCAGCGGCGCCCCGGGGAGGACGCAGGCCGTATAGGTCGCCTCGTTGGTTGCCCACGGGTGTTCGTTGACCCTTGTGCGTTATTCGATTTTTCAACGCAAGACACCATTCCTCGATAGGACCCAATTTCATTTTTTTCACGAAATTCTATTCAATTTGATTCATTTCTATAATCAATTACGAAAGTTTTCGTTCGTCGTGAAGACGGGCCCTAAGCGTATATCTGCTGCCTCCAACAACCTACCCATGCCCGAGAGATAAAAGCATTCCTTATCGTAGTGATGGGGGGATTTTGGATATTTGGAGCCGGACGGACTCGTATGCGAGAGTATTTTCCTATACGAGTAGTGTTCTTCGCCATATATATATGCTGATCACCCCCCCCCCCCACCCCCCGTGAGATAGAGGGTTTCGTTGCAGCTTACATTATATACAAGCGCGAGATCGAAGTACTGCTGTTGTATCGCACTCAGCTTGCAAAGATGAGTTGACATCATTATCCCACACAGCTTGAAAATATACATTTATATTTTTTTGATAAAAAAAAAGCAACATCTCTGTGAGATCGAGGATTTCGACTCATCTATCCTCGATCTCTTACGTAGATCTTACAGATGTTTTATGTTTATTTTTATTTTCATTTTTATTTTTATTTTTATTAAAAAAAGAGGAATGTATATTTTCATATTTTCAAGCTGTGGGGATAATTATAATAATAATTAATGTCGTGCGTACTCCGGATTTGACATTTACTACGAGTACGTATGTATGTATTTATAGTACACCTGGTATATATATCATAAAGCGATCGAAGTATATCACACTCAGCCATGAGCAAAGATGAGTTTCGACGAAATCCTCCTCGATCTCACAGCTTTTTTTTTTTTTTTTTTTTTTAATTATATATATGTACGTATGCACCTGGTATGCACGTTCTTGTGTAATTCTCCCGAGCATGCAACCATTGCCTACAAAATTTGCATTGCTGAAGGGGGAAAAACAAACAAAAGAGCGGCCCGCGTGTGTAAATATGTAAATATGCATCCCAACAAGCCGCGTTCCACAAAAAAACACTCACACAATCGCGATGGGACGAACCCACACAGCTGATGCATGTGATTTATTTTTTCGAAAAAAAACGTCAAATTTTATTATTTCGTACCGGAATTAGAGTCAATTTATTCATTTTCCGAGTTCGGGCACACGAAAAATTTGAAAGGCAGTAGTGGACAAACACTGTTAATGGATCTTCCTAAGGTAGCTAATTAGGCACTCTGATTGGCCAAGCAAGCACTGACCACTGGCATAGGGTTCGGGTTCGGGTTAGGGTTAGGGTTCGATCTGAGGGTCAACATACTACTACCCAGACAAAACCCCCATTTTAAAGATCCACTATGGGTTAGGGTTAGGGTTTGTCCACCCCTTGTGAAAGGAGGTGATTTTGACCCAAAAAGTAAAATACGGCGGTGGACCACCTTGCCACTTCGTCCGTAAATATAAGGACATCGCTTTGTATTAATATTGATATATTATTAACGATAATTATCCTTATATTTACGGACATACCGGTATACGTGTATACGCACTGACTGGTGGTACACACAGCAGTAGTAAAGTGGCCCCTCCCTATGTGTGTGTGTGTGTGTGTTCTTCACATTAAACCTTCCTTTCTACCCGTCGACATCCAGCACACCCAGTGTCCGTGCCGATTCTTCATCCTAAAAAGGTACCAGTTCTGTGGTCACAAAACTACGACCCAGAGATACTACACTCAGTGCAGTAAGCAGAGCAGACAATGCAACGCCATATACGACAGGCAAGATCTACCCTGCTAGCAATCCAGGTGCATGCAAGAGAACAAAAGAGAAAAAAGAAAAAAGCGAAAAGAAAAAATAATAAAAAGTAAATATACTGAAGCAAATCAATAATCAAGCAACCAAATAAAAAGCATGACAAAAAAAGAAAGAAAGTGTCGTGCTTCTCCCAGAGGAGATGCGACCTCCAATAAAAAACCAAATGAAATGAAAGAAAATAAAATGGACCGAAACAGCGCCAACAGAGCAAGACTGAGAACGACAGGATAGGACAGCCAGCCGGAGCACACCGAAGGCCAGCCGAGGCAGGTTTGTGCCCATAGTACAGGCAGGTTCTACCAGCTAGTCGGTCTGGCACCTACTCTGTTTGCCGTCTCTTTCCTGCTTTCGTCCGTCCTGGTTTCCCTATGACCCCCCCCCACCCTCCGTCTCCCTTCCCTTGGGCGCCACCCATACAACGGGTACGTGGCACTTCCAACTCAATTCCGTTTCGTTCTCGTGTAACACACGAGAGTCCCGGAAAGAGAACGGGGAATGACAAAACCAAAATGAATACGTACGTAGCTAAGCCACTTAGTGCCGATTGAATAGTGCCGGCTTTTACCTCTACAGCCAAGTGTGCCGGCGAAATCGCTTGGCACATACCCTTGCAGGACTAGAGTCCCGTTTTGGGGACACATCACTTAGAATTAGAGTGGTTTGTCCCCAAAACGGGACTGCAGTTCTAAGAGCACCCGAGGAGAGCAGTGTGTAGTGCCGGCTGCCGCTATAGTGCCGGTAGTGTCGGCTGGCGCATACCGGCACTACTCGTACTACAAAGCAGTCACAGATAGTGTCAGTCAGTTCAGTACTCGTCGTATGATAGAGCCATTTTAAATATTAATACCTTTTTTTTTACTTTTTTTTTTTTTTGTCCATCCCATTTATTATCTTCGCCCTTCCTTTCTCTCTCCTCCCTAGTCGTAACTCAGATCCGGGGTCACAAAGTAGGCTCCTCTCCCTCCTCCCCCACTACGGTTCTTGCCTTGCATTTTTATCGCGAGAAGACTTCAGCCTTTCCTTCCCTCGTCGACTCGCATCGAATTGCGCCTACCCACGCTACTATTAATTGGCGCTCTCAGCAGTTGATTCCGTTTTTTTTTTTTTTTTTTTTTAAATAAACTCAAAAGTCCGACCCACGTGAGATTCGAACTCCAGACATCAACGTTCAGAAGCGTTCGAGGTTACCTCTAGACCATCGGGGCCGTACAAGTATTATACGTATTAAAATAGCTGTATCAGGTACGGGTAGGTACTCGTACTATTAATAATGGGTAAGACATGCAGCTGTAAAGACCGTTATGTATCGGCACTCGTACAACGTATAGTACGTATGATATGATATTATGTATACGTACCACGACTATTAATATTTTTATTATTACTGGTAAATAGCTAACCACGACCAAACGGAGAAAATGTACGTAAAAAGTGGTTATAGTTTTATTATTTTTACAAAAATCACCTTCCCATCGCCATCCGCCGCTTGCTCCCAGGAGCTCTCGTCCCCGGAGGAACGCCGGTGTTGTTGTGCTGCGGTGCCGTCGGGTCCGGCGCCAAGCTGTCTGACGCAGCAAAATCCTGCCGGGCGGACCTACCGGAGAAGCTGTTGCCTTGGGGGTACTGGTAATCTCGAGCTGCGGCTGTTGCTATTCCTGCCGGTGCCACTGCTGCTGTGCCGGTTGTGCTGTTGTGATAACCAAAACCCGAGCTGACAGCGGGGTTGTTGTTGTTGTTGTTGAAAGCAACAGATGGCGCTGCTGGTGTGAATACCATGGGAGGGTTGCGTGTGCCGCTCCCGTCCTCGGGATCGCTCGTGGACCGCCGGGGGCCGTTCCACCCTTGCCCCGTCGACATGATCCTTGTTCCTCGACGCTAGGCTATAGCTGTCGCTGCTGCTGCTGCTGCTGCTGCTGCTGCGTGAGGGATGGCAGCAGTTGCCTGTGGCTGCTGTTGATAATTTGGTCAATGTTTTGGGTGGTGACTTACGGTGCACTCGAGACTTGGGAGACTGGAGACCTGGAGAGAGACCTGGAGAGAGGCAGAATATGCGGCGCAATCATGAAAAAATAAGTTTATGAAGAATATGTTTTTCGGGACGATTGGACGATTTATTAAACAGACGAAACCTTCACTTTTCTGTTGGCGAAAGTATGATAGATGACAGAGAAAACTACTCGTCGTGACGCGACGTCACAACTCAAACTTCGTAGGACTCACTCGTATCACGTACGTACGTATCAGATAGATAGGGGCACCTGGTGTGTGGTGCTGTGGTACTCGTACATATGAGTGTTCTACTAATAATGTTAATAATCGTAGATTTGGACGATCGAGGATTGAGGGCCGATATATCGCAGTCACACGTAGCGCAGGTCTTGTGGCCAAGATTGGGGCGGGCGCCAAAACGAAGGAATACAGGGCCTCCGGAGGGAAAGATCTCCCAATGAAGCAAGCGTTTCTCGTGTGGGCTGGGGCCTCTTGAAGGGAGGAATCAGCAGCACACCAGAGTACTCGTCGTATGTAATACATACCAGTACCAGGTATGTACCAGGTATCACACATACATACATGTTTGTATCATACATATATATGCTATGCTTGAAGTATATACCAGGTATGCGACACACAGGACCACACACACAACACGCGTCTTTGACCACACATACAGCAGCAGCAGCAGTGCAACTAACTGATTGATGCTACTTCGTGCTATAATACTCCTACAAAATGCCACTAGTACTATGCATACTCCTGCTACTACTATTTACACCACCACTCCCACTTCCACTACGATCAAGCTACGATCATTATTATTATTGTCTTTGCCATCCGACAATGTGCACCTTGAGCTTCAACGTTCATCACTCATAACATTCCCGAAAGCAGAAAACCACTTACTACTGGTACTAATATTAATAGTATACTGCTGCTACTACTACTACTACTGTTATTACACGTACCGCTACTACGCTGTACTGCTGCGGCTGCTGCTAGTTTACTACTACTACAAGTAATGCGACGTACCATAACTAAACTATAATACTATTATTACTACGTATATTCCTGCTGCTATTTACTGCTGCCATCACCCACCACTACTACAACAGCAGCAGTAGTAATACACAGTAGTAGTATTTCCACTGCTAATATTCATAGTCTACTACAACAACAGTAGATAGAGCTACGAGTACAGCTACTACATACTGTACTACCACTACACATCAACCATTAATACTATGTACTACTGTAGATACAGTACGTATGGACCTCAACGGCCGATAGTGAATACCAGAGGTACCTGGTATGATACGCCTTCGGCTCGTTATTATCGACACCGGTGTCGCAAATAAGCCCTTTTATTTACGACGCCGCGGCGCGTTCGCGGCACACGCCCCGGTCGTAAACAACGGCATTTTCCCCCTTCGTTGCACGGATGTGCACATTATTTAACTTTTTGGTGGCGTGCCGCGGCGGTTACCGTGGCAATCCACGGTTAGCCGCGGTGCTTCCGTGGGTCTTCCTACGGTCTACTGTGGCAAGCCGCGGGTTCCGACAGCAAAGCCCACGGGTTTCATTTTCCATGGCGCTTCTACGGCAAGTGCCACGGTTGTTGTGTCCATGGCGTGTTCCTAGATTGCAAATCTGGGTGCCCTGACTGCCCAGCAGTCTGATGAGATGTTTTAAGGTCATTGCATTATTAGAGGACAGAGCGAGAGAGAGAGCGGAGAGAGAGCGGAGTGCTCGAACTCTCGTCCCGCACGAGGCAAAAATTCCATAATAACGCCTGCGAATATATACGCAACCCTCTACAACGTTTGTAACCGTCGTTGCTGACACGATCCAAACGAACACCCTCCCTGGCTCTTGACAGCAATGACAAGACCGAAAGGACATTCAAAACAAGCTAGGACCTAACAGCCAACAACAGTCCCGCAGGAGGAAACCCGGCCACCGGATCAAAACCCCCTGTATAACTCATATACTCCAAACCATTGCAGTTGAAACAACGGCCGCATTCCAAACGATGACCATGGCCAGAAAATAAGATGCCAAGTGGTGCCCTACTCACCCATGCCCCTCAAAGTAGCGCGGGGTGGCGACCTGACAAATTATTCCTCGCATAACTCAAACATGGTACATCGGATAATGCTCATACCCCTTACTCACCCTCCAACGGCAGATTCAACAAGAACCTACGGTGAAGCTTAAAAGGGGTCGCAGCAAGGGATTTCGTCAAAATATCCGCATGCTGGTCTTTCGAAGCTACGAACTGAATGTCGATCTTCTTCGCACGAAGCAGCTCCCTAACAAAATGAAAACGTACGTCGATATGCTTGCTCCGAGCAGAACTAAGAGGGTTCTGAGCCAATGCTATGGCCCCCTGGTTATCTTCGAAAACCCGGACACATGATCCGCTTAGCTCTGGACAAATAAACGATAAGACCGCGCCCGTGAACAAAGCCTCCTTCACCCCTTCACCTAGGGCAACGTACTCTGCTTCTGCTGTGGACAATGTAACACACCTCTGCGTACTACTTGCCCAACTGACGGCCGCACCCCCCAGGGTAACTACCGTCCCCGATACCGAGCGCCTATCATTCGCCTTATCAGCATAATCGGCATCACTATACGCATTCAAATCCAGTCCCGAACCCCGCACAAAAGTCAATCCCAAAAACCTGGTCCCGTGAAGGTACTCCATAATCTTCAAAACTGCCCTCCAGTGCCTCTCAGTAGGGTTGTGAGAGTGACGCGCCACAGCACGCACAGCGTTGGAGATGTCCGGCCTCGTCATGGTCGACAGCCACATCAAACTGCCCACAGCCTCCCTGTAAGGCCAGTCTCCACCAGGTTCGCCTTCCTCTCTTGGACCTAGTTCCACACCAGGGGTAGCGGGGATGTCAGAGGATGAGTTAACGCCAAAACGATTCAACATGCTCTCAATAAACGCCTTCTGCGTAATCTCCAAAGTCCCCAATTCCCAGTCGCGTTTGAAAGCACAACCAGTGTACCAAGTCAGTTCTCCGAGGTTATTCGTGGGGAATTTCGTTACTAACGCGGCATGAAAATCTCTGCATGACTCGTCCGAACCTGCAATCACGATGTCATCCACATGAACAGCCATGACCAGTTGTACCTTGCCGTCCACAACCATGCGAAAAACACAAGGATCAGTCCTACACTGCTCCATACCGTACTCTACCACGGTTTCTACCAATAATCCGGCCCACTGTCGTCCACTCTGCTTCAGACCATACAGCGATCGGTTCAGGCGAACGATTTTGCCTGACATGTCACCACACCCACCGGGTAGTTTCATGTATATCTCGGCGTCGAGTTTCGCGCGAACAAAGGCTTGTGCGACGTCTAAATGAAAGATCTTCAGACCGTGTTCGTTGGCAACAGCTGCCAGAATTTTAACTGACGCTGACGAGGGAGTTGGTGCGAATGTTTGAAAGTAATCTACATCCTGC
The DNA here is from genome assembly GCA_008828725.1 of Saccharina japonica. NCBI lineage: Eukaryota > Phaeophyceae > Laminariales > Laminariaceae > Saccharina > Saccharina japonica. The sequence goes on from MEHQ01003547.1 coordinate 467,654, forward strand.
ACCTGGCTAAACCCCTTAGCCACAAGTCTAGCCTTTGTCTTTACTATCAGGCCATCCTTGTCCGTCTTGTAGGTAAACACCCACTTCGATCCTACAGGTTTCCGCCCTTGCGGCGGTATCGCTGCTTCAAACGTACCGGTCGTTTTGTGACCGTCCAATTCAATCTTCATGGCCTCTTGCCACGCCGCTTTGTACTGTGAACGCTCGACATCTGCTACGGACTGAGGGGGCGGTTCTACGTCTTCCGGGAATCCACTCGGCATGCGCACGCTTAACTCCCCTTTGTTATTTGCTGCAGGTCCTCCAGCCATCAGAGCCAGTGCGTCCTCCGTCGTCCAGGATGTGCTGTTCTGCGTTCTCCTAGACATCGTCAACTTGAACACTGCCGCAAGCAGCGCGTCCGCGACCTCAGGCCTCATCCTTAGCCGGCCTTCAGCAGGCTCGCCTTCCAAGCGTTGGCTCTGACCCCGGGTTCGGCCCCTTACTGTCGCGGGGAGCCGTCCCCAGCTGCTGAGCTCGTGAGCTGGTCTCCCCGACAGGACCGCGGGTGGATCCTCACCGTTCCCTTGGTCGGTGTCGGAGGCTGATGCCTCGCCCGGGTCGCTTTCGGCCCTCCCTGCCGGGACCGAGGAGGCGCCCACCGCGCCCCCTTGAGACGAGCCCGTCGTCTCGGCTGTTTCGACCCTCCCTACCGGGGCCGAGGAGGCGCCCACCGCGCCCCCTTGAGACGAGCCCGTCGTCTCTGAATTCCCGTCGCCGGCATCGCCGGCGGCAGGTGCCTGCTGGGCGCGCTCCTCCAAAAACGCGTCCAGATCGAACCCCCACGTCAAATCGAGGTCGTTCAGGCGAGCCAAACCTTCGTCCAGCTCATGCACCACCCCCCCACCACCTCGATCTGACGTGCTTCCGTCGTCTGCCTCGGACCCCCCCTCTTCCATAGACAGGGAGTCACTCGACTGGGCAGGTACAGGTGGTGCAGGTGACACGCGCTGCCAGGTTATGTTGCGCGTGATCAGTACGGTACGGTGTCTAGTCAGCACTCGCACCGAGTCTCGGGGGTAGTTGGGTGCAGGGCCAAGGTAAAAACACTCCTGTGCTTTCGCCTGGGACTTGTTCTCCCTCTTCACCTTGCAGTAGCCAGGCTTGAGGAAAGGTAGAAGTACTACCGGGGGGGGTCTACCATACCACATCTCGTATGGTGACTTGCTCTCGGGGTTAGCGGTGGTTGCTGTACGGTTCAAAGCATCGCACGCCCAGTGCGACGCTTCAGCCCACAACGACTCAGTTGCAGGTAGTTGCGCGCCGGGGTATAGCTCGCGAGCCTGGATTCGGCCCGCCATTGCGGCCGTCTCAATCAAGCCTAGCGCGCGCTCTGCTACCCCATTAAACTGGGGGCTGTCTGCCGTCGTGAATTCCTGCTTGATCCCTCGTGTTCTACACAGGTCTCCAAACTTCCCCCCACGGAATTCACCACCCCCGTCCGATCGGACGATGACCACTTTCGAAGGGACATCGTCTGCGCGAGAATCCGCGAGGAACTGCTCGAACAATTCCGCGGCGTCCGACTTGTGGCGTATGAAATACACCCAAGTATACCGTGAAAAGTCATCGCGCACAATGAGAGTGTACCGCTTCCTGCCGAGAGACTCTACCACCTTGGGGCCACTCAAATCCACAAACACCCTCCCGAGCTTCTTACCCGCTCGTGTGTGCGTGGATTGCTTGATGCTCTTGCGAAGTCCCTTCGCCATGGAGCACCCCCTGCATTCCAGCAGGTTTCCCTTGAGGACGATTCCTTGCTGCTCCGCGGTCTTGCGGAGTAGAACCTCGTGGGAGTGTCCAGCCGCGCAGTGGTAGTCGTTGATGTCGATCGCGGGCTTACTGGGCTGTTGCCCTGGCGCGAGTACAGCACAGGCATTTTCCCCACTACTGCTGTCGAGCCGGTAGCCGCAAAGGCTGTACAGGGTCCCACTCAACGGAAACACGATCGAACGCTCTGACTTGAGCCGGACTACAATCCCCGAGGGGCGTCCTTCGAACGTATGGCCGTTTTTGACGAGAGTGGGCAGGGAAAATAGGTGATAGCGGAGGTCTGGCACGTGCGCAACGTTAGTCATCAGCACTTGTACGAGACCGTTTCCGGACCGAAAGACAAAGCGAACATCACCGTATCCTTCGATGGAGCGAGTTGAACCATCGGCGATGCGCAGTTTTAGGTTGCATTCTCTGTAGTTGAGCATGCAATCTGCTGAGGGCGTCATGTGCGTAGACGCTCCACTATCGCAGATCCAAATCTCGTCTCCTACCTGAAAAGCCGACTCTCCTTCCCCCATTCTGCCCAAACCATCACTGCACTTGCCTGTCTCTTCGGCCTTGAAAGCTGAAGCCTGGGCCGTACCAATATCAACGTCCTTCGCTCCAACCTCGCTCGCCGTCGACAGCACAGCCTCTTCTTTCGGCGTGGGGCAAACATCGCCAGAGTGCCCCAGTCCGTTGCAACAACTGCAACGCTTCTCTCTACAGTTTGCGATCATATGGCCCTTCTTGCCACACTTGAAGCACTTCCCTACGAAAGTACTACCTTCGGTGGCCTTGGCGCTGCTGCCATTGCCACCGGCAGTCGCGGCTGAGTCTCTACGGGACTCACCGCTGGGGTTTGCACCCCTCTTACCAGACCTCCTTGGCCGGTATGGCTGACCCCTGGCTGGGCAACCTCGACAAGAAGCAGTTTTCCCGCGTCCCGTCGATCCGAAATCCCGCGAATCATCATCACGAAAAATCGTCTCTCCTCCTGCCGTAGTACCTCGTACAGCAGAGATGGGTCCTGCCCCTTGTGGGCTCTTCCCTACAGCAGCGCTTTTCTCGGCGCTGCCGGACTCCGATTGGCCAATGGCTGCTCCAACAGCAGCAAGAGTCTCTCGTAAAGGAGTGGGTCCTGCCCTTCTTGGGCTATTCCCTACAGCAGCGCTACTCTCGGCGTTGCCGGACTCCGATTGGCCAATGCATGCTCCAACAGCAGCAGTAGTCTCTCTTACAGGAGTGGGATTTGCCCTTCTTGGGCTATTCGCTACAGCAGCGCTGTGCGTGTAGGAAAAATGGCGCGAGATGGGCAGATCAAAACCACCACCCAACTCACCACCTGGGATTTCATCCCATTCGCCAGCCCTCCTTGGCTGGTCAGGCTGGCCCCTGGCTGGGCCCGCCTCGACAGGGACAGCAGCCTCTCTGCGTCCCGTCGCTCCGTGATTGCGTGAGGCATTCCCACGCAAAGTTGTCTCTCTTCCAGCTGCTGTATCTTCTGCCACGCCTCCAGCAGCAGCAGAAGTTTCTCGTACAACAGCAGAGGGTTCAGCCCCTCGTGGGCTTTCCCTTCCAGCAGCGCTGCTCCCAGCACTGCTGGACTCAGATCGGCCTTTGTTCCTCGTGAACTCGGCGATCACGTCCCTCATGGCATGCATCGTTGACACTTGCCAATGCTTGACCACCAGCTGAAACTCCTGCCTCAGCTGTTGAACCTCATCTTTGGGAAGGCCTGGCTCGTCTTGAGCCGACCCGGAAGCCATTCTTGACTTCTTCTTCCAGACCTGACAACGTCAAGCTTTTGACAACCCACTAGTGTGTTCCTAGATTGCAAATCTGGATGCCCTGACTGCCCAGCAGTCTGATGAGATGTTTTAAGGTCGTTGCATTAGAGGACAGAGCGAGAGAGAGAGAGCGGAGAGAGAGCGGAGTGCTCGAACTCTCGTCCCGCACGAGGCAAAAATTCCATAATAACGCCTGCGAATATATACGCAACCCTCTACAACGTTTGTAACCGTCGTTGCTGACACGATCCAAACGAACATGGCGCATGCCGTCAACAGTCATGGAACTATCTATGGCAACCCACGCAAGCACCACGGCAGCATGTTCCATGGCCACCTCCACGGCAATTGCCTCGGCAATCCAGGGCAATTGCCACGGCAATCAATGGCAACTGCCGCGTCAATTGCCACGTCAATTGCCACGTCAATTGCCACGGCTATTACCACCGCATTGCCACGGGAATTGTCACACCATTGCCACGGGAATCCACGGAAGTTGCCACGGTAGTCCGCGAGCGTCGCCGCGGCGCCCGTGGGTGTTGGCGTGGGCGTTTCCGTGGGCGTTGACGTGGGCGTTGCCGTGGGGGTTGCCGTGGGCATTGCCGCGGGCATTGCCGTGGGTCACCGTGGGGGTTGCCGTGGGGATTACTGTGGGTCTTGCCGTTGTACCGTGGCTTGTCGTCGTATGCCGCAGGGGCTTGCCGTGGCTTGCAATGGAGATGGCCGTGGAGATTGCCGTGGAGATTGCCGTGGGCCTCGCCGTAGATATTGCCGTGAAGTTTGTCATATGGCAAGTGCCACTGGGCCGCCACGCCGCCACGCACGGCGTTCCGCAACATGCCGTGGCAGTCCGTGGAAACCCGTGGAATGATGCCAGTGGTAGCCCGTGACGTGTCCGCAGTAGCCCGTGGCGTGTCCACGGTAGCCCGTGGAATGCCGTGGAGATAGCCGTGGAATGCCACGACTTGCCATGGCGCGTCCCGTTGCCTTGTGGTTCGCGACCCTTGACGTAATGGGCACTGCCGTGGCGTTCCGCCAAAAAGTTAAATGATGTAGCTCTGGCATAGCTCAGAGCAACCAACCGCACAGCCACCCGGGATTCCCTCCCCCTATGATATACCTCCCCTTCTTTTGGGAAAACACGCAGAAACCCTCAACTTTCCGGACCGTCTCGATATCGAGGCCGATGGGAAGAACGAGAGAGGTCTCTCCAAGGAGTCATTCCGAACCGGCCCGTCGCAAACTGCTCCGGGGCGCATGACAAACAAAAGGCCGTTAACGCCAAGCAAGGTGAGACAGCCTTGCCCAATTGATGAGTAAAAAAGGCTCACGCATGCCTGAAGAAGACAACACAACACAGACTGACGTGCGGGGAACAACTACTTGATGCCGCTTCCTGCTGCTGCTGCTCGTGGTAATGGTGCTGGTAACGTGCTGCGTGCTGTGCGTGGTATCGATGTGGTTTACCGTAGAAGGGACCGAAGGCGGGAAGCAGCTCGTGAGGGCAGAGACGATGGCGGACTTATTTTCACACAGAGAGGTGGCCATCCCGCCCATTGCCGGTCCGGCGACGGTTCCTCAATTTTGCGCACCTTGCCGAGTTCCATTCTTCATTGTAAATGTTTTCACGCATGAGAGCGAAAAGCAGGAAACAATGCATATCTATGTAGTGGTGCTCGAGATATGATGGAAGGGACGCACGAATTATCGTTGCTGGCTTGGAATTACAGCTTTGCTTCAGTTTAGGAGACCCCTTGTGTTTAATTAATCCTCTGACGACGCGAGACTAAAAGGGTAAAACTGAGATAAGAGAAGGCTACTGTAGGAAGAGAGTAAGTAGGTGTGGGCTTCGATTGGAGGTATCGAAGCCCTCTATTATCACCCGTTTAGCCCGCTAGACGGGTAGCTATGAGAACCTAGCTAGGGAACTTTCCCATGGTGCTTAGCTATTTCTCAGTTCAAAACAATATTATGGGCTTACGAGTTCTCAATGTTACTGCCTATCTGATCTACCAAGGAAACTTCAGTACATGATAATGATCTTAGGACAGCACAGGGCTTTGGGCCTGTACGATTATCTCTCAACCCTTGTATAGCCCTAGAGCACCTCATCACATTAGCCCACTCTGACTAGTCGTATATGCAGACCACACGACGGTCGATAGATAATAACGAAGTTTAACCCAAAAGACCGAGAAAGGGGGGTCGAAGATGCGGCTGTTAAAACAACGAAATGAGGCTATAGAATTCCCCACACGTCGTAGTGAGGCCCAGGCGTCGCGGCGGGGTTATCGCCGCCCTGTACTAGAGCCAATGGGCCGGACTTCTCAGCCTCTCTTGAGAACGCGAGCTCGACCTCCAACACTCCAGGCGCCACATTTTACTCCACTGGTCAGGAACCCCGGCACAACACCGACAGACAAACCGCCTCTACCGACAATTGCGCATAGGCGCCGCACACCGGGAACTTTCACGATCACAAGGCCACAATATGTCTCGCCCCCGGATTCTCCCTGGTCTCCCGCAACCTCTGGCTCCGCAACTCCAGTTCAACCACTGTTCCCTCTGGGGCACAGGTTTGGTGCAAGGCGCGCGACGGCCTCTAGTGGCTGGGCAAGATTGCCCACCACGCGCCCTCGGACGCCTCTGGCGGTGATGGGAGTTGTTGTTGGGGCGGTTATTATTGTTGTACAGTAGTTAGTTGTTGTTGTAGTTGAGGCGGTTGTGGCGGTTGGTGTTGCGGTCCACGTTCCTCTCGTACTGATGCCCGCGGCGGTATGAGCGCAGCCGTTGCTGCCACTGCCTATGATAGGCGTGTGGCCACCGTCGTTACGTTTCCCAAGCGCCGGGTTAAGGATGCCTGGCGTGTTATGGAACTCCTAGGTGCATGTTTTCATGCTGTGATATGTCTCGTTGTAATCCAAACGGCGTCCACCGTGGGATCGTACATACATACATCATGGTGAAAGGCCCATTTTTGGTACAATCTGCAATGAAGGGCGAGGGTTGCCTCCGTTGTCCTAGAACCTACTGCTGTTGCATACTGTTGTTGCTTTTATTTGGGTGTTACTGTACGTAAATAGAGAGAGGAAGTTGTTTACAACCTTTTTCCCAACGCGTTTTTTTCGTACGGTGCGGTGCGGTGCGGTGCGGTTGAACCGTACCGCACCGCACCGTACGATTTGGCGCTTGACAAAACCACACCGCACCGCACCGCACCGCACCGTAGAGTACGGTGGGAATCCATAGTACTACAGGCGTTTCCTACAGGCAACACAGTGCAAATTGTCCTGGTCCGTAGGAAAAAACGCCACGCACCGTGTCTTCGAACGATTTGGACCGTATATTCACAACGCGGTTTGTATTTATTATTTGGTAATATTTCATATATCGTGTCCCTCTTGTGTCCAAAATTATTTACTCCACACTATGTTAGTAGTTCAAGTCATCAATAAATGAATTTCACCCACACCCACCTACAGTAATATACGTACTAATGTACAGTTGGTGCGGTACTACTTGTACGAACTGTACCTCTGCGCATATATATGAAACACATAAATGCGAAATTGGTGCAAAGCTGTGCTCATAAATTAAGTATGATTACTGTAGTAATCTACTCTGTACAGTAGCATACCTCAGGTACTTGGATACATACAAATGTAGTCTACACTAGCAGTAGCATAGCATACTCGGATACATACAGTAGTACTCGTACGACACAAAAAGGCTGCAATAGCCTGAACTTGAACTTGAACCGTACTTTTGTTGTATACAGCAGTGTGCGTCTACGGTGTGACACCTAATAAGCTGCATCGACTTTTCTGCTATGAATACGGTGCACGCCCAACCGCATCGTAGGAAGCAACTGTTGAACGGATAATCACACCGCACCGCACCGCATCGCACCATACGATTATTAACAAAATCCCCACCGCACCGCACCACATCTTATGTATGGGCTTGAACGTGTGAAAACGGGATAATAAAATGCACCACACCACCTACGATTCTCCAAAAAAGATGAGCCGCATCGAACCGCATCCTACATTGTGAAATCGAAAAAGAGAAATACTGCAACATGGTGACGAGGTTCTACATTACGACGTGAAAAGTGTATAGCGTGCTTGGTTGTTTATGAACGCCCCTTTAGAGGAGGTGAATACCTAAGACCCGTAAGAACTCGACTTCGTCGCCAAATTGGCGGAGAAAACAAATTCAAACACTCCAGAAGACGGGACACCGTACCCTCAAAATGAGTTATCCAGAGGGGTACAGTGCGAGTACGTAGTGTATCCCAATTTGTTTAGTATAGGTACCCCCGAGATAGTACGTAGCAAGCAGGAGTGTGTGGTAGCGCCAGATGCCAGGAGGCACACCCAATAACCAGGAACAACCTGCATGGCAATAGTCGGGCCCGGCCCACGCTGTCTCTTATTGCTCGGTGTCACGTTACGAGTACAACCCTAACCCTCGACATATACTGAAAATGTTTATATTAATGAAATGCACACCATAATTAATCGTTTACTATTAATTTTATTATACAAGCGTATATATATATTATGATGTTCAAGTACTTTCTTGACGAAAACAGAACCCGTAAAAAGTCCCCACATACACACAACGGACACCTAGAGGGCGACGCTCGGACAGCCCATGGGCGAACCATGAGCACCCCACATACACACCGCACATACACTCCACGGGCGGCGCACGGACAACACATAGGCGGCCCACCTACACCCCGCGGGCGCCCCACGGGCGCCCCACGTTCACCCCACGGGCGATTAACTGAAAACCCATGGGCGACCCACGGGCAACCTTTGGGCGACACACGGACACCCCATGGACGATCCATGGACAGCTCGCAGACGACTCGAAGACACGCCACGAGCGACCCACAGACACCCCATGAGCTACCTACGGACTTCTCACGGACGAAAAACCATGGGCACCCCACATCCATCCCACGGACAACTCATGGGCACCCCACGGACACACCACGGGCGACCCGCGGACAATCCACGGGCGACCCACGGGCAGCCCATATAGGCGCCCCACGTACACCTCACGAGCGATCCAAGAACATCCCACCGATGACCCACGGACACCCCGGGGGAGACCCACGGTGATTTCATGGGCGCCCCACGGATACGTCTGGGGCGACCTATGCACAGCCCACGGTCGACCCATGTACACCCAACGGACACCTACCTCATGGGCGCCCCACGTATACTTCATGGGCAACTCAGGGACACCCCATGGACGACCGATGGACAACCCGTGGGCGATCCTCGAACGACCCATGAGCGACCCACCGACACCCCACGGACAGCCCATGGGCGACCAACGGACGCCTCGCTGGCGACCCACGAACATCCTATGAGCGCCCTACGGACACCTCGCGGGTGACGCACGGACAACCCATGGGCGACCCAATAGGCGCTCCACATACACCCCACGGGCGACCCATGGACAACCCGTGGGCGACCCACGGACAACCGATGAGCGACACACGAACACGCCATAGGCAACCCACGGACAACCGACGTGCGACCCGCGGACACCCCAGGAACGAACTACGGAAACCCCACGGGCGATCCACGGACTACCCATGGGCGCCCCACGTACACCTCACGGACAACCCATGGGCACTCCACGGACACCCCATGAGCGACCCGCCTACACTCCGTGAGCGACCCATGGGTGCCCCACGTATATTCCATGGGTGACCCACAGACGACCCATGGGCGACCCACAGGCAACCTTTGGGCGACACACAGACACCCCATGGGCGACCCACGGAAAGCTCATGGGCGACCCAGGAACACTCCATGAGCAACCCACAGACAACCCATGGACGCCCCACGTACACCCCACGGACAACCCATAGGCACCCCACGGGTACCCAACGGGCGACCCGCGGACAACCCATGGGCGACCCACGGACACACCACGGGCGACCCACGGACACACCACGGGCGACCCACGGACACGCCACGAGCGACTCTCCCACGAACAACTTACGGGCGACCCTCGGATAACCCATGGGCGCCCCACGTACACCCTGCGAGCGACCCATGGATACCCTATGGATGGCCCACGGATAACCGATGGGAGACCCACGGACAACCCATGAACATCCCACGAGCGACCCACGGATACCCCCGTACAATCCACGGACACCCCACTGTGGTGCCCCACGGAGATTTCATGGGCGCCCCACGCACACGCCGCCGGAGACCCACGGGCAACCCATGGACGACCCATGTACATCCCACTGACACCCCATGGGCGCCCCACGTACACCCCATTGGCGACTCACGAACATCCCGTGGGCGTGGGCGACCCACGGGTTGTCCGTGGGTCGCCCGTGGGATGTCCATGGATCGCCTGTTGGGTGCCGGTGGGTCACTCGTGGGGTGTCCGACGCGTGCCCGCGAGTTGTACGTGGAGTGTAGGTGGGGTGTACGTGAGGCGCCCATGCGTCGCTCGTGGGGTGTACGTAGGACGCCCAAATGGGCCGCGTCCATGCAGCGCCCGTGGGGTGTCTGTGGGGCGCCCGTAGGGTGTTTGTGGGCCGCCAATGGGGTGTCCGTAGTGTGTCCATGGATCGCTCGTGGAGTGCCCGTGGGTCTCCTGTGAAGAGGTGTACGTGTGTCGCGCGTGAGTTGTCCGTGGGTTGCCCGTGGGTTGCCCGCCGGTCGCCCTTGGGTCGCGCGTGGATCGCTCGTAGGTTGCTTATTATGGGCATTGTATATCATGGGATGCCCATGGAGACGCATCAGAAAGAGAAACAATGTGGATCACCCTCGCGCAAGAGTCTAAACCTTGGGCTGCAACTATACCTAAACATAAGGCTGTTCGTTTGGATCGTGTCAGCAACGACGGTTACAAACGTTGTAGAGGGTTGCGTATATACTCGCAGGCGTTATTATGGAATTATTGCCTCGTACGGGAGGAGAGTTCGAGCACTCTGCTCTCTCTCCGCTCTCTCTCTCTCGCTCTGTCCTCTAATGCAACGACCTTGAAACATCTCATCAGACTGCTGGGCAGTCAGGGCATCCAGATTTGCAATCTAGGAACACACTAGTGTGAGTTGTCAAAAGCTTGACGTTGTCAGGTCTGGAACGAGAAGTCAAAGATGGCTTCCGGGTCGGCTCAAGACGAGCAAGCCCTTCCCAAAGATGAGGTACAACAGCTGAGAAGTGAGTTTCAGCTGGTGGTCGAGCAGGGGCAGGCGTCGATGATGCTTGCCATGAGAGACATGATGGCCGAGTTCATGAGGAACAAAGGCCGATCTGAGTCCAGCAGTGCTGGGAGCAGCGCTGCTGGAAGGGAAGGCTCACGAGGGGCTGAACCCTCTGCTGCTGTACGAGAAAATTCTGCTGCTGCTGGAGGCGTGGCAGAAGATACAGCAGCTGGAAGAGAGACAACTTTGCGTGGGAATGCCTCACGCAATCACGGAGCGACGGGACGCAGAGAGGCTGCTGTCCCTGTCAAGGCGGGCCCAGCCAGGGGCCAGCCTGACCAGCCAAGGAGGGCTGGCGAATGGGATGAATTCCCAGGCGGTGAGTTGGGTGTTGGTTTTGATCTGCCCATCTCGCGCCATGTTTCCTACAAGCACAGCGCTGCTGTAGGGAATAGTCCAAGAGGGGCAAAACCCACTCCTGTGAGAGAGACTACTGCTGCTGTTGGAGCATGCATTGGCCAATCGGAGTCCGGCAGCGCCGAGAGTAGCGCTGCTGTAGGGAATAGCCCAAGAAGGGCAGGACCCACTCCTGTACGAGAGACTCTTGCTGCTGTTGGAGCAGCCATTGGCCAATCGGAGTCCGGCAGCGCCGAGAAAAGCGCTGCTGTAGGGAAGAGCCCACAAGGGGCAGGACCCATCTCTGCTGTACGAGGTACTACGGCAGGAGGAGAGACGATTTTTCGTGATGATGATTCGCGGGATTTCGGATCGACGGGACGCGGGAAAACTGCTTCCTGTCGAGGTTGCCCAGCCAGGGGTCAGCCATACCGGCCAAGGAGGTCTGGTAAGAGGGGTGCAAACCCCAGCGGTGAGTCCCGTAGAGACTCAGCCGCGACTGCCGGTGGCAATGGCAGCAGCGCCAAGGCCACCGAAGGTAGTACTTTCGTAGGGAAGTGCTTCAAGTGTGGCAAGAAGGGCCATATGATCGCAAACTGTAGAGAGAAGCGGTGCAGTGGCTGCAACGGACTGGGGCACTCTGGCGATGTTTGCCCCACGCCGAAAGAAGAGGCTGTGCTGTCGATGGCGAGCAAGGTTGGAGCAAAGGACGTTAATATTGGTACGGCCCAGGCTTCAGCTTTCAAGGCCGAAGAGACAGGCAAGTGCAGTGATGGTATGGGCAGAATGGGGGAAGGAGAGTCGGCTTGGCAGGTAGGAGACGAGGCCTGGATATGCGATAGTGGAGCGTCTACTCACATGACGCCCTCAGCAGATTGCATGCTCAACTACAGAGAATGCAACCTAAAACTGCGCATCGCCGATGGTTCCACTCGCTCCATCGAAGGATACGGTGATGTTCGCTTTGTCTTTCGGTCCGGAAACGGTCCCGTGCAAGTGTTAATGACTAACGTTGCGCACGTGCCAGACCTCAGGTGTCACCTATTTTCCCTGCCCACTCTCGTCAAAAACGGCCATACGTTCGAAGGACGCCCCTCGGGGATTGTAGTCCGGCTCAAGTCAGAGCGTTCGATCGTGTTCCCGTTGAGTGGGACCCTGTACAGCCTTTACGGCTACCGGGTCGACAGCAGTAGTGGGGAAAATGCCTGTGCGGTACTCGCCCCAGGGCAACAGCCCAGTAAGCCCGCGATCGACATCAACGACTACCACTGCGCGGCTGGACACTCCCACGAGGTTCTACTCCGCAAGACCGCGGAGCAGCAAGGAGTCATCCTCGAGGGAAACCTGCTGGAATGCAGGGGGTGCTCCATGGCGAAGGGACTTCGCAAGAGCATCAAGCAATCCACTCACACAAGAGCAGGTAAGAAGCTCGGGAGGGTGTTTGTGGATTTGAGTGGCCCCAAGGTGGTAGAGTCTCTCGGCAGGAAGCGGTACACTCTCATTGTGCGCGATGACTTTTCACGGTATACTTGGGTGTATTTCATACGCCACAAGTCGGACGCCGCGGAATTGTTCGAGCAGTTCCTCGCGGATTCTCGCGCAGACGATGTCCCTTCGAAAGTGGTCATCGTCCGATCGGACGGGGGTGGTGAATTCCGTGGGGGGAAGTTTGGAGACCTGTGTAGAACACGAGGGATCAAGCAGGAATTCACGACGGCAGACAGCCCCCAGTTTAATGGGGTAGCAGAGCGCGCGCTAGGCTTGATTGAGACGGCCGCAATGGCGGGCCGAATCCAGGCTCGCGAGCTATACCCCGGCGCGCAACTACCTGCAACTGAGTCGTTGTGGGCTGAAGCGTCGCACTGGGCGTGCGATGCTTTGAACCGTACAGCAACCACCGCTAACCCCGAGAGCAAGTCGCCATACGAGATGTGGTATGGTAGACCCCCCCCGGTAGTACTTCTACCTTTCCTCAAGCCTGGCTACTGCAAGGTGAAGAGGGAGAACACGTCCCAGGCGAAAGCACAGGAGTGTTTTTACCTGGGCCCTGCACCCAACTACCCCCGAGACTCGGTACGAGTGCTGACTAGACACCATACCGTACTGATCACGCGCAACATAACCTGGCAGCGCGTGTCACCTGCACCACCTGTACCTGCCCAGTCGAGTGACTCCCTGTCTATGGAAGAGGGAGGGTCCGAGGCAGACGACGCAAGCACGTCGGATCGAGGTGGTGGGGGGGTGGTGCATGAGCCGGGCGAAGGTTTGGCTCGCCTGAACGACCTCAATTTAACGTGGGGGTTCGATCTGGACGCGTTTTTGGAGGAGCGCGCCCAGCAGGCACCTGCCGCCGGCGATGCCGGCGACGGGAATTCAGAGACGATGGGTTTGTCTGAAGGGGGCGCGGTGGACGCTTCCTTGGCCCCGGTAGGGAGGATCGAAACAGCCGAGACGACGGGCTCGTCTCAAGGGGGCGCGATGGGCGCCTCCTCGGCCCCGGTAGGGAGGGTCGAAACAGCCGAGACGACGGGCTCGTCTCAAGGGGGTGCGGTGGGCGCCTCCTCGGTCCCGGCAGGGAGGGCCGAAAGCGACCCGGGCGAGGCATCAGCCTCCGACACTGACCAAGGGAACGGTGAGGATCCACCCGCGGTCCTGTCGGGGAGACCAGCTCACGCGCTCAGCAGCTGGGGACGGCTCCCCGCGACAGTAAGGGGCCGGACCCGGGGTCAGAGCCAACGCTTGGAGGGCGAGCCTGCTGAATGCCGGCCAAGGATGAGGCCTGAGGTCGCGGACGCGCTGCTTGGCAGTGTACAAGTTGACGATGTCTAGGAGAACGCAGAAGAGTACATCCTGGACGACGGAGGACGCACTGGCTTTGATGGCTGGAGGAACTGCAGAAGATAACAAAGGGGAGTTAAGCGTGCGCATGCCGAGTGGATTCCCGGAAGACGTAGAACCGCCCCCTGAGTCCGTAGCAGATGTCGAGCGTTCACAGTACAAAGCGGCGTGGCAAGAGGCCATGAAGATTGAATTGGACGGTCACAAAACGACCGGTACGTTTGAAGCAACGATACCGCCGCAAGGGCGGAAACCTGTAGGGTCGAAGTGGGTGTTTACCTATAAGACGGACAAGGATGGCCTGATAGTAAAGACACAGGCTAGACTTGTGGCTAAGGAGTTTAGCCAGGTGCAGGATGTAGATTACTGTCAAACATTCGCACCAACTCCCTCGTCAGCGCCAGTCAAAATTCTGGCAGCTGTTGCCAACGAACACGGTCTGAAGATCTTTCATTTAGACGTCGCACAAGCCTTTGTTCGCGCGAAACTCGACGCCGAGATATACATGAAACTACCCGGTGGGTGTGGTGACATGTCAGGCAAAATCGTTCGCCTGAACCGATCGCTGTATGGTCTGAAGCAGAGTGGAGGACAGTGGGCCGGATTATTGGTAGAAACCGTGGTAGAGTACGGTATGGAGCAGTGTAGGACTGGTCCTTGTGTTTTTCGCATGGTTGTGGACGGCAAGGTACAACTGATCATGGCTGTTCATGTGGATGACATCGTGATTGCAGGTTCAGACGAGTCATGCAGAGATTTTCATGCCGCGTTAGTAACGAAATTCCCCACGAATAACCTCGGAGAGCTGACTTGGTACACTGGTTGTGCTTTCAAACGCGACTGGGAATTGGGGACTGTGGAGATTACGCAGAAGGCGTTTATTGAGAGCATGTTGAATCGTTTTGGCGTTAACTCATCCTCTGATATCCCCGCTACCCCTGGTGTGGAACTAGGTCCAAGAGAGGAAGGCGAACCTGGTGGAGACTGGCCTTACAGGGAGGCTGTGGGCAGTTTGATGTGGCTGTCGACCATGACGAGGCCGGACATCTCCAACGCTGTGCGTGCTGTGGCGCGTCACTCTCACAACCCTACTGAGAGGCACTGGAGGGCAGTTTTGAAGATTATGGAGTACCTTCACGGGACCAGGTTTTTGGGATTGACTTTTGTGCGGGGTTCGGGACTGGATTTGAATGCGTATAGTGATGCCGATTATGCTGATAAGGCGAATGATAGGCGCTCGGTATCGGGGACGGTAATTACCCTGGGGGGTGCGGCCGTCAGTTGGGCAAGTAGCACGCAGAGGTGTGTAACGTTGTCCACAGCAGAAGCAGAGTACGTTGCCCTAGGTGAAGGGGTGAAGGAGGCTTTGTTTACGGGCGCGGTCTTCTACTTTATTTGTCCAGAGCTAAGCGGATCATGTGTCCGGGTTTACGAAGATAACCAGGGGGGCATAGCATTGGCTCAAAACCCTCTTAGTTCTGCTCGAAGCAAGCATATCGACGTACGTTTTCATTTTGTTAGGGAGCTGCTTCGTGCGAAGAAGATCGACATTCAGTTCGTAGCTTCGAAATACCAGCATGCGGATATTTTGACGGAATCTCTTGCTGCGACCCCTTTTAAGCTTCACCGTAGGTTCTTGTTGAATCTTCCGTTGGAGGGTGAGTAAGGGGTATGAGCATTATCCGATGTACCATGTTTGAGTTATGCGAGGAATAATTTGTCAGGTCACCACCCCGCGCTACTTTGAGGGGCATGGGTGAGTAGGGCACCACTTGGCATCTTATTTTCTGGCCATGGTCATCGTTTGGAATGCGGCCGTTGTTTCAACTGCAATGGTTTGGAGAATATGAGTTATACAGGGGGTTTTGACCCGGTGGCCGGGTTTCCTCCTGCGGGACTGTCGTTGGCTGTTAGGTCCTAGCTTATCTTGAATGTTATTTCGGTCTTGTCATTGCTGTCAAGAGCCAGGGAGGGTGTTCGTTTGGATCGTGTCAGCAACGACGATTACAAAAGTTGTAGAGGGTTGCGTATATATTCGCAGGCGTTATTATGGAAGTATTGCATTATTGCCTCGTACGGAAGCTATGGGCTATGACAGTAAAAAAACTGTCATAGCCCATAGTACGGGAGGAGAGTTCGAGCACTCCGCTCTCTCTCCGCTCTCTCTCTCTCTCTCGCTCTGTCCTCTAATGCAACGACCTTGAAACATCTCATCAGACTGCGGGGCAGTCAGGGCATCCAGATTTGCAATCTACGAACAAAGGCGTACTCGTGCGTTTAAGTAAAAAGGGTGTACGAGAGCCCACAATTGGTGTTGTATACGTAAGTACCAAGGAGTATTGGTCGAGGAAGCCGTATATGGTATCTCCTAAAGCATAGAGGATCGTGGCTGACCACTTACTTGAAGCCATGAAAGGCCGAATAATATTGTCGTGTAAAGGTTGCAGAAGACTTGCCCCAAAGGTGGAGGAGGGTGTCTCACGTGTCTACATCGAGGCATACTACTACTCCTAAGAATACAAGACGAGTCTAGGTCTTTGGCGGGACGAGGGCAGGAGGTCGACATCGGGAGGCACGCCCTCCGCTGACTGCAGGGGTATTATTGCTGTGCGGGGTGTGAACGCGGGAGTTCCGGTAGAGTAGTGCCTCCACGGAAGGAAGGGCCTTCAAGGGTGGACAACACGATTGGTAATTAATAGTGACGAGGCCTAATTTAGTGCCGAGGGGATCCTTTCGCGGGAGGACGGTAAAGCCTAAAAACGGAATTGTTGTAGTTCTGTTCGGCGACAAAGGGTCAAGAATCGGAGAAAATATCGTATCGGGTGGGGGGGGAAGGGGAGGGGTAGTGGGAAGCGAAAGCAGGACGACGACCGGAAATAGCTCGTGGGGCGAACCCCAACGAGTGATGGTGTGGGCGAAAGCGAGACTGACGCAAGGCCGGCGTGCTGGAGCAAGAAAACGTCGCCCGATGATCGTCAATCTCGAACGAAGGCTAAGGACCGCGTCGGAGGCGTGGTGCGACAGGGAGACTTGCCCGCAAGCTCCTTCGGTGTGAGGAGAGAGGGCAAGGTATTGTACGCTTGTGGTGCCCAAAACACGGCCAGCTGGCCTGACCCAAGCAAGCCAGGGTGTCGCATAGGGCCAGGTGGGACCACGCACGCCGACACAGTGATGGCGGAAGACTATAGGGGACTCGTCACGTACACGATTGAAAGCTGAGCCAACCAAAGCTGTACTCGTACCACACTCTGACCCGCAATATAAGCACCATTTTAATTACATGTTAATATACAAACGGTCCTTATATCCAGAGTCAGAGTGGTAGTATTACTGTCTTAAGGGTAGCAGAAGCGCCTATTTTGTACCACCTCGGGGGCAAGGAGACTTGTGTCGTCCCCAGGTCTCCGTCTCGGCGTTGAAAGTCTCCACATGGTCCCAAGCAGTGGCGGTGATAAACGTTTGGGGGGGTCCGGCGTCCAATCAATACGTAGAGCGACAACGGCAAAGCGTGGGACCGCCGCAGGGCCACTATCTATGCGCATTGGCCTTGGTAGCGAAGGATTTATTATGAAGAGTGACAACAGCCACCGGTGCTGCTTAGTGAAGCCGGGGCGAGATGCAAAGAAGTCGAGGTCGACGCCGATATCTGCACCAGTACCACCGTTAGATACCGGTTTAGGACAGGGACAACCGGCAAAATAGTCTGCTGAGATGTATTTCGCGCTGTGATACGTATCTGAAACAGCGGCGAAGCTACCAACAAGAAAAAGAAACGAACTAACGTAACGCGTAGAGGGGACCATCCCAATCTACCAAACGAAGCCAAAATACCGAGGGGGGGGGGGGGGAACTTCCGAGAAAATGCTCGACCTTACAGCTGCGGTATACCAAGTGTATTTGTAAAAATTAACGATATTACCAGCTCGGCAGATCAAAGAAGCGGCGACTACAATAAAGATCATGACGGGGGAACAAAGTTCCCCGAAGAGGTCCACGACGCCCCAGCAGCACGCGAATAACACCTAACAGCACCAGCAGCAGCAGCAGCAGCGGAGAAGTACTTCATACGTAGTCCAGCAAATAACTTTACCCCCGTAAAGAGCAGAAAAGGTGACATCAATGTAGGCATGCAGGCTGTCTTTCGTACCCGGCGGCATCGAGACAACAAGAGTCTGGAATGCGCTGCACCTCGACGGGCACGTACTACGGGCTAACAAGGAACACCACCACCCGTAAAATAAGGGAAAAAACGGACAAATTATAATCAGCGAACACGAAACGAACAGGAACACGTAAGTACTACTCGTACTGCAAAAATACGAGTTCGTAGTAAATGGGGAACAGAAAACACACAATACTTCCAGAAAATAACGTCCCTCCCGTCAACCATCCATGTTGCTTCCTTTAAACCATGTACCCCAAAATATTCAACTTGGATAACGCCTTAACAAGATCCCCGGCCGTTTCGAGTTGATTGGCGTAATCCCTCTGACCGTTTTTCTTGGCGACTGACGTCTCATTCGTATCATATCTATAGTGGCGGGCTGGAGCTGTTTAAAGAAGCAAAGCAGGGCGCAACATTCCGTCGCAAAATGTATAAGTTCCTTGCACCAGGCAAACAGGGGACGGACGCCTCCCGCCGGCAGAGGGCGAGAGGGCGAAGAAATGGAAGAGGACGCTGCGACAAGCGGCAGGGAAAAAAAGGATACGATGTTTCCCCGAGTTACATGACGTGTGCGCCACGCACAAGTTCATGTCACGCGAAAGAAGAAATATGTGATCTTAATTGATTTTATGATAGTATCATAGTAAGTGAACCAAGCTTACGTTCGTTCATTTAAAGCAACAGAACAAACAGGTAATATTTTCTCCAAGAAGAAGACGTGGCGTAACAACAACGGCAGGAGTCCAAGTACCCCCGCATCGAGCGCCGCAGCCGCCGGCAATGCGGATTGCGATGAATCGATAGGTGGTAAGCATCCGTCCGTGAACCGGGGCCCTGCCATTCAACTCAAATCTTCAGATAAATCCCACTACCAAAACAAAATAAATCCCACTACAAAGCAATAAGAACCCGCAATAGACATACGAAGTACGTATGTATATACTGCTTCCAAAATTACGATACGACGAGCTAGAGAACAGCAGTGCAGGTTGCAGCTTGATCCCTGCGTCCGCCTAAAAACAATCGGCGCGCGTTCCTCGTTCAATCGGCGGCTCTATCGTTTCATTGCCAACAGCTTTTGATATCTACATGAAAACTTGTAATCCCTGACCCCTTCCCCTCCCCCCCCACCCCACCCCTCCACGTGCATGCATGCATGCGCACTACAGCAGTACTGAAAAAAAAACCTTCACGACCGAAAATCGGACGCACATAACTTTTGAATGAAATAGACCGACACGGTTCAGAAACAAAGAACAGAGCTAACATTTGCAGCGTCATAATTAGGCCGTCTTGCTACGTGTGTCGAAGGCAAGGCGGGCGTTGTACCAGTGTGTGGGAGAACCAGAAGTCTACCGTTTACTTGTTCAACCATCGCTGATTTTCCCTGAACGCCGACACGAAGAAAAAAAAACGCGGCAACGCCCCCGCCGTCGCTGCCGCCGAAAACGACAACGAATTCCTGTTCGGAATAACCTCCCATCCCTCAACCCACCAGGGTTTGCTCCGTCGACTTCCCCCGTGGTACGGGCGCCACTATAAGTCAATACACCTACTACAAGGAAACCTACACTACAGACAGTACTACTCCTACCACCGTATTTAATCGTATTCTCTAAAATCTCCCCCAACAACTTCTGTCCCCTTCCCCCTCGTACCATCCTTCTCTATCTCACACGCACACAACTTTTTCCCCCTCTCTTATATTTTCTGTTTCAATGCGCCATTTTCGGCATCCCGTTCTCTCGACCCTCACAAGGACACCACGCCCGACCTAGCCAAGCAAAACACACACAAAACAAACAATTCAACAAACACAGGCCCCCTTTTGCTAGATTGCCGGGGCGCACAGTAACACACACCACATACATTTCGACAAAACCCAAAACGCCCTGAACCTTGGAACACCTTACAGTGGGCCCGCAAAATGAACCCAACCCAATCAGAAAACACTACACCCCCCCCCCCCCTCGCAACGACGAACAGGCCCCGGGTGGTGGCCTTTCTGTCTCCCACAGATGCGATGTGCGCGGCCCATGAACCAAATAGCTACCCATCCCTTCCCACATTCCCTTGCGTTACCCCTCCCCCCCCCCCCCCCCTTTGCCGTCCTGGCCCAAGAGCGGACAGTAGAGCAGCCCACAACACACGTTGAGCGCTGCGAAAAATTCGACGGGGCGACGCCAGTTTTTTCGGCGTCCCCCTAAAGATGGCATCAAAACTAGGCACCGAAACAGAGGACTCAATTCCGTCTGCCTATCGGCGCCAAACAACGAACGAAGCAAGACCTACAACCTCGAGGGGGGAGGGAGGGAGGGAGGGGGCGGAGCTAGGGGGAGAGGGGGGAGGGGGCACTGCTTGCTGATTTTCAGCTCTCCCCAGCTTCATCGATGGTCCTCTTCTTTCGCCTGATCCGCACCGCCTCGTCCGCCTGCTCTTCCTTCGCAAGGTCTCCATCATCGTGAGTCGGAAAGCCCTCACTTCCAGTGGATGAGGCGGTGACAAGCCCCGACTGGATTGCCATCGGTCCCCCCTCTGCCGTCCGCGGTCCAACGCCGGCGCCCTCCCCCCACCCCATCTCCCCCACAGCGTCGAATGACTCTGCTTCTCGCACCGTCCCACCCTCGACGCCTTCTTCGGTGATCCCACTTGCGCAGGCTTCCTCCTCTTCTTCTTCTTTTCTCTCTCCCGGCATTTCGAGTTCACCGCACGGTTCCTCAGCCCCGTCCGCCACCGAGCCAGGCCTGTGAGGCGGCGTTGCCTCGCCCGGTGACGAGTCCAATGCACCTCCCGCCGTCTCATTCTCCTGGTCGAGGACTACGCGTTTCGCTGGCGGTGTCGGCGACTGCGAAGATGAGGACGGCGATGACGGCATATCGCCACCGCCACCAGCCCCGCTCGGTGACACCCCCGGAGAGCCCACCAAAGGCTGCACTTGCGCCTCTCCGTCTGCCGCGACCGCAGAATCCGCCGCCTCGACGGGCAGCAGCGTCGAAGAGACAGCTTCTGATGAAGCGCCACCTTCCGAAGTAGGGGCAGTGTCGCTCGCGGGCGGCGCCGCTGATCCTGATCCGGCGCCCGCGGGAGGGCCGACGGTGGCGCCCACGGTGTCCACCACCGTCAGGTCTCCAGGAGAAAGCCCGGCTTGGAAGCGGTCATGAGCCATCGCCAGCCCGGCCTGGCGTGTTGTTAAGCGCGAGAATTGTCGCAAAACGACGCCAAGAGCAAAAAGAACGGCGAAAGGCATTGAGGCGGTGCCGATGGCGGTGGCGGTGGTGGTGGTGGTGGCGGCGGAGTCAAAAGGTTAATGAACTCCACACGTCAATACACAACGCATCAGTGCTCATACATAGACCCAAAAAATAGAGTTGCTAACAGGATGATCGGAAAAGGTTCACGATGAAAAGGCCCGCTGGGGGGGTGGAAGTGGGGGTGTACTTGTGTCGTGCACGGCCGTAGTCGTATGGCCATAGACCTGGGAGGGGTGTCGCGCACAACTTACGTCCTCGCAATCGTACCCTTCGGTATGCATGCTTTCGTCTAAGAAACGAAGAAACATCGGGACGAGGTAGCGGCGACGGAGCTCGTGGCGGCGGGGGAGCCAGGCGCTCAACTTTCACAGGTTGGAGGGCGGGTATACTGCAGTAGATAGATGGGCCTCGGCTTTCGCAAAGGGGGGACGCACGCCAGTGTGCCTGCCGGCGCCGGCGCACGAAACAACTGCCGTACATGAAACATCAATCACTCGCTGTTAAACCAAAACAGAGACAGACTACGAGAATACGGGGGGGGGGATGGGGGGGCAGCGCGGAGACGGGTGAAAAAAAACGACACGAAACGAAATGAGAATAAAGCGCTCCCGATACAAGCCGACGTCCATTTACGAAAAACAGTACCCCTACGTCGCGAAGGCATGGCAGCTATTACACATGGGACAGATCAGACCCCTATTTCATTATCTGTTATAAAATAATACGTAGCCCTTTCGGGGCAGATGTATCCCTGGTTGGCATTGTCTGCACGATCGAGACCCTATGTCCGTGATCTTACAGTAGATCGTGATATGTCCGTGACATACAGTAGATCGTGATATATCCGTGATACACAGCAGATCGTGATATGTCCGTGATACACAGTAGATCGTGATATGCCCGTGATTTACAGTAGATCGTGATTTGTCCGCGATCTCACAGTAGATCGTGACATGTCCGTGATGTTACAGTAGACGGTGATATGTCCGTGATATACAGTAGATCGTGATATGCTCCGTCATCTACAGTAGATCGTGATATGCCCGCGGTCTACAGTAGATCGTGATCTGTCCGTGATCATACAAAAGATCGTGATATGTCCGGGATCTTACAGTAGATCGTGATATGTCCGTGATCTTACAGTATATCGTGATATGTCCGTGATAATACAGTAGATCGTGATATGTCCGTGATATACAGTAGATCGTGATGTGCTCCGTCATCTACAGTAGATCGTGATATGTCCGCGGTCTACAGCAGATCGTGATATGTTAATGATCTTACAGAAGATCGTGATACGTCCGTGATCTTACAGTAGATCGTGATCTGTCCGTGATCTTACAGTAGATCCTGACATGTCCGTGATGTTACAGTAGACCGTGATATGTCCGTGATATACAGTAGATCGTGACATGTCCGTGATGTTACAGTAGATCGTGATATGTCCGTGATATACAGTAGATCGCGATATGTCCGTGACATACAGTAGGTCGCGATATGCTCCGTTATCTGCAGCAGATCGTGAATCTGTTCGTGATATATATGAGTAGTAGATCATGATCTATCCGATGTGTGAATTGAATGATATTGCTGTAACGCTGCCCCGCGGTCCACTGCAGGCGATTTCTCACCTCCATGTTTCGGACCCACCGCTGAGTGTCAAACAGCGGGCACGAATGTCTGCCCTCCTCCAACCGGCTCCGTATCTGTAAAAAAAGAGCACGCCACCGAGAAGAACCGAGAGCAACAAAGGCGACGCGAGCGGGGGGTAACGGTGGTTGTTGTCAGCAAACACGTACCCTAACAGAAGTTGTGCATGCTAAAACACCCCCGCGGCCATCCCCGAAGCCACAGCGAGCCGTGAGAGGAGGAGGAGGAGGCGAGCAAGCACACAAAATCTGCAAGAACGTCGCAACAGAAACGCTTCGACGCTCACTTGTTAAGAGATCGTGGAAACGCAGTGATATCAGCGCACACAGTCTAGTGCCAAAACCACGTCGTTTCTCCTCACAAAACACTCCACCTCCCTGTCCAGCCCAGCCCCCCAACACCAGCTTCTCCACCCGGCGTGTATGGTCCGTGCGCCAATTTTCTAACACCCCCCCTTCCCCCCCGACAGCATGAGCATACAGACCTGCACACTAACGGCGGCGGCCCCCGCCCCCTGTAATACCTAACCCATTTCCAACCATCGTACGTGCTCCTTTCGTACTCGTGTATATATACCTCCTGGCAAAATAGACGGGCTGTGGCCTCCGATACACGGGCGCGGGCGCGGGCTGCCTTTTGCGCGCTGTGTTTTTCGTCCGGCACACCCTACGCGATGCTTAACGCCGCAGAGACAAACAACGGGGTGCATACACACCCTGACCCCTTAAAAAAAAATGCATCAACTTTTGGGGGGAAAACTGTTCGATATCGTATGGCACTCTGTACAATATCAATATTTTTTCGGCATTAAAAAAAAGAAAGAAAAAAAACGGCAAAAATGTATATATATATTCACTACGAGTACTACTACAGTACTTCGAGTCAAGAGTTGGATACACTTTGCAGTAGGTGAAGGGTTAGTAGTGTCAACCAATCCTCTCCGCCCATACATACTTATTCCGTGTTTTTTGTTTTTAACCCCTTAAGAACTGGCCCCGCGTATTTGGGGACAAACCACTTGAAATTAGTTTGTGACATGTTTTTCAGTTATGAATGGGTTAACCTATTATACCGATACGCACACGCCCCCCCCCTTCCACCGCTACACACAATCAGAGCTGACACAGCAATGTAAATATAAACACGTCAGTGCGAACGAAACTACATACCTACGTATACCGCGGCAGCGACGGCAAGCTACTGTACGTAGACTGACCTTGAACAGCCGTTCCGGGTCCGTCGCGAGCGCGACGGCGGTCTCTTCGTACTCTTCCAGGCTGTCCACGATGAGCTCGTCCACCCCCGCTGCCTTCAGCAGGGACGGGGCTACCCGCGTGGCCATCTTCGACCCCGCCATCGTCAGCATCGGCGTTCTGGAGGGCGCCATCAAATTTCGAGCGCGCGCGGACGGGGGGGGGGGGGGGGAAGGAGGAAGAGAGGAGGTTAGAGGGGTGCCCATGTTAAAGAATGCCCATGGAAGAACCAAACCAAAACTAAAACTAAACTCAAATAAAATAGAACAAAAATAAACCAGTAAAAAGCCCAACAAAGCCTTGAAATCGTCATTTTACTGCTGAAGGGGTACACGCCCGGGTAAAATATTGTACCCCGACATTGACCTGAACAGCACGTGCGCCTCGAGGTGTCCAAACATCGGGATCCGTACATCTCCAGATGGAGACGCCAGGACCCGATAACAGTGGCAATAGCGGTGTCCCCAAGGTATAAAAAACCATCCCACTGGAAAGTCAGCACCCGTTCTCACTTGTAAACAAAAAAAACGTTTATTTCGCGTCAGAATAAAAACTTTAAGTGAGCCACGAGCAGCAACAGAGTGTGAAAGAGAGTACGACAAGCACGACCAAGCCGACGTCAACTTATCGATCCTTCGGCTACTAAAAAAAGCACACCAACACTACTTAGAAGAGTTTTATCCCCAAAAGCATGTGAGCAAAGTTGTACTAACATTTTCTCACGCATACATACAAAAAAACGTGCCTGTTCCGACACGAAAACACCGGAGATGAAGGTCCAAAGGTAAACAAACAAACAAAAACAGCAAAATGGCAGGCAGGCAGGCAGGCAGGCAAGCAGGCAGGCAGGCAGGCAGGCAGGCAGGCAGGCAGGGCAGGCAGGCAGGGCAGGCGACGCACGACGCAAAAAGGCGGACAACGAACCAAGAAAAAAAAAAACACGCTTACCCGCTCCAAAGGATGTCGCAGCCGGTCGTGTGAGCGTTGCAGCTCGGGGTGTCCAAGAAGAGGTCTGCGAGGTAGCCCCGCTTGATATGCTCCTCCTTGGACGAGACGTCGGTGAAATGCAGCTGCAGTACACACATCAGTGGAAGGGGTGGGGGACAGAAGGAAAGGGGGGGCGAAGGGCAGGACGGCGGCGGCGGCGGCGGGGGGTACTCATTTGTTGCTCGCCTTAGTCATTTGACCATTGGTCACGCATCCCTTTCGAGACGGAGCACTGGCAGGGGGTACTGGTTTGTTGCTTGCTTTAGTCATGGGAAAATCCCTTTCGAGACGGGAGGGGGGGGGGGGCAGAAAGAGAGGGAGAGCGCTGAAAAGGGTTGCAGTTAAACGGAAAGAAAACAACAGCGCCATTACTACAGGGGCTAACTAAAGCCAACAAACATGGGGCCGAATGGAAGGGAAATTCTACATTCTGAGCCCAACTCGGCGTTATAGACTGAGTGGAAAGGGACTCAAAATGTTGAGCCTCAACTCGGCGTTAGATTTGAGTGAAGCAGACAGACCCCCCCTCCCCTTGTCGCAAGAAATGTCTGTTTGGTCGGTGAAAACCCGGCGTGCTCCGTCCCGAAATTATAGGGATGCGAGGGTTTATGGCATCATGCGACTTCGGCCATGCATGACATCAGTACATCCCGGCCCCCCTCCATGCGACTCGCCCAACACCTCACGGCGCTTCGCGCTTTGGTGCAAGCAAGGTTTGCCTGGTTGGTGGAAACCCAACGCCCTCCGTCCCGGCATTGTAGGGATGAGAGGGTCTATATGGTCATACGACTACGACCATGCATGACAGGAGTACACCCCCCCCCCTGTCATACGACTACGGCCATGCACGACTTGAGTACACCCCCCCCCCC